>ML675626.1:23507929-23534438 GCA_007922155.1 Mesoclemmys tuberculata
CGTCCTTTCTCGAGGAGGGTAAGGATATACGTGTATACGTCCCCTAATCTAACCCAAGAGTGCTCATGGTTACATGCTGTCTCCCACTGCTATCCGTGGTCAGTGTGTTTCACCCTGTTACTGGCAGCCTGCTTTGCGTTGGTTTGGCTGCCTGACAGTGGGTTTTTTTAGCTTGAGCAGCTGCAGAGTTGGCGCTGTTGTTACCTAATGGCTGTAAAATCTGTGGTGTGGCTTTTTGCTGAATACATTTTTTTTTAATTTTGCGAAGTGCTGCTGTCTTTGCTAATTCTCTGTGTGCAGGTGATGGTGTTTCAGTAGCTGAAGTTTGTGCATAATGTGTTTAATTTCTATAAAAGCACAGTCTTTGATACAGCCTCCTGGGGATGGCTGTCTGCTGGGACACGCATGCAAGCTGGGATGGCGGGGTGGGTGGGCGGCAGACGTGTTTTTCCTTTAAGGACAAGGCCATTGGTAACTGGAGAGTGATCTTGTTTTCTGCTAATGAAAGCAGAGCAGGTTCTCCCATGGGTGGCCCTGAAGCTATCGCTAGAGCTGGGCATGTTCCCTTCCATAGCTTCTCTGAGGTTCTTACGTGAGGACAGATTACTAGCCATGCTGCCAAGTAGCAATGCACTGCCATATAATTCATACCCTTAAAGAAGGGAGTGCTGTATTGGGGATGGGTCCAAACTGAATAGGAGCTTTGCATCCTGAATTTCCTAGGTTAAGCCTATCTCTCTAATGGGTATGGCTCAGAGCACAAGATCCAAACACTCCCAAATTTTGGGCAGATTCGAGTAGAATCAGGATCCAAATCCAAACTCAGCAAATTTGGCCCATCACTGCATTTTATAACCCTCTCCCTTTTCAGTGTGGCTAAGCTTTTCAGACTGCCTCCCGCCATTCAGGACGTTTGGTCAATGTAGTGATAGCTTCACAAAACCAGTTCTTGTAATTGTCTCTCGGATAACTCCCCCCATCAAGGCTGAGCGCCACAGATCTTTACTTTATCGGTCTCCTCCGCTTGCCGGATGTGCGTCTGTGTACATAGGAATATGTAATGAACAGATCATTCACTTAGGAATTTAACATATGATCAGGTGATCATTTAAGAGGATTTCCAGTACAACAGGATTTGAATAAACTGGTGTGCAAGTAATGTATTCTCTTAACTGGTTTATTTCCTTTATTGTTTTTTTAAGCACTTCAGCACATTCAGTTTTCCATTGTTGAACCTTTCCTCAATGCTCTTCCTCCCTCCCCAACTTATGCAAATCCTCAGTAAGGCGTTTAATGCACCGCCTGTGTCAACAGCACTGACGTCTCCAATAAAGCATTATACTTCATGCACGCCCTGACTGAGTAAGATCGGGGGACAGGACCAGATCTTGGAAAGGGAAGCCTTCCCTTCAGCACTAGCCGCTTTCTAAGAGTTGTCTTTACTGGTGGAGCTCCTGATTAAATCTCCCTGTCTTGTTGCTGCATTTCTTTTGATGGAAAGGTTCTGCTGAAAGTGCCTCTTCTCCTTGCACTGTAATCTTCCGGATACATGAAGGAATTTCAATAGGGAACTGAGGCCAGACCTGTCTGGGTCTATTTCCCGGTGTGTCACTCGGCTATTGAAAGAGCTCAAGGGGGGCAGTTAGGTTCATTAATACTCGTCGGCATTAAAATGTATAGGAGGATTTCTTGTTGAAGAGCGAGCATGAGAGAAAGGGGCACACAGACAGAATATGTGTGGTGGCAGCAAGGAGAACAAAAAAACCTGCAGTGGCTTGTTTGCAAAAGCAGAAGGGGTTCTGCCAAGATCTCAGTGGAGAAATCAGAGGGTAAAATCCTCCTGTCCTCCAGGTGCAATCCTTGGTGACAGATCTGGCTGACACATTAGTTATGGGGACCGACTGCCCCACCCTGTAAGATGCCTGGGTACGTTAATAAGGAAAACTGGAACTGCAGGACAGGATGGGGACTAATTTGCAAATTGTCAGAGAGGCAGAAAAGCAGATTTTCCCATCAAGTAGCCAGGCTCAAGCAGCTAATCAAGCAGCTCCACGGATAAGTGGTTCCACTGATCCCCAGTGGCCAGTTGCAGAAACAACGAGTCCATTGTTTGAATCACTAGTTTTTCCTCTTGAAAAGCTCTGTCCCATTCCTTGTCAGCTCCTTGTGAATGCAGGCGGTGTTAGGAGAAAGGAGCTTGGAGTGACCCACAATCAGTGCTTATAAAGCTGCTGTTCACTCCAGGTAGGTGCTGTATGGAGGCTCGGTTGTACCAGGCTGGGCCTAAACTAGGGGTAATTCCTTGGGGACCGCTGCTTGCCATAGGAAGAGTGACACCTCCAGCCTTTGTGACCCTCACTCAGTCTTACCCTAACCCCCTTTCTCTGACTCACCTTCTGATGGGTGCGGGATACATGGCAACCATTCAAGACAACCAGAGAAGGTGACACCAGAATATCTGGCAGTGTGGCTTATCGGGACCCCCTCAATGGGATCCCTGGCGACTCTATCCTCCCCAGCCCATAGGTATGCACAGTACATCCTGTGCTGTACATTGATGTGAGCATGAGGGTGGTGGTGTCTGTTTCGTAAGCGACCTCTGCACTCTGTATCCTTTGCAAGCTGCACATGTCTAATAACATCTGAGGGAAAGAACCAGGCAATGTTGGGAGCCTGATGGAAAGCAGGCTGGGGACAAAGGAATTGCCTTGGAGGGCTGGTGCAAGTTGAAGTGCCGTCCAGACCAGCAAAGGTTTTTTGCCCTCCAGACAAAGCCACAAGGGAAACTGGGGGAGAGTGAGTGGTGTCGGGCACAGTAGCCTTGAGCGGCCTTTCAGACGGTCTGAGCGGGGAATGAAGCGAAGCTGACTTGAGCTGCCTCAGCTGTCCCAGTGCCTGCTGGAGTCTTTGTGCAGAGCACCGCTTGGGCTTCAGTCAAGGTTCCTTTCCCAGGCCCTTCTCTACTGGCTTGATGGGGGACCACCATCGGGAGCCGGTCACCACAGTGTCGCGTCCATGCAAATGGCGCAGCCTGCGTGGGTGGAGGACTAGGTGAGTGCTGCTGCGTATGATGAGTTCAAGAGCCAGGCCAGCCACAATCGTTGCTGCTCACGTTTCTCTGGCACCTGATCTGCTCTGTCATGCCTGCTCAGCTCACCCTCTCTGAGGGGGGGGGGGAAGTGAGGACACGAGTAAACGTGCAAGACCTAGCGAGAGTCAGGCCTGCTACAAACAAGAAACCCTGGCATGACAGTCCAACACAGAAGAAGCAGCAGCCGGAGAAGTCTATGCTGTTAGACAGTCACGACAGCAAGACAGCCAGCAATGGCCAAACCGCCAACTGATGAAGAATCGTTTTCACCCATTACTGATCAGGGCTGGATTGAAACCCGCAGCCAACAGGTACAAGAGTTACAGCTCAGCACCCAACACCAGAGCCATTCAGGCGCCTTGATTTCCTTGTAATAAATACAACACCATTTTAGCCCTCTGGCCTGCAGTTGGATCCAAGAGGTTGGTGGGGGAGAGACCCCTCCTGAAGTCAGTGGTGCTCTCTCTGGGCACAGAGGTCTACCTGGATGAACCAATCACTGGTTTGAGGCTGTAGCGTTCACACCAGTTACATCCCCAAAGTGCTTTGCATTATTAATTAATAATTAACAGCAGTGAGAGAGGACAAGGGAGAAAGAGAATGTAAGAGCCGTAGGCAAGAGAGAAAATATATGTTTTCAAATGAGATTGGACGTATGCTGCCTGATACAGCGAGGGCTGCTTCAGACTTTTAAAATCCTGCATGTTAGGCTGGCTGATTTACCACTGAGCCCAGCGTGCCACCTCCAGCAACGTTGCTAGGATGTTTTCTGCTGCACGGTATGTGTGAACGTCTGTATAATGGGGCGGGTAACTATGATTTCCGAAGAACATAAGGATGGCCATACTGGATCAGATCAGTGGTCTAGCTAGCCCAGGTGCTTCAAAGGGAATCGTCCTGCACTGAAGCACCTGTATGCATGTTTCGTGAGTTCCCTGCAGACCCACGAAATATTAAAAGATTATTTATGGGACCTACTTCTGTTCGTGGAAGGTGCAAGCTTTTGAGCTTCATAGAACTCTTCTTCAGGTCTGGGGAAGGACATCAGTGTGAGCTAAATACAAGTTGGGATGGATTGTTACGCATAAGGGGGTTAACACAAGTGGTACCATGTAACATGAAACCTGTTCTTGGCTATGCCATAACTTGTCAGGCAAATCACCTAACTTCGTTATGCCTTGGTTTCCCCATCTGTAATGTGCCTCCAAGAGTTCCTGTGAAGCTATGTTCATAAGTGCCTGTAAAGTGCTTTGAGGACCTGGCCTGAAAAGCCCTATCAAAGGGCAGAGTGTTGTTACATATCACCACGCTCGCCACTGTTTTGTTTCAATGCCAGTCTTCCTTCCTGACCCCAACTCTTTAAATAGCCTCGATCAGCAGGAATGAGCCCAAGCGCTAAGCCCATTAAGACACTGTCTCTGATTAGCAGGTTTCTTCCACTTCTCCCGCTGCTGATTGTCATTTTATTTTTAATTATGCAAAGCCGTAATCAAGGTTCTGAATTAGCTACTCATCTTGTATTAATTAGTGATGGATGCCAATCAGTTTCAGCAACACAAAAAAGGCTCGGGGTGTCGTCTGTTCATTTGTCAGCGTAGTCCTATTTCATGCGTGTGCTTGTGGGCGCGGGCACACGTGGGGTGCAGCAAGTGCCTGTGCTGATGGGTGTGACACGCACAGGAGTTCTATGAGCAGTATCAGCCGGATTAGAAATTTTATTTTTTCGCATTGTCTGGTGTTTGAAACACAGATTTAGAAGCCATCACATCTGGGTAACAGGCCTGGCTCTGCTACTGTCTTGGGCAAATCACTTAACCCCTCCCCACCGTTGTTTCCCCATCTGTAGAATGGGGATAATCCCATTTATCTGTGAGGCTTATCCTTGGCAGACTCTTGGTGAAGCACTTTGAGATTCACAAGTGGGAAGCTGTAGAGAAGGGCATGGATTGGCTGTTTTCTACATTGTTTTTGATGCCCTAGTTTTATTGCCATTACTACGGGCTCCTGTGGCTATTTTAGGTAGGCACGTCTACACCATAAAATTAAGTAGACTTAATTTAAATCGACTTCCAGCCGACACAGTTATTAAGTCAGTCGAGCATGTCCGCACCATGCTTATTATGTCGACGGAGTACGTCCTTGCTAGCAGCGCTTGCATCGATGCACAGAGAAGTGCATCGTGGGTAGCTATCCCACTGTGCAACTAGCTGCAAGGGGTTTTGGGAGGAGCTTGCAAAGTCTCATGGGACCAAAACATTGTTGGAGGAAGGAATGGGAACATGGCTTCAGCCTCCCTCCCTACCCTGATATCAACAGCAAACAATCCATACTTTTTCACGCCTTTATTTGAAAGCCTGGCTTAGCCATGTGTATGCCATAGCCCAGGAAGTATGGACCCTGCTAGCAGTGCACTCTTGCTGTGAGCAGTACAAACTCCTCTGTGCTTTATCCTGCACTATTTCCAGAGCCGAGACGGGACTCGTCACATGGAACATCGCAATGTCATTCAAGAAGCCCTGCTGCAAGTCACAGAACAAAACAATTTCTGCTTGCTGCTGGCAGTCGTGCAGCAGCTGACCACCATGAAGCACTGTTTGTGGTCCCAGCAAACAAACACTGGCTGGTGGGATCGCATCATTATGCAGCTATGGGCTGCAGAACTTTTGAATGCGGAAGGCCGCTTCCCAGGAATTTTGTGCAGTTTTCACCAGCCCCGAAGCACAGTGACACTAAAATGAGACCTGCTCTGACAGTGGAGAAGCGAGTGGCAATCACTCTGTGGAAGCTTGCAAGGCCAGATTGCTACTGATCAGTGGGGAATCGATTTGGAGTTGTGATCCAAGTATGCAGGGCCATGCATTGACTTCTGCTAAGAAGTATAGTGACTCTGGGCAACATGCAGGACATAGTGGACAGTTTGGCTGCGATGGGGTTCCCTAACTACGGTGGGGTGGTAGATGGCACTCATGTCCCTATCTTCACACCAGACCAGCTTGCCAAAGAGGACATAAACTATGCTTTTCAATGATGTTGCAAGCACTGATGGATCACAGGGGGTGTTTCACAGACCTCAACGTGGATGGTCAAGAAAGGCACATGACGCGCGCATCTTTAGGAACACAGGTCTGTTCGGAAAGCTGCAATCAGGGACTTTCTTTCCAGATTGCAAAATAACCGTTGATGATGTTGAAATGCCAATAGTGATCCTGGGAGACCCAGCCTGCCCCTTGCTCCTGTGGCTCATGAAACCATCTCCCTGGACAGTAGTAAGAGAGTGGTTCAGCAATAGGCAAGTGCAGAATGTGGTGGAATGTGCCTTTGGGTGTTTAAAGGGTTGCTGGCATAGATTGCTTACAAGGTTAGACCTCAGTGAAAGCAAATATCCCCTTTGTTACCACTGCATGCTGTGTGCTCCATAATATCTGTGAGACAAAGGGAGAGACGTTTCCACAGACATGGGGCTTGGAGTTGTAGCTAATTTTGAGCAGCCAGAGACCAGGGCATTAAGAAGTCTCCAAGATGCCTCTTCACTTTGTTCTGATTGTGACCCATCTGTGCCTAGGGCAGCCCCCCTGAAAAGACCAAGTACAAGGCAGGATGAAAAAGTAAAACCGATTCTCCCAGAACTGGTGGGTAACACTGAAGTTAGATTCCCTGACCAGTCACAAACAGTGCTTCTTATTCCCCACACTGGTTATCAAGAGGCCACAACAAGAAGTACACAGCCCCCTTTATTGCATTTCTGTCTCTAGCTCCCAATCAGCAACTGGGTCCAGTAAGAAATAAGTTATTTAAACTCTGTTCCCTTTACCAAAATGTTCTCCTGATCCCCAAAGGGTCAGCCGCATTGCCAGATCAATATCAGTTTGGATCTTACCCAAAACACCATGCTGCCAGCCAATCTTAGAGGTTTATTATAAAAGGAAAGACAGAAATAAGAAGAGAGATGTTAAACAGTCAAAGCAATCAGATGCATACAAACGACTTTGAAGTCCATATATATCAAATTCTCAGCAGAACTGTGCATGTTTGCAGGCTTGTACAGTTCCTCTGGTGTATATCCAGTCCTGGATAGCACTCAATCCTTTGTTTCAAAGCTTCATTTGTAGATGCATTGATCCAGAAGTAGGAAGCAGGAATGAAGACAAGATGGAGATGGTGCAGCTGCATTTTACAGTGTCTGCTCTGCCATGTGGCTTGTTTCAAACACAAGCTCACTACAGAAAAAAGCACTTGCAGTCCCCCTGACCACAGGCATGTCCCTGTGTGCCCTGATGACTCATAGGCGCAGCCCTGGCTTCTCTCCCTGGACTCATTGTGTAGGTGTTGGCCCTAAATTTCAGTTGCAGAGTTGGTTTTTTGTTACTGGTGACCATTATTTATTACTTGTATTGTGGTAGCACCTTGGGGCCAGGGCGCCATTGTGCTAGATACCGTACAAACGCATAGCACAGAATACTCTGCCCCAAAGAGCTTACAGGCTAAGCATGACACTATAGTCAACACATTCCATAAGGACCCCTGCTTGATTCTCAGATCCCAGAGAGAATTTGCTTTCCAGTGAGCACTGTGAGTCATGCTGGGAGCTGGTGTATGAAAATCTCGGCGCACATATGGAACTCCATGATGCCATTCTTCCGCTCATGTGATAGCTTCACTTTCTGCAGCTAGCATCTGCCTAAGTAAGAAAGCAGTGGGCACAGTTCAGCTCCCTGGTAAGTTCCTATGTGTACAGGTCCTACCCACTCTTGGAATTTGTGCCATTGGCTGATGCATTCTCATGCCAGTGGATGATACAGATCTCCACTGGGACACTATCACTGGCTGAAGTCGGCCATGGTGTATTTGCCTTTCAAGGCTCCAGAAAGAGCAAGGATTCAATGCAATAGCTCTTCAGACAATGACCAGGCTGGTGGTATTTAGCATAAAAAATGCAGCTCTGAAATGCATTGTTCTGTGAGCTGAGGAAACAAAATAGCAATCCCAAAGCATATTCTCTGTTTGTCGGACAGCTCTGCAGACAGAAAAGCTGGGGAGAAGAAAGGATCTTCAGCTGTGCAATGCAGTGGCTTCTGGCTTGTTTCCCCCGCCCCTTTCCCCTCCACTCCGGGGGGGCTATGATTCAATGGTGCTGTTGGCCTTGTATACACACTATATCCAGAGCACCATCGAATCTCTTAGAATGAAAGGGGCTACAGAGGTGTAGAATGCATTGCTGTGACCCATGCGCTTGTCTCTGGGAATGCACAGAGTTTGTCAGTGTCACCAAGAATTACCGGTGAGCCGTAAGACCGAATACCAGGCTGGCTGGGTATAAGCATCGCTAGACACTTCAGACCATGGTGACGCCTGCTTTGAGTTTACTCTGTGTGTCAGGGGTAGGACCCTGCACACAAATGCAGGGCACTTCTGCTGATCCACCTTGGCAGACCCTCTTCCGGGGGTAGATCTATAGAAACCGGGAACAACACATCCCATTCTCTACTGCTCTGTTCTCAGTCAATTAGTGGAGACTCATAGAAGATTAAAGCTGGAAGAGACCTCGGGAGGTATCTAGTCCAACCCCCTGCTCCAAGCAGGACCAACCACAACTAAATCATCCCAGCCGGGGCATTGTCAAATCAGGCCTTAAAAACCCCCAAGGATGGAGATTCCACCACTTCCCTAGGTAACCCATTCCAGGGCTTCACCACCCTCCTAGTGAAAAAACTTTTCCTAATATCCAACCTAGACCTCCCCCACTGCAACTTGAGGCCATTGCCCCTAGTTCTGTCATTTGCTACCACAGCCTAGCTCCATGCTTCCTGGAACCCCCTTTCAGATAGTTGAAGGCCACTATCAAATCCTACCCCATTCTTCTCTTCTACAGACTAAACAAGCCTAGTTTCCTCAGCTTCTCCTCATAAGTCATGCACTTCAGCCTCCTAATCATTTTCATTGCCCTTCTCTGGACTTTCCAATTTGTCTACATCCTTTCTGTAGTGGGGGGTCCAGAACTGGAGACAGTACTCCAAATGTGGCATTATAAATGCCAAATGGAGGGGAATAATCACTTCCCTCGATCTGCTGGCAATGTTCCTACTAATGCAGCCCAATATACCGTTAGCCTTCTTGGTAATAAGGACACATGGTGGATTCATCTCCAGCTTCATGTCTACTGTAATCCCCAGGTCCTTTTCTGCAAAACTGCAGCCTAACCAGTTGGTAACCAGCCTGTAGCAGTGCATGGGATTCTTCTGTCCTAAGTGCAAGACTCTGCACTTTTCCGTGTTGAACCTCATCAGATTTCTTTTGGCCCAATCCTCCAATTTGTCTAGGTCGTTCTGTATCCTATCCCTACCCTCCAGCATATCTACCACTCCTCCCATTTTACTGTCACCTGCAAACTTGCTTAGGGTGCAATCCACTCCATCCTCCAGATCATTGATGAAGAAACCAGTCCCAGACCGATCCCTGGGGCACTCCGCTTGATACCAGCTACCAACTAGACATCAAGCCATTAATCACCACCCATTGAGCCTAATGATCTAGCCAGCTTTCTATGCATCTTACAGTCCATTCATCCACACCATACTTCTTTAACTTGCTGATAAGAATACTGTGGGAGACTGAATCAAAAGCTTTGCTAAAGTCAAGCTATATCACGTCCACTGCTTTTCCCCACATCCACAGTCAGTCATCTTATCACTGAAGGCAACCAGGTTGGTCAGGCATGACTTGCCCTTGGCGAATCCATGCTGACTGTTCCTGATCACCTTCCTGTCTTCCAAGCATCTCAAAATGGATTCCTTGAGGACCTGCTCCAGGATTTTTCCAAAATGAAATGTGGCCGATATTGGTGGGTCTGCAGGGTATGGGGAGGCAGTCTGGAATCTTATCTACTAATTGGGAGCACTGTCCTTCATTCTGGGTGAATTAAGAGTATGTCAGAAAGATAAACAGGACTTTCTATTCATTCAGTCTCATTAATTTGCCATCTGTGGTCGTGGGTAGGGACCCTCCATCTAACTTGCAACATGGATTTCTCCATGAGCCCCGTACACTGTGCCTGTCCCTGGTGTTCTGCTGCTGGGCATTTGAGGGGCCCAGGACACTCTGGACTCAGAGGAAATCACTGGTCATAAGCAGGACCTAAAATAATTTAGGCAATAACTTGGGGGAGGGGATAGGATTGTCTTTGTTCTTTGTTTGTACACCACAAGAGGATCCTAGTCTATGATCAGGGCTCCAATGATACAAAAATAGTAATAATAATTGAAAAATAATGGGAAGAAATGCTTTGGCACAGCTGGAGAACTCAGCTAAACAGCAAAGCCTTGCATTTACTAGTCACACTTATTTCCACTTGTCACTGAAGATGAACCAGAACCACAAATTTTGGATGAGGATCTGGTGTGTCCATTCTGGGGTTTTACTTTGGCTCATTATGGTGATAAGAGTCATCCAGCCCTGACCCAACCAGCCCCAAAATTCAGGGAGGTTAAGATCTGGGGTTTGGTTTCATCCCAGTCTCTTCTTGGGTCCAAAGCCAACTGCGAGCCCAGGGTAAACATACAGTTAATGCCACAAGCCTCTATGGCTCCTGGTTTGAACTGGGTTTTTCTTCCCCTCTGAACTTGATTCTGACAAACACTCAGGCAGAGGAGGTGAATTGCATTTAACAAATTCTCTGGATATTTTGTGCTCCTTGCAGGCATCAGTAATCCCTGACTAACTGTATGCGGCTGTGTTCAAGCTACTGCATTCTTGTTTAATCTCCGACTTCGTTCTGCAAAGCTGGCTTTGTTGAAAAGCCACTGATATTTTCTCCTGGTGTGTACTGCTTACTCTCCTGAGCTGCCCTGGAGGAGCACGCTCCTGGGAAAGCATTTGAAGTCAGAGGATGCTATTTAAAGGAACAGTTTGAAAGTGAGGGCTGCACACTGCGTTCCATTGCAGCACAGTGTTCCATTTTCAGAAGAGAATTGATACAGAAGATATGTACTCACAATACTATATATAACCAGTGTGTGTGTGTGTGTGGGTACATACACACATGCTACTTATTCTCAGGCTCAGCCATTCTGTCCAATTCTTTGCAGCCTCTTCTCAGAAATGTCAGGTCTCATGATATCTCAAGACCATCACCTGGAGAGTAATGGGTGAAATGATTCTGAGGAAATCTTATGGCTCTTATCTCTTTTGGAAGGTCAGGTGTGCAAACAGGCATCCACTTGGGCACTTAAGTAGTGTGCACAGACTAGGATGACTGCATGTGAAATTGTGACAAGTGCATATGCAAATGGCCAGTTGCGCACAGCTGTAATAACAGCACGGCGTCTCTGTCACGCGAAAGCATGGTTGTCTTTCTGAAAATCACTCACTGGAGCAATGGAATTCTCATGAGCCTAAAAGGGTTGGTACAACTAAAATGGGCTCCCCAGTGTGTCCAGAAAATGAAGGGTGATGTGTGGAATTCGGGTAGAAAGATCACCTTGGGTAATCCCCTCTTTTAATCATTTTATGCAAACAATCCAGACACATAGATTTATAAAAGTGTGAGCTACCCAAATTATACATTTGCATAAAAGCAAAATACCTTCATTGTGAGTTCTACCAGGCCTGTGAATGCCTAGGCAGGTCATTCAAGTTATAATTGGCTCTAATTAGCACTCCCACCAGCAGAAACATTCTTTACCTTCAGCCAAGTGGCACTCAAAAGGTGAGAAGTTTTTTTTGCTGCCTCTAAAATCATTAAGGAAATCAGCTCTGCTCTAATCCTTACAAATGACTGATCAGGCTAAATGAGAACAAAACACATCAGCATAAATGGAAGGTGGCTTTTGGAAAGTAGAATTTGATACCTACAGCTGAAAAACCTCCCTTTATTAATCAGTAAAAGTGAATTCTGCTAGAAAGGGGGGGGGGGAAGTACTCCATGGAACACACTGGACCAGATTCTTCTCTCAGGTCTAATCCCAATCCAATAGTCGTTTCAGCCAAATAAATCGAAGGGTCAGAATGATCCTCTTCCTATTTCCCAGAGATTAACTAGGCTTCTGCCAGAGCCAAGCAAGGTAGATTTGCTCATATGAATAGAAAGGACGCAAATCAAGGAGACCTAGTAGAAATTCAGGGCCCTGTTTACAGAGCTAAGTAAATTCACCATTAATGTGTTATGAATAAGTGCTCTACTCGGAATGCTGCTGAAGGGCAGGACAGAATGGCCACGGGTGACTGGCACAGGGAGAGCTTTCAGGAATTTAAAATATAATTGCCATGGAAGCACCAGTATTGAAATATTTTGAGTGTAACAAAAAGCCTACAATCTCAGCTGATGCAAGCAGCAGAGAGCAGACGCTCTTCTCTTAACTCTCCCCTGTTGAATGTCAGGGAGCTGCAGGGTGGTGACTGAAATGCAAATACTGCAAAACCCCTCACTAGAATCACAAGAGAACACAGCCCCCTGTGGTGTTTGGGCATGGACAAAAGGCATGTAGCCCTATATGCTCAGTTCTTTATGCATGTCATTGACCTTGAGATTCTTGTCTCATAGGGATGGACCTTTAGCATCTAGATATTATGGAGCTGGATACATCAGAAATGCCTATAATAGACAGAGCCCCTTTAGTGCTCAGCTTCTAGCTGAAGGTCTCAAAGGGCCTTTTTAAATATGTGCCTGTAAATTGGATTCAAACTATTTTAAAGCTTCAGGGAGCGTTTCCCACATGTCTTTTTACGATCAGAGTTGATAGAGCTTGAAAAGACCTGTTAGCTTAAGTCCATTCCCCGACAAGGGAAGGATATCATGTCCCAATAGGGCACTTATCCAGTATTGCCCTGACTTTCCCTATGCCCTTCCCTCTGGCCCCAGGGTTTTCATGACATTCTGCACAATATCCCCCAGAACTGTTCCTTTGTAACAGATTGGTGTTTTATTGATGGGAAATGCCCAGGTGGCTTGGTAATGGGCATCAATGTACATTTCCAAAGGGATACATGGCCTTCCAGAATAATAGAATCATAGAAGAGTAGGGATGGAAGGGACCTCAGGAGGTCATCTAGTCCAACCCCCTGCTCAAAGCAGGAACAACCCCGATTAACTCATCCCAGCCAGGGCTTTGTCAAGCCAGGCCTTAAAATCCTCCAAGAATGGAGATTCCATCACCTCCTTAGGTAGGCCATTCCAGAGCTTCACCACCCTCTTAGTGAAAAAGTTTTTCCTACTATCAACCTAGACCTCCCCCACTGCAACTTGAGACCATTTGCCCTTGTTTTGTCATCTGCCACCACTGAGAACAGCCTAGTTCCATCCCCTTTGGAACTCCCCTTCAGGTAGCTGAAGGCTCCTATTAAATCCCCCCTCATTCTTCTCTGCAGACCACATAAGCCCAGTTCCCGCAGCCTCTCCTCATAAATCATGTGCTCCAGCCCCCTAACCATTTTCATTGCACTTCACTGGACTCTCTCCAATTTGTCCACATCCTTTCTGTAGCGGGGGGCCCAAAACTGGACACAATACTCCAGGTGTGGCCTCACCAGTGCCGAATGGAGGGGAATAATCAATGCTCCTCCTAATGCAGCCCAATATGCCAGTAGCCTTCTTGGCAATACAGGCACACTGTTAAACTCACATCCAGCTTCTTGTCCACTGTAACCCCCCGGTCCTTTTCTGCAGAACTGCTGCCTACCCAGTCGGTCCCCAGCCTGTAGCAGGATCTAGCTGCTTGGGTTATTTTACTTTCCAGTGTGGGGGAAAGGAGAAGTAATCTGCAAATAAATTAGAGGGCTCCTTGCCCCCAACCCTGTGAGCTTTTCATTTGATAGGTTTTTCCTTTATTTTTAAACTGGGTCAAGCAGCATTTGAGAAAGCATTCAAGTGAACAAACCAAGACTGAAATATAGTCAAATCTGAATTATTCAGGCCTGGTTAAAAAATTTAACAACCCAACAAAACTCAGAGATTCAACTAAATCCTAACGCCCCCCAAATGAGTCATCCCTCCTCTTGCACAGTCCTTCTTGTCTGAAAAAGGTAGGTTAGCCATGCTCAGCCTCCACCCTAGACTGGCGAGTGAAGTCTTCCCCAGAGCTTCCACCCTCCCAGCTCCTGTTCTAGGGGTAGGGAGACCGAATCCAGGATTTGATTTGATTTGTTAGGTGTCTTTCATGAGTACTCTTTCAGAGTAATCTGGCCCCAAAGCAGTAATCTTGGATGGGACAGCAAAGACACTAGGTAGGGCACTAGATGCCATGCCAGAGGAGAGTCAGCGCAGAGGGCATTGGAAACCCACTTGGAAAGAATTCATCCTGAGTTCTATTTGAGTTGTACAGATTGCAGCAGGGCCAGATCCTCAGCTCATATAAACTAGCACAACTCCAGTGAAATAAATGTAACAGCACTGATTTGCACTGGCTAAAAACCTGGATTTTCACCTCTAAATGTGTTTCCTCTCCTTTCTGGACAAATTTCTCTACCATAGAAGAGCTACTAGAGTTGAACCAGGTTCTCTCCTTCTGGGCACCGCTCCTGTTGTGAGACCTTAGTGCGTTGCTCAGTAGTAGCTTGTGTTTTATTGAAATCTGTGTTAAAATGATAACTATCACTTTAAATTCTCTAGGGGTTTCCTGGTCCTGCCTGCAGGCTAGGAGTGCTGTACAGAAGTGTGCAATCTGGGTCTTTCAGCTGTCAGTCTTCAAAGAGCCAACCTAGAGCAAGGTGGGGTGAGTTGTGCCTCTCTGCCTTTGGGAGCAGCCTGCTTCGTCTCTCTCTGGTTGTGGTTTTTATGCATTAAGGTTCTGGATTCTAAGAAATAAAGTAGTGTTAGGCTGTGACTTTCCAGAAAGTTTATCTAACTTCTCTGCTTGTATGCCATGAACATAACATAGCTCCTTGATATAAAGCCGTCAGAACAGAGCTGTCAGCTTCATTAGGTACCGTTAGAAGCCCCTATGTGCAGCCCAGTGCATCTGAGCCAGGCACACTTTGCTTTCCCAGAGAGTGCTCCGGCAGCTGACTCACAGGACCCCCATCAATATTTACAACCCTCTGAAAACTGGAACAGAGGCTGAGTCCTTAATGGAATGTGCTTTCAGCCAGTGCAATTTATTTAAAAGCAGACAGAGAGATCCTGCCAATTTAAAAAAAATAATAATAAAAACCTAACCCCTGCTGGTTTGGCTGCTTTCCATAATGGCAGGAGCTGTAGGGGAGAATGTGCAGCTGACTGGACATGTAGGAAGGGACCTAGGAGATGTGGAACTGACTGGATGTGTGGGAAGGGACCTAGGAGCTTGTGGAGCTGACTGGATGTGTAGGAAGGGACCTAGGAGATGTGGAGCTGACTGGATGTGTGGGAAGGGACCTAGGAGCATGTGGAGCTGACTGGATGTGTGGGAAGGGACCTATGCGTCTGACTGGACTAAAGTACCATGCACAGGACCTTGGCCCTAATAGAGAAAAGATAAGGGGAAGAAGCAAACTTTATGGCCATGTTTACGCTAGACTCCTTCAGGAGGTCTCTGGATGCTATCCCAACTCAGCTGCAGGCCTGCTGGTGGGTGCTAGCAAGAAGGAGCGTTGGTGTTGAGGAGGCACCTGTGTTTTTGTTGAAATCCATGACCCATTTGACGGCCTACCTCACGCAACATAACCACAGGTCTTTTGTGCTTCTCTCGCTCCAGTTTCCTGACATCCTAGGCTAGTTAGCTCTTGGTTCAGCTAGCCCAGTTTTACCTCCAGTGTAAATAGAGCCTTCAAGTTCGTCAAGGTTTGAACCAAAGCCCACTGACATCAATGAGAGTCTTTCCACTGAATTCAGGATACGTCTACACTGCAAGTGAAGGTGTCAGTAGGCAGAACTGTCCTCGCTTTGATTTAGCTGGCATGGGTAACAATAACAGTCAAGCCATGGTGGGAAGGCCTACCCACCCAAGTACACACCCACCAGGGATCCTAGACACCTATTCAGGTGGCTAGCCCATGGCGCCACATCTTTGCTGCTCTTGTTACCCTGCTAGCTAGATAAAAACGAGAACAGATGTGACTATCCGTGCTACGGTCACACCTTTGCGTGCAGTGTAGAAGTACCTTTTGGGTCCAGCCCTTAAACAGACAAACAATGGGTGCAACTTGAAGGTTCCGAACCATGTTAACTTGCTAAATAACCACTGACTAGTTATATGAAACATCTCCTGCCTGTTAATTCTCAAAATCTCTGCCTGTTTCCAGCTTATTTTTTAATCTTTCTTTTTTAAATATATTTCAAGTTTTCTGCCTTTTTTCTAATTCCTTTTAAACCTCTGCCTGTTTCTCGTTTAGTTTTTGAGACTTCTGCCTCTAGCTATAATTTCTATTTGAACCTCCAACTATTTCTATATCGTCTTTTTTACACTATTCCTTTAAAAAAAAAAAAAGACAAGCTATTTGTGTGTGTGTCTAGAAGTCATTCATTAATTACATAAGCTGGCAGTATTGTCAACCCCATATAGTCCAAAATTATGAGTTAGGTCTTCAAAAAATCACGAGATTCGCTTAAAAATCATGAGATTTTTAAAACAAAGTAGATGTTAGGTTCTTGCTATTTGCTTTCAGGGGTCTGAACCTTTACAATGCACTTGGATGACATTTTCAAGCTTTTCCCTGCAACCATGAGAGCTAGACACTTACTTTAAAAAAACAACAACAAAAGCTGAGATTCTCACATAATCACATGAATCAGGGAAGTGGGGCTTGGAGAAAACATCATACATCACAAAATTCACAATAAAATTGTGTGGGTTGCCTCTTTAGCTGCCCAGATCCAAGGAGATTCCCTTTTACATTTTCTAAAAGCATTGACATCTGTCCGAGTCCCTTGGTGTGATGTAGAACAACATTAATGCTGCCTATTCTAGCCTGCATGAGGGATCTCCTCTGTTGTCTTTGCAGCAATGAGCAGTGCAATTTATCACCGTCTTGCTCTCTGACTTGAACGTTGCCTAACCATCCTCATTTCACAGCCATGTTCCTATGGCATATTTCTCATCTGCTCCACCTCCAATGAACGCAGCTCAGCTGCCTTTGGTCCTGAAACAATTTGGCGAATTGGCCCCACATTTGCAAACTGTTTCACTCTCGCTGAATCTGCATTTTTTGCCAAAAAAAAGTTTTGGCTGAAAATTTTCGACCGGCTCTGGTGATGTCCTCCCATAAGGCTGATAACCTCATCTCGCTTCCGTTGGCGTCATCGGGGCTTTTGCCATGGACTCCAATGGGAGCAAGACTGGGCCCAGAATATACCAGCGAGGCAGCTAGCCTAGGAACCACGCTGCTCCCATTCACAAACGCAGCATGTAAACAAGGAAAAGGCCAGGCGGACACAAACCCTTTATGTTGATGTAGCTGCCTGCTTTGAAGTGTGGTCTCCCTTGGGCAGACATGGGGCTAGTAGGACATGAGACACCCTAAAGGGGTGCCCTACATTCCACATTTAAATTTAATTTGGTCATGGTGGGCTCTTGTCGTCAGACTCTTGGCTGGCTGGCTGCCCCATCCCATCAATGTGCGGAAGTCACCTCCAGGGCTGGCAATTTCACTGGCTTCCTTTGGGTTAGCATTAGAGGGAGTCTTTGAATCCTGGTGACATAAAGCACTGAGGCAGTATGCTAGGCAGTGGAGGGCACGCCATTTGCATTGTGCATTTGTGTAGCTGTGTTGCCATACAGTCAAGCCAAACCAGGGCTAGTTCCTGCCATAAACAGAACATGGTCATCCTAGAGCATCAGGTCTCTGAAGGACTTATGTACTGCACACGGCCGGCTCTGTAGAGAGGACATTTTTCATCATTTTCCCCAAACCCTACAGCCGGCACAGAGTAAACCATTTCCTTTTTGTCTGCTAAAACTCTCCCATGTTGGGCCTCGAGAAGTCATGAATGGAGATCTCACCTGCCCCAGTCTGTGCCTCTCAGGATCTGGGGGCTACGACCTTCTCTGCAGAAATTCAGGGAACGAAGCATCCACCATTCATGGTGAGTTCCTCATCTGTTTCAAAGAGTGACATGTCTTTCTGATGGCATTGGTGTTGTCACAGCAGCTACCTGCTGCCCTTCTGAACTGTCTTTCTGGGCTTTTGCATGAGAGGCAGCTCCTTTGTCTAGCGCAGATTGATGTAAATGAGACTAATAGGTTTTAACTGAATAAGTTCAGGATAAATTAGGTTTCATCTCCATAGGAGCCAGATGGCATGGTGATGTCATTACAGAGAACGCTCCATTAGAGGCTGGCTTATTTGTTTATTTACTGGTGAATCCAAAATACTTCTTACCACGTCCTCAGGGTAAAGCACACATTACACTTGGAAAAAACCAGGACAGGTTTTGTGATTTTTAATATAGAGCATACAGTTCCCATTCTGGGCCTTTTCTATCCAAGAGTCACCGTGTCTAACACATTCAGAGGTCACTAGCACCCTCTGTTATTATATTTGTTACATAAATAGCCCTCGTCATCAGAGCAATGTACAGGGACTGCAATGGGGCCCAAGAATTTTATTACCTGCTATGCCGCCTGAGGTTAGCAAGGGAAAATACCTCTTAGATCATTCACTGTGGGGCCAGGACTTACCATAGTCCTGTGAGAGAGGGCGCAATACCAACCCAAAATGGAACACATCATGAGTTGGGCTCCAAAAATCATGAGATTACCTTGAAAATCATGAGATGTAAATATCTGTTTATATGTTGGGTTCTTTTTCTTTGCCTTCTGTTTTCAGAGGTTTTAGGGCAAACGAGTCATGTTTTCAAGCTTTTCTTCAACACTATGAAGGCTAGAAACTTACTTTAAAAAACAAAAAGAAAGCCAAGATTCTCCTGTAGAGTCCTGGCTCTGGGGGATATCGCAAGACTTGCTATAAAATCGTGAGCGTGTGTTAGCTGGCACAGTGGATCTTAGGTTACGTCTCCATTGCACTCAGGTGTGATTGAAGCACGTGCTAACTTTGATCTAGCCAGCTCATGGAACGATAGCAGTGAAGCCACGTCAGCATGGGCTAGCCACTTAAGTACATACCCAGTGTCCTGGCAGGCTGGTCCAGCCTGCCCTGCTGCCGATTCAGTGTTATTGTTATTCAAGCTAGCTAGATCAAAGCTACCTTGGACATGTGTATGTCTGCTGCAGCCCCGTCTCTGATCCCAGTAAATAAAGAAGGCAATTTGCTTAGAAAAAACAATGGTAATTTAAAGCCAGGGGCAATTATGCTGTTTATAGCCTCTAAAAAGAAGGCAAAGCAGGCCTGCGCAGTCCCTCTGATATGGACAAGGATCCCAGGGAAGGAGACTGGAGCCACAGGAGATGGAGATAGGGAAAGTGAGCGTGGGTATGATTGGAAGCAGGGTAAATGGAGGCGGAGACACAGATCAGAGAAGGAGTAACTAGGTAACCCAGTAACTGCTGATAACACAGTGTGGGCAGGGAACTGTGCTGTCTGGAAAAACCCTAGTGGGGAGGGAGAAAGACGCGGGTCTCTGATGCGAGAAAGGTAACATCTGGCAAGCCAGAAGCCTAGGGGTGGGTGCCTTGCTGGATCGGGAAGGGGGAATACAGGTACAGTTGCCCTGAACTGTGTCATGACTGCAAATGTAGACATAACCTTAGCCAACAAGCCAAAAAAAGACAACTCTACCTGCTTTACCAGAACCTGCTCTTTTCAAGGAAGCAAATCCTTTTGGTTAAAATCAAAGGCAAAAATATTATGGACAGGGGCTGTAAAATTGCATACCAACAAGAAAATCAATTCGGGGGCATATTTTTGAACAGCGTCATCGGTTGCAGCATAGCTCATGTTACCTAAATCCTAGCTATGCTGCCCCCTACTGTGGGGGGAGGGCATATGCTATCACATTCTATAATTAATTTCCCATACCATACAGTAGCTAATCCTGTTTACTCCATGCCACTGACTGTTGCCCGACTGCGTCTGTGCCAGAGAAATTCAAAAAATGCCATGCGACTAGTAAGATAAATGGCTGTTGCTGTTATTCACAAACTCAGGAGCTGCTGAAATGCTTGTTGGCCCATGCAGTCTGCTGGGTCCTAATTGGCTTCATTTTTCACACTGGCAGACGGTATTTTTGCGAGACAGTACGTAGCTAATGGAGAAAAGCGAGCTACATCCCAAACATAATCCTCAGCGCATCAGGAAAGGTGACGTTTTGCTGGACTGCCTTTGGTCAGAGGTTATTAAGCATTCATTTTTTCCACCTCCCATACTTATGGATTTCTCCTCCAGTGCGCACCTCCCCGGGATATTGAAGTCCTGCCATGCCGGCCTGTGTATCAGCAATAATATTTTAAAACAGTACAAATATATTTGCAGAAATGAGTCTGCCAGCTTTGGTAGCATCCTGGGAGCTGAGCCTACCCATTAGACAGGCTCGTTCCATGAAGTGAACTTTGCAATGCAAAAAACCGTAGTCCTGCATTGACTTTAAGGACACATATGAGCCAGGCTTCTGAGAAGGAGAATAACAATGACTTTGCACTTATACATGCCCTTTCATCCCAGGATCAGAGCGGTTTACAAAAACAGGAAAGTCATTAGCCCCCATTTAACATATTGGGAAACTGAGGCATAGAAGGGTGAAGGGAGCTGCCTAAGGTAATTCAGCAAATCTGTGACAGAATTCTGGTCCTCTGCCTTGCAATTGCTGCCTTGCTCCCTCCTAGGATGTACACTGAATGCGTGTTAGAGCTGGTCAACATTTTGCAAATGAAACGTTTTGTTATTGTTAGAAAATGGCCTTTTATTTTGTTTTGTTTTTTAAATGGCCTTTTTCACGAACTATTGACTATTTTTCAAAATGTTCCAGTGTTTACAAAAACGTTCATGACGTTTTTGTCAACAAAGCCACTATTGAAATTATCGAAATTTTGTGCTTACCAAACCCCGGATTTCTGGTAAATGACAAATGATCACAACGCTTTGGATAATTATTTTGATTTAAAGTTTTCGCCACTGTTTTTTTTTTAACCTTGCAAAATAGAAACAAAATTTTCTCTACATTTGTGTCCTTTTAACTTTTCAACCAGCTCTCATGTCTGTAAAGCTGGCTGGCTGGTTTTATAGGCCCTGTTTTTTATTAAAAGTGGAACAGAGGCTAGTTTGGTTAATCCCTGGGATGGATTTATTCCCTGTGGTGAGATTCCTGGTTCTGTCACCTGTGTGAAGGTGAGAGTCTGCATTTGAATCTGCCCTGACTGCCACTTAACACATCCCTATTATTTAGGGAGCCATGTGAAAGAGAGCAAACCGATTATATTTTCCAAAGCTGAAATCAGCAAATGGGGGAATAAACTCACAAGAATAGAAACCCCTAATTGCTCAGTGGTAGCTCTCAGGGAGATTGTGTAGTGGCTGAGGAATCCCAAGCTCTCTGGGTCACGGGCGCAAGGTAACAACTAGAAAAGGTGCAGTCCTGCTCTGACCTTCAGCTGTTGTGGTTCCTCCCACTTGCCTGGACTCATACCTTGAAGATCGCTAGGCAAGTGGCTTGTTCCACTGAAGAACAGGGAGAGAGGATGTAATTAACAGGAAGGAAGGGAAGTCAATAGGTTGGGCAACTTGCAGAATTTCACCTGCCTTCATAGGGCCTGATTCCCCATTGCCTGCCCCACGTGTGGTCATTGACACCCATGGGTATAAAACGTTCTATATCAGAGTAATGGGAGTCAGGTCCACAATGTCCTTTCTGCAACAGAAAAGAAATGCCAGCATCCTATCGAGGCCACTTGCCTTTACCTGTGCCAGGGCTTTGAGTTTCCTTGAGAGGACAGGAGTAGGTATACATGCCACAGAATCCTTCTGGTCCATCCTGTCTGCTTGCTCCTTCCTCCTGAGCAGCCGCGTCACTGGAACAGACAAGGATCTCACGCTGGGGAGTGCTCACAGAACAGGGTTCTTGGATATCTCAGGGCTTTGCCAACTTACAGGCAGAGAAAAGGCATTTGGAAACTGAACCAACATGGCGTGCTCTCATGTCAGGCTTCCCAGTCTTGCCAGCATCTCCTTCATTGTCTGCTTGGTGAAAGCTTCCCCCCCAGTCTCTGCTGCTCAGCTTGGCAAACACCAGTTCCTGCCCACTAGACATCAGATCTTGAGAGGTCTGGAGAAAATTCCCATTCATAGTGGGGTAAAGAGAGCTTAGGGGGCTAGTGGTGAAGAGACTCGCCCTTCCTGGTGTGATTCAGAGGGAGTGAGTCCTCTTTAGGAGTTAGAGGGATGGAGACAGGTTTTTGGGAGATGCCAGGAGATCTGGGATATGTATAAACACACGTGCATGGAAACATAGACATATACATGCAGGCCTTGGTCTAAGTAGGCAATTACACTAAAGAGTTCCCCTCATGAGCCACTACCAGGTCAGCTGCCATGGATGGCATTGTATTGGTAAAATTCCCTGGTTTAAACAATGCTTCTCTCTCTCTTCCCAAATCTTTCCATGAATGCACTTTGGTCATGTTCTTTACCCTTCATGCTTTCCCACAAACATTCATGCAATCTGGTCAAATGCTAGAGAATGCCAAGGTTCCATATGTGTGTATTTATGTGGGATGTGTTTGCACACTCATAGACTCATATAAAATTAGGGTTGGAAGGGACCTCAGGAGGTATCTAGTCCAAACCTCTGCTCCAAGCAGGACCAACCCAAACTAAATCATCCCAGCCAGGGCTTTGTCAAGCTGGGCCTTAAAGAATAAGGATGGAGATTCCACCAACTCCCTAGGTAACCCATTCCAGTGCTTCACCACCCTCCTAGTGAAAACGTTTTTCCTAATATCCAACCTAGACCTCCCCCACTGCAACTTGAGACCATTGGCCCTTGTTTTGTCATCTGCCACCACTGAGAACAGTCTAGCTCCATCTTCCCTGGAACTCCCTTTCAATAGTTGAAAGCTGCTATCAAATCCTAAAGTCAAGATATATCACATCCACCGCTTTCCCCACATCCATAGAGCCAGTCATCTCATCATTGAAGGCAACCAGGTTGGTCAGGCATGACTTGCCCTTGGTGAATCCATACTGACTGTTCCTGATCACCTTCCTCTCTTCCAAGTGCCTCAAAATGGATTCCTTGAGGAACTGCTCCAGGATTTTTCCGGGGAATGAGATGAGGCTGACTGGTCTGTAGTTCACCAGATCCTCCCTCATCCCCTTTTTGAAAATGGGCACTATATTTGCCTTTTTCCAATCATCTGGGACCTCCCCCAATCACCACAAGTTTTCAAAATAATGGCCAATGGCTCTGCAATCGCCAACTCCCTCAGCGACCTCGGATGCATTGCATCTGGACCCATGGACTTGTGTATGTCCAGCTTTTCTAAATAGTCCTAAACCTGTTCTTTCAGCATTGAGGGCTGCTCACCTCCTCCCTGTTCTATGCTGCCCAGTGCAGTAGTCTGGGAGCTGACCTTGTCCGTGAAGACAGAGGCAAAAAAAAACCACTGACTGCTTCAGCTTTTTCTATATCATCTGTCACTAGGTTGCCTCCTGCATTTTCCCTCTCATCCAACCAGGGAGCAGAAAGGTAATCATACCTGATTTATTTTGACCAATCATAATTTACCAAGGTGGTTTGACTAGCGAGTAATGAATCATGTTTGTGATCTACAGAACACTGTAAAAGTCACCAAAGTCTTTTGCTGAATGAAAATAAAATGGGTGGAAATTGCCACCTGCCCCTGGATGGCCCACAAAGGGGAAAAGGGACAAATTCCTTGGGTAAATTATTTGTTTTGGATCATTCACTCAGGTCTGCTCTGATTGAAGAGCAGGCTACGGAACCGTTATCTCCTTTGTCTCTCTAATTTCCTCTGGCATCAGAGCCAGTGCTGTGTCTCGCAGGACCTATGAGCTGACTTATGAAGGCGGCACCTATTGACAAGAAGAAGATTGTAATTCATAACAAGGCTCTTCACAGCTGCAGCCAATGCATGTGAGGTGGGAAATGAAACTGCCTTTGTCATTCACATTCTCTGCTCGGGCCTGCTTTATCCATTCTGGTTCCAGGAAAGCCCCTTATTAAACAGAAAGTAAAGCAAATTTCAACCCCTCTCTCTGTCCCTTGATGGGCTCAGGCATTGGTTCTTTCTGTGAATGCAAACATGGGCTACTTAGCATGACAATATAGTTCTGAGTTCCCGCACAATGGGTTGTAAGTATCTGGGACCTTTGGGATGGCAGGAATGAGTGAGGACACCCAAAGGTGTTCACTGCAAATGATGGAGCAAAGCCAGGATTTGAACAGGTGGAAAATCCACAGCTGGAGAAGAACATTTTGGTACCAGCCTGCTGGAGAGTAACCACCGTGGTCCCGGTACTATTCCAGTTGTACTCTGTCTAGAGACACGTCTCCTTTGCTTAGCCTTTGCCTAAAGCAACACTTTGGAGGATTAATATCCAGATCTGTTCTGGTAGCCCCCCCAAACGTTCCAGCTGAGATTGATGCTATTCAGTGTGGGGCAGAGGGAGCTCAGTGCGGCTAGAGGGACAGACACAGCTCTTGAAGGCGGGGCAAGGGGCACTGTGAGAACTAGAGGCAAAATGACTCTTCTTCCCTGCTGTGGAAGAGAGGGAGTCCCCTTTAGGAGTTGGAGGGATGGAGACAGGTCCCGCTGAGGGACACCAAGAGATCTTGGGTGTGGCTCTAGTGTGTATTTGCTACAGTAAGTTAAAACCAATAAGTCTGAATGTGTGATATCCTGGATCACCAGGGATCTGGAGCAGACAAAGCAGAGCCAGATCCTCAGATGCCCACCCTTGGACAGGCTCTTTGGGAGGAATCGTTTCAGGTAGACAACCGGCCACGAGGGACGGAGCCAATAAACCTGCCTGTCCTGTACTTTAACCCTGACCAGACTGGGCCCTGCGCGGCAGAGGAGACAATGATGGAAGGTGAAGACTCCCCTCCTTCAAAAATACTTTCTCCCCTGCAGGAGAGCTGAGCAGTGTGCATGTAGCGCTCTCTGGTAGCACTGTGCCTGCTCCGGTTTGCCTGTGTCTGACAGTGTCCCTCCAGGATCCCCATTCCCGTGCATTCTCCAAGCAAGTGAGCGGAGACGTCTGTGCTACAGCTTAGCAAAATGTTATTAAACCATAAACAACCCCTTTCTTGCAGTGTAACTGCCTCAGACAGAGAGAGGGGGGCTGCACTCTGAGGATGAAGTGCCCCTGACAGCTGGCAGCCTGACCGAACGTGTGCCAACCTGCAGGTACATAATTAAAGGAAGCGGGCAGGTAATGGAACAGCGGCAATGCCTTCAGCGAGTCTGTGACACCCACAAGCAGCAAAGCACACAGCGAGCAGGGCGGGCACAACTCAGTTGGCTCCAATGGTTTGAACACTCAGGCCTGCTTCGCCTTTCCCCCAGTGCAGTTAGCACTCAGGGGCTGGACCTTGTTAGTCAACAGCCAACCTTTGACAGCTCGGAAACAGGCTGGTGTATCGGGCTGCTGCCCTGCACCAGCAGCTTTCCTACCCCAAGAGGGAGGCCTCTTCCAGCCGGGCAGTGAAGTGCATTGGCCACGGTTAGCAGCTTAGGCAATAAAATCAAGCATTTCCAAGTCCCCTTTTAATGCAATCCTGGTGGAGAAGGCTCCTCCCAGCTTGATATTACTGGCGGATGTTGCAGGGTGGAGCTAGCTTCTGCCCCTTTTTCCAGGTCAGCCATTAATCCCTTTCTGCCCTGGTCCAGTTTGAGCTTTGTTCCCTCCACCACAGGCCCCTGTACCTCATTGGCAGGTGCTTCGTCCCATTTTTGCATGCCTCGCTCGGTTTCCTCTCCCGCTTCTGCATGCCTGTCCCCAGAGCTCCAGCTCTTCATGCCCCCTTCCATAGGTGTAGTTTGACTTCTATATTTGGGGGGGGCACCACCAAGAGGGGCTGCAAATTCCACGCCTGCCCGAGGCTTGCAGTTTGGGTGGCAGCGTGCCCCCTAGTCTCATGCCCCATTCCGTTCCATCTGCTGTCCCAACGCCAAGGGAGCTCCATGAAGAGACCCCACGTGGCGGGAAGGTCGTGTCAACGAGAGCACCAGCCCACCGAGCGTGACTGTGCCGAGCCATTTGCACAGAGTGCTGGGCCATGAACCCACCATGCAGAATCACTACAACTCATGGGCAATCTCCACAGAGCCTGTCCCTGATAAAACGCCAGAAGGGAGGCAGCCCAATCTGTGACTGTCCATGGCACTCCATTTGGGTAAATACATTCTCTCCAGTGCCGGGGGCACGATGGACATTTGACTATGAATTATGGGAGTGTAGATTTGACTCCTGTCTGGCTCTCACACACTGTCTCTGGAAACAACCGTGCCCTGCCTGCAATATGGATACAAATGATCTACTAGGCCTTTTCCATTTCTCATAGACTCATAGACTCATAGGTCAGAAGGGACCAATATG
>ML675626.1:23539438-23682926 GCA_007922155.1 Mesoclemmys tuberculata
AGGCGAGTGTGGGAGAAGGTGGGCAGGGGAGTAATTTTCGATAGGGGATCTCAAGCAAAAGCTAGTCGAGAAGTTAGTGTATGAAACTGATTTTTCGCTCTGTCTGTTTGTCTTGTCTTGTCAGTGGTTTCTATGTGAGAGGGGGTTAGCAGGTGAGATGCTCCAACTTCAACTCAGGGCCACAGCTGCCAAATGCGGGCACCAGGCAGTCTGGGTTTAAATTGCTACAGGAAGATGCATCTGTGCGTGTTTCTGTTTAGCTGCTTGATACAAGCAGTGACTCAATGGGCCTGATTCCTCACGGTCAGTCATTCACACCTGTGCAAAGTGCAGTGGGTGGAAAATGCTGCCATTCTGCTTGGGTAGCGCTTTGCAAGGCAGGGGACAATCAGGCCAACTATCACATGCCAGGCCTACTCCCAGTTAAGTCCAGCTCCCATCTAGTTCCATAGGAGTAACATTAACATCCTGAATCAGGAACCCACACACCGTGATTGCACGGTATCACTCAGCTGTCAGCCTCAGGCCTCCCTGTGCACCTGCGGCACCAACAAATCCCATTCATTGTTTTGCTGCTTCCAAACAGTCCCACATGGAGGTGAGGGTTTGGCAATGAATTATAGTAACAACAAATTACATTTATATACCACTTTTCCTTCCAAAGGGCTTGATTAAATGTACATGCATATCAGTTTTTCCTGGAATGCAGCCACCTCGGGGGTGAAACACAGCAGCTATTGAACCGTGCACAGCAACACTGTGGGTCCATCAGTGAAGAAGAATCCTGGATCCAGTTGAAACTAGGGGGAATGTTAGGTAGGCAGAATGTGATCACCCACATTAGCCTGTCTTAATATTATTATTGATTATGTGTAGGGCCTGGGAGCCCTGATTGAGGTTCAGGGCCCCACAGTGAGCCAGTGTTCAGAGATGCAACAAAGAGCACAGTCCCTGCCCTGCAATCTAGGTGTGGGATAGGATGGACCAAACAGACCGAGGGGATAGGGTGGCCAAATAGCATGTGTGAAAAATAGGGGCCTGTATATAAGAAAAAGCCCCAAATATCGGGACCATCCCTATAAAATCGAGATATCTGGTCACCCTAAGCGGGGTGGGGTGGAAGGAGGTCATTACAATAAAGCAAACAGCCACCTCAGCTGCCCACCCCCCTACCCAGGCTGGGCCAGGGCAGTTTGTGGGGTGGGAGGGGGTTGCAATTCTCCTGCTCCTATGGTGAAAAGCTCATAGGGCCTTTGGTAACCACAAGCAGCCAGACCCGGCTCCCTGGCCCGCCTGCCAGCCGGCCCCACAGAGGCCCCTAACCCCATGGCCAGGCGCTGGCTCCGGCCAGCCTGGGGGAAGCCGCCCCCTCCCGGATAGCCAGCAGCACCCCGGGGTGCCTGCCTCGAGCGCCCCCACCCACCTACAGCCCCCCCGGTTCACCTGCACCCCCGGGGCGGCCCCGCCGCGGGCAGCGCACGTCGCCTCTCCCGGGGGCGCGCGGGGTGGGTGGCGGGGCTCGCGCGGGCGCCCCGGGGGCGAGGCGAGGGGCCGGGCTCGCCGTCGCTCCGTCCGTCCGTCCGTCTGTCTGTCCCCCGCAGGGGAGGAGGGGCCGGCGCCGCGCGCACACGCGGCCCCACGCGCTCCGCGCCCCGCGGTGGCTCGCCCCGGGCACGGGCGGGCGGAGGCGGCGGCGGCTCGGGCGGATGGAGCCGGGGCGCGGGGCGGCGGCGGGCTGAAGGCGGCCGGGCAGGAGCGGCGCGGAGGTAACGGGGCCGCGGGGCTCACCTGTTGGGCCGGGCGGGGGGGACCCGGCCCCGGCCCCGGCTGCAGATGGCTCCGCTGCGGGCTTGCATCCGTCCGTCCGTCCGTCCGTCCGCTCTTCGCGCGCTGGGGCCCGGCCCCCCGATCTAACCCGCCCTGCCGCGGGGAGCCGCGGAACGGGCCCGGCTGGGGCATCCCCCCGCGCCCCCTCGGCCCGCCGCGGGAGAGGAGCGATCCCCGGGCCCCGCGCCGCCTTCCCCACCCGCCCGGCTTCCCCAGCCCGCCGCCGGCGCGGGGGGGACCCCCGGGCTCCTGGGGGCTGCGTGGCCCCGGCTGCGGGACAGCGGGCGCCGAGGTCGGAGGAGGGGAATAAGTTGCTTTGGGGCACACGCGGAGAGAGCCCCTGCAATTGGGGGCTGGGGCAGCCTTGGGGGTTAAACATCCAGGCTGGTTTTAGGAATAATGGGGTAAACCGTGCCAAAGTGGAGGGACCTGGCCTCCTAGAGGAGAGCCACCCCCAGCCAGACCAGCATTGACTATCTTTTTGCTCCTGGAAATATTTTAAAAAGCAGAAAATCTTCCTGATGGGAAGGGATTGGTCCTCCCCTTCCTCCCAGTTCTGAGCCAGGGAAAGGGCCCCGGGGTGTCACTAGCTCACGAGGCAGTGGGCCCAATTCTCCTCTGACTGACGATGGTGTAAGCCAGGAAGCCGTGGTGTCAATGGATGTACACCAACCTATCCTTCCTGTGAGTGGAGAATCAGGCCCAGTGTTACTGAGGAATCACATTGACTGTAGGACAGCAAAGGTTCTCTCCTGTATTGTGTCCATGCTTCTCAGCTTTACTGGTCTAGTACAATCAGTAAGAGTTTGTGTTGTAATAAGAGGCTTTTATAATAGGCTTATTCTCCAAACAGATTTTCTGTTTAAAAAAAAAAAAACCCACGACACTTTTACAGTGGGTCTAGAGACCATTTCCTGTCTGCTCTTATCTGGTTAATTTCTTTGAGCTTCAGGTGTTTGGTTTTTGCTGTGTTTGTTTTTAATAATTTTCGCTGCTCTCATTACTCTGCTGAAGGGTGTTAACAAAAGGTTAATGAAGCATGGATTTCTCAACAAAAAATAATATAGGAAGCATCTATCTTCATTCCCAGTTGTGTCTGAGCCAGTCAAAACTCTGTTCATTGTTGGTTGCTCTTGCATCTCTCACAAATAACAAAGCATGGACCTGGTGGTAGACAAAAAAGTGCTAATTCCAGACACCGTTTTGTGAGCAGATTCATAGCAGATAGCATCAACAACGGTTTTATCCTGCCTTCAGAACCGAGAGGAGCCCACTTAAAGAAATATAATCTGTGAAACAGACCGGGAGTCAAGTCTGGTGCTTCAAGGTGACCGAGCCCTAGGGCTGTTTTCTGTCGTCATTTCATTTTCTTCAAAATGTGACACTCCCAGGTCGCTGTATATTGCACCCTGAAGCCTTGCAAGCTTCACCCAGTGCATGGGCCCAATGTGTGAGGCTGACATTTGTTCCATGTGGGAGCAGACAGCTAGATTTTTAACCCTTGCCTCTTTCATTCAATGGAAATTCGGGCAAAAAAATTCCAGATTCATGATCAAGATGCTCAGTTTCGGTCAATTTTGGGTTGCGGTTGCCTTGAGTACTTTATCAGCTTTGATCTTGTTGCATTGCCAGGCTGCTTGTTGGAGAGGGCCCATTCCCCTTAGATTGTGTCTGAGTATAGGACTCACACACACACACCCCCGGTCCTCTTGTTTCTACTTTGACCTTTAGTCTCTGAAAGAACATTGCAAATGTCAGAGGCAGAGACAGTGGATTATGCTAACAGTGGTACCCACTGGCCTATCACACAGATTCAGAGGACAGTGTGGCAGGTTCCTGGAATAAGTAAATATGTTTATGGCTCAAGGAAGCAATCAAAGTATGGAAGGACCAGATTTTAAGAGCTCAATATAACTTTCATTAGCGTGTGTGACACTGGCACTGCAACCCAATTAACTAAGGAATTAGGTTTATTTCCCTGTTTATCCAGTATGTGGATCGTCTGCTAATCAAGCCAAAGACTCCAGGTAAACCTTTATATCCTAGTAAACATCACAGCTCATAACAAGACAGGAAATGAGTGAAATTGAATCCCCATTCCCTCCCTGGTTCTACGTTTAGGAGTATTTATTCTCCCCAGATGAATGTACCTAATGCTGTGTTTTGGTGAAGCACCACTGACATCCAGTGCCGAGTCTGGGTATTACACAGTACACGTAACGATAAATAAGGCTCGCCCCTTTGCTCCTTTGTTGGTATTTGGAATGAAATGATGCAGGGAATCATCATAAAGGATTTTGATCATGTAAAGTACTGTGCGCTGAGGACCTACAGACATGAGCAGTTGCTGCATTAAGAACAAATATTCAAAGGTTCCAGCTGGCTCTCCCTGATTCCACAAGAGACTCTTGGAGTTTTGCAAACTCTAGCTTCCCTGCAAGGCTTCTTGTGTTGGGGTCGGAGACTTAATTTATCAGACCCCCAATGGACTCACTGAGTTCCTGTTGGGATTCCAGGTATGCAGGTAGTTTTCTCCCTCTTCAGAGCCATCATTCAGAGTGTAGCCAGCCACATGACGCTCACCACAACAGAAAACAAATCACATTCAACAAGCTCCCAGCTCCAGGAGGCATGTTCCTGCCTCAGGGGGGATAGAGCACCACCTGGAGATAGAGCTAGGTCCCTGTGCACAGCCCCAGTTAAGTTTAAAGGGGTTCTTTGTAAGTGACAGTCTGGATCAGTTAAAGCGGTTCCTGCTGCTCTCTGTTGGGATCAGAGGTTTGGATTTTGGATTTGGGTTGGAAATTACAGGCCCTGGGAATGGTGGCACTAGGCCCAGTTCAAGCAAATCTGAGTCTCCCTGCAAAGCCATTCTCTTACTGAGAAGCCTGGACTCTCCCAGGCCTGCTGCAGAAATCCAGAGCACAGTCAGGGCCATGAGTTTCCAGCAGCCTCAAGTTATTACAGAGCTCCCAGACAGTGTGAAGCAGTAATACTCCACATCATGCTGCACTGGAGCATGGGCTGTAAACATCACGCCAGCCTTCTTCCAACCTGCCCTGCTGGGAAGGGATCCCATGACATGGGACAGCTGCAGCTTTGGCAAATTCTGTTGGCCCTGAGTGGAAATTATACACTGGGAGCATTAGGTAACAGTGTGCACCAGTCACATTACTTCCTTCCCTCTCCTCTGCCATGGAGACTGCCCACAGCGGAGGCTCTTTGAGCTGGATTCTCCCCAGCCATCACTCCCACCTGTGAAAAGTGGGCCTGGACCGCTGCCAGGGCAGGAGGTTGTCCTCTCACACACCCTGTGCATTCACGTGGCACTGCTGTAAATGATGACACAAGGTAGGAGGGAGTCGGGGCCTCTTGTGTGGCTGTGGCTTTCGGGAGTTTCCAAGAGTGGGATCTCCTCTCCTTTCCCGTCGCCAAGAGGAGCTGTGCTGTGTATATGGCAGATGGAGTTGAAAGTCACCAAAGTCACACATCCCGGCCCAGGCATCTGCACTGTGTGATCTTGGGAGAGGAAGGACCCTGATTTTCCAAACCTTGCTCTGGCATTCTTGCAGGAATGAAACCATTTCGTGGAGAGGCAAATGCAAAGTGTTTACAAAGGGAACAGTATGTGTGGCTGCAGCATGTTGTAGAAAACCCTCTTCGGCTGAGCTCTTTGCACAAGTCAGTTTGGCAGATGCGGAAGCTAGTTGCGATCCAGGAACACTAGAGAGAGCTGGAGGGTGTGGGGGAGGCAAGGGGGGGCAGCACTTCTCTCTTGAATGTTAATCAGCCCATGATGCCGTCGCATGGCCAGTCCAAAGTCCTCTTTAGCCCAGCTGACTGTCTGGCCTAGAGCCAAAGCAGCCCCGATTCTAGCCCCCGAGTTGGGCTTTTTAATAGTGTTGGTTCCTGTCAAAACGGAGGATTAAAAAAGAACAAGCGCTCAGGTTTATTTATTAAAACTGAAACATGTGACAGGCTGCTGCTGAGGAGAAGCCTGGGGACGTTATTAAAGGTCCAGCACCAAAGCAAACTCCTGACAGCTGTTGCTGTCACCCTGACACCCAACGCGGAAAACCCCCCGGCTGTCAACGTGAAAACCCCATCGTGCCGGCTTATCAGGTTTGGAGACTTTCAGCCAGAGATTTGCAGAGGCGATAAACCTTACCACCACCCCCAGAGCTTGCGATGAGCTCTCTAGATAGCCAGCTCAAAGCGGCTGTCTCTGCTCATGCATGTGGTGCCCGTGAAGTAAAGGCTCCTGAGATGGACAAGACAGCGACTGGACCTGGGGAGCAAAGAGATTTTCTGCACCCTAGGTGGAATGCTGAGCTGCCGGAGGAAGGGGTCAGCCAGTGGGGGCTCGCTTCAGGGCACCACACAAGGCGCTGGAGGGGATTGCACCCGGTAATGGAGTCCCCTCCGAGGAGCGTCTGTGGAAGGAATGCACCTGTGCAAGGAATGCCAGCCTGCGTGAGGGCAGGCCTAATGGCTGTCCCTGAGCTAGCTCTCTAGGCAGTGCGTTAGGGACAAGTGGGAGGGAAGGACCCATTGCGTTTCCTTGTGGCCTTGCAACAAAATAACCGGAGGCTAGTCCGTGGTCTCCAACCTGCACCTGTTCCGGGGGCCTGTGCGTGGAAGCCGAGCACTGTCCCGTGTGATGCCTTTACCCTAGGAGAGTCAGTCCCACGCGAGGGACCAGATCCCTAGGGCCTTGTTCAGGTTTAGCTCAGCCCTAGCTTCCAAACCTCTGAGTTGCCGAGCACCTACAGCTCCCCTGACTGCAGTGGATTGGGCCCAGTAACCTCAATGGGAGTTTGCCTGAATAAGGCCCTCAGGATTTGCTCCGCTAAGAACACTGTTCCTCTCCAGCGGCAGCTGCGAAGAGCAGTGCTTTGCATCTGGGCTGGCGAAGCTCGCTTTCCACTGGGCAGTGCTATCGGGCAGGCCAGGCGCTCAGCTGAGAGACTGGGAAATGGCACTCAGGATAGGAAATATTCCTTCTCCATCCAGCCAGCCCCACCCAGCAGGCACAGGCGCATGGCCATTCACAGACACTGCCAAACGAGGTACGTGGGGCTAGTTAAAATGGCCCAGTTCAATGCTTATTAAATGCAGCCCCCAGACCCCAACTTTCTGCCAGCGGGAGCTGCCGTGGGAGACGATGCGGAAGCCCCAGCGGTTGATGTTTCAGGCACCTTTTGCAAAGGTCCGAAGGCTCTGGCAGCGTGATTGGATCTAAGCGATGGTGGTTCTTAACGTAGCCTTGGTGGCCAGGCAGGGATCAGGTTGCCCCGAGAGACATGCTGTCACCATTAAGAAGCGTCTCTCTCGGGCTTGGCTCTCAGACCCAGAGCCCATCCAGAAGCTGCAGAGCCCTCACTGGTGCTCTGCACAGTGAAACGTTTTGAGACCCCAGCAGTGGGGATTGGGGCACTGAGAGGGAAGGTGGGGCCATGGGACGATCTCATTCTTATGAAACAGTCCCCAGGATGTGAACACCAGGGAATCCTGCTAGCCACAGTCCATGGAGAACGCCCGCTGCATCCGGACACAGCATCGCTAACAATGGGGCACAGATCTACGTGCCAGGCTGCCACTGCGCTTGCCCTGAGCAAGACGCCCCACCGTGCAGTGCCTGCTGTTGTACTGCTGGCGTGGACAGCCGTAGGAGTGGGGCAGCTGTGTGAAGTGTGAAGCGGTGCAAATGGACTGGAGCTGTTCTGCACCCGCTCTGTGGAGCTGTGCTGGGTTTGTGGGATAGGTACAACAATCCTGCAGTGCCCAGGGAGTTTTGTGTGTGCACGTGGGCCAGGGTGACTAGCGTGGATGCTTTGCAGTGTGGAAATCGCACCAGTGCAGGCTACAATGATTCGTTTTTTTAGTGAGGATGCAGCCCTATCGATATCCTATGGGGGCAGGTATCTAAGCCCTGGAGCCCTTAGTCACTCTCTAGCATGGATTGATGCCCTGCCTGGTGCTGTTTGGTTTTCCCTGTGACAACCACGCAGGCTGCTGCAGTAAAGGGGAGCCTCATAACTCCTCCGCTTCCAACAAACATCACTGGAGGGATGAGCTCACAGCTATTCCAGTCCCAGCCGCTGCCAGCAAGAGTCACCCTCGCAAAGGATGTGGGAGTGCTGGCTGTTGGGGACATTGCAGCCCAAAGAACGCTAGGAAAAGTCCTTGTGAAGATCCTGGTAGGAGACCAGTGCTCAGGGAGTCCAATGGCAGTGAGCACAGATGACGCCTGAGATGGAGAGCTCTTTTTACCAGGGAAGAGGCAGAGCATACCCAGATTTAATTCATTGCAGGTTCTCCTTTCACTCCATTGCTTCTCGCCTCGGGGTCCTCCTCCGAACATTATCCACACTCACCCCTTTCTGCCAGCTGACAGCCTCCATTCTTGTTTGCTCCGTTCAGCGAAGGCAGGGCGTGAGAGGTGGAGACATCTTTAAAATGTCTCACGCTCATACAGTGGAGTTCTTGGTTCCATCGGGGGTCTCTCCGGGTGTTCTCCGCTGTATGGTTTGAATGGGCTGGTTTCCTTTCCCTCTCACACATCATCATCTTTGTACTTTGTACCACGCTTGCACCTAGCAGCTCCAGACCCAGACCAGGACCCCACTGTGCCAGATGCACCACAAACACAGAACAAAATGCCAGGCCCTGCCTAGGGCACCACATTGTCCTCCGTGGCCATATCTTTATTACTGGTGATGAGGACTCACGAGAAGGAAAGACCCCAGCTTGTCTCTTGGTCTCTTCTGGCTGAGGTTGCGACATTGGAAGATAAGGGGGAGAAAAATCTTAGAAAGTGAGCACGTTCGAGCTGAAAGTTACTGAGGGGCAATAAAGATGGAGCCCTGAGGTGCCATTTTTCAGTGTAGATCCCAACTCTGAGGGGTTGGCAGGACCAACGTATCAGGCAGAGTGGAAGAATGAAGTGCTGTTGGCCATGCCCGGGGCTAAGGTATAAAGTGGGTGCATGTCAATGAGTGGGTGTGAATCTAAGGGTGTTGGGAATGTGTCGAGGAGACCAGGGGGTGGCTATTACACTCGGTTAACGGCACTTCTTAATTTGGGCTTGTGTATACCACTTTGGCCGAGTGGTGACGCAGGGTGGAGGAACACGGTTGTTTTCTGCTGGTAGCCTATCGCTGATGTTAGGGGGTGTAACAAGGAGAAATGGGATAAAACTGAGCCAAGGGAAATGTCAGCTGATTATCAGGAGAGGTCTCCTGCCCGTGAGGTGATTTACACCAAGGCCTTTCAAGGGGAGCCCCATTGCTTGGGGCATTTAAAACTAGACAGGGCAAAGCACTTGAAATGCTACGATCATTCTTGCTCTGGCCGGGGAAAGGGCCAGATGACCTCAGAGCTCTTTTCTCTCTCTAGCCACGGTGATATTTTGCAAGGAGTGTTTAATGCTTTCCCTAGATATTACGTTAGCGGGAGCCCTTGGTCCCACTGGGAATAAACCCCAGTGGGGTAGCTCCTGAGGAATATGCTGGAGTTGAGCTGATGGGGTGTGGCTGTTCTCACTTGCTTTAGGTCAGCCACCATGGGCTCCGTTGGAGGAGATCACTTCAAGGACATCAGCCCCGTGGTGACCCCCGAAGGGAACGTGGTGATGAGCTTCAGCTTTGACAGCTACCAGCTGGAGGAGGAGGAGCTGCAGGCGAAAGGGAATCAGGCCAAGGGAGTCCTCACCTTCATGGAGCCAGGTAGGGCGTGGCAGCTGGGCTTAGCGTGTCTCCTGCCTTGCAAGGAGGGATTGTGGAGGAAGGGTGGAAGGGGGCACGTAGCAACGGCAGTGATGGACTGCAAAGACGGCTCATCTGACACCGGGGAGGGGTGGGGGGAGAACATTGTCAGAACAAGTGCCAGCCAGCCAGCATCCATGTGTCCCATAGCTAGCGACGGGCAAACCCTGCTGTGCCGGAGAGACATCCCCTTCCCCCCCGACTTTCAATGGGTGTTCAGATTATCCCAACTCCTTGGGTCGGGCGATCTTGCAGGGGTGGGCTTTCTCGCAAGGTCTTCGGGTTGGCCCAAAAGAAGCCTTTGTCTCATTGTGGTGACGCTACAGGCCCAAATGAGACCGGGAAGCGCAGGGACTAATAACAAGAACTCTTGCTATAAGCATTTACCGCTAGTAGTCAAAGATCAGTTAATTGCCAAACACGCATCAGTTGGAAGTGACAGGAGGAGAAGGACCTGTACTGGTTGATCACAGGATGACTATGAACCCCCAATGTGATGTGGCCGTGAAAAAAGCTAATGCAGTCCTTGACTGCATCAGACGAGGTATTTCCAGTAGAGATAAGGAGGCGTTAGTTCCGTTATACAAGGTGCTGGTGAGACCTCATCTGGAATACTGTGTGCTCTTCTGGTCCCCCATGTTTAAGAAAGATGAATTCACACTGGAACAGGTGCAGAGAAGGGCGACTAGGACTAGGAAAACCTGCCTTATGAGAGGAGACTCAAAGAGCTTGGCTTGTTTAGTCTAACCAAAAGAAGGCTGAGGGGAGATAGGATTGCTCTCTATAAATACAGCAGAGGGATAAATACCAGGGAGGGAGAGGAGTTATTTAACTTCAGCGCCAGTGTGGACACAGGAAGAAATGGATATAAATTGGCCATTGGGAAGTTTAGACTTGAAATTAGACAAAGGTTTCTAACCATCAGAGGATTGAAATTCTGGAATAGCCTTCCCAAGGGAGCAGTGGGGGCAAAATACCTGGCTGGCTTCAAGACTGAGCTTGATAAGTTTATGGAGGGGATGGTGTGATGGGACAGCCTAGTTTGGCAATTGACTGATCTTTGACTACTAGCGATAAATGCGCCCAGTGGCCTGTGATGGGATGTTACATGGGGCGGGTGCTGAGTTACTACAGAGAATTCTTTCCAGGTGTCTGGCTGGTGCGTCTTGCCCACATGCTCAGGGTTTAGCTGGTTGCCACATTTAGGGTCAGGAAGGTTTTTCACCTTCCTCAGTAGCATGGGGCATGGGTCACTTGCTGGTGGAGTCTCTGTACCTTGAAGTCTTTAAACCATGGTTTGAGGACTTCAGTAATCCAGTCCTAGGTCAGGGCTCTATCCCAGGAGTGGGTGGGTGAGGTTCTGTGGCCTGCGTTGTGCAGGAGGTCAGACTAGATGATCATAATGGTTCCTTTTGACCTTAAAGTCTTTGAGAGACCCCAGGCTGGGTGGAAATAATACAGCTGATGTATTTAGGGAACTCTTTCCAAGCCTGCAGAAGATTCGGTTCAAATTCTGGGCGACATCTGAGGCTGGTTGTTATTGCACAGGAGCTATGGGCCCCGTCCTAACGAATAAGTACTGTGAGAAGAGCCTGCTGTCCCTTGAGCCCCGAACCATCACCATGGCCTGGGCAGTCTCCTGTGGCACAGACAGCACGCGGGGGGGAACAAACTGATCCCAGATCTTTGCGGCGGCGTAACAGCCACAGAGGTGACACACCTGCCGCATCCCCAGGGCTGGCACGGGGGCGGGGCAGCCAGGATCCACCCAAACAAGCAGGGCACGAGGGAATCTGGCAAATCCTCCAGCGCCGTGGGTCTGAGGCAGCACAGAGGATGCTTCTCTGGGCTCCTGCACTGCCCACTAGCCAGGGAAGCATGGCTGGGCTGGCAACTGTGTGGCTATAGGCGGGCCACCTTCCTGCAAAGCCCTCCCCTCAGAGAAGGCAGGCAGGCTTCGACATCCCAGCAGCCTCAACCTTCTGCGCCTCTGGCTGGGTAAGAGGCATTTCTGGGGGTGGGATGAGGAAACATGTGATTCATCGTGGCTCCTCCCTCTGCTCTTAGCCACTCCCCCTTTATTGTCGGTCTTCTGTGGCTCCTGCCATGGTTTTCTTCCTCTCTGAATTATGCCGGGGCAGTGGGGAGCAGAGCACATGCATTATCACGTCCCTGTGCGGAACCCCAGTATTTTAACCATGCAGAGGCCGACACGTCGTAACGGCAGCGTGTTTCCAGATGACAGGAAAGCAATCGCTCCCCTGGCTAAGAGGATCTAATGGGAGAGTCTACTCCAAACCTCTCAAAGACTTATTCACTTGAGCAGGTGCCCGCTGTGGGACAGACACTTACCTTACCTCCACTGGGGCTAGTTGCATTTACACCAGCCGACGATCTGGCCTTAGGTTTGTAAATTTTTATTAGACCCACACCTCTGCCTGTTCACTCTCTGTACGTGTAGTGGTTGGCGCCGGACTGTTTCAGGCCAGATCCCTTCAATACATTGCGCATCAGTCAAAGACCTGGTATTTTATACCTCCAGGGGCACTGTGGGAATGCCTCTATTTATAGGATGAATTTAGCCAGGCTGGTGTTTATGTATGGAGTGCCAGAGGTGTTGGGCGCATTGTGGAAACCCTCTGATAATAGAGTTGTTGAACATTAATACCATCATTTACAGTTTTTACTAAAAAGACTGTACCTGCTGTTTAATCCTTCTCGGTGCTCTCAGACCCTGTAATGAGTGGTGAGGGCTTGAAAGCTGCTTTCCCTTGTGATCATGTGGCGCACTCACCACAGGGCCATGTGGTGGCCCTTTGGGAAGGGCTGAGATTTAATACAGCTGTTGCTCTTTCGGGGGCATTCAGATGTTTCCTCATGAGCCCAGCACAACTGAGACCATAAGCAGGCATCTCTGCTTTGCTCTTTTAGGGTTTGGGGGGCAGGCAGAATCACGTGCAGAAGTATGGTGGGCTGGAATCAACGATGCTGTAAAAACTGTACCTGCTGTGGTGAAAAATAACTTCTCCTAATACAGGTACAATGTAATTCTGGAATAGAAAAGCGTCACTCTTCACTCCCAGCGTGGAAGTGGCTCTAGGTTGGTAACTGGAGGTAGATGAACAGAGACACGTATTCACAGAACCATACGTGTGAGTGTCTTTGGGAAGATACCTTTCCCCATGGGCTGTTACGACACAGTTGTCCAGTATGTGGGTTTCTTGCTTCTTCCTCTGAAGCAGCTAGCGCTGACCATTGTTAGAGACAGGATCCCAGGCTAGATGGGCTGTTGCACTAGTCTGATCATTCCTGTGAGCGTGCTGGAGTAGAATAATAGCATCGCAGTGTCTCTCGGGGGAGAGAGGAGTCAGTTGCAATGAATATAAAGAGGATTCTTTACTGAGGCTGCAAGACACGGAGCCTGTCTTTTCTCTGACTCTTCAGCTCCCACCTTGTGTTGCCACATGGGGTCGTCTTAAGGCCTGGCCTGGCCAGGCCACATCATATGAGTGTATGTCTCTGTGCACTGAAATGGGCCTATCTTGTACCTTGTCTCAGTGAACAATAAATCTGTTGCCTCTCCATGTATTTCCCAGCCTGTCTGCAGGACGCTGTGTTGGGCTCTAACAGGCCCATCTGTCACCTGTTCTGTTTTCTTTTGGGGGTGTAGCGTCTGAGGACCCTGAACCCCAGGATCGATACCATGGGATTTACTTTGCCATGCTCCTGGCAGGGGTTGGATTTCTCCTGCCGTACAACAGCTTTATCACAGATGTGGACTATTTGCATCATAAATATCCAGGTGGGTCCTTCCCGGCAATGGTGGTTTTTCATATCCTAGCCTCTGCTTTTGTTCACTGAGCCAGGACATAACATAAAAACTGTCAAGGCAGAGTCTTCGTTAGCAGGAGAATGCTATTTTGACAAGGAGAAGGGATTCAGGCTGGATAGGCTGCTGATTTCTAATTCATATTTAAAGTGCCATGTTAACCTTTGAAAGTCAGCAGTCAGGATTCCTGTTGTTAAATGCCCCTAGCAAACACAGTCGAATTTAGTGGCAGGAGATCCTAGAAGTTGGTGCTAGGATTTTGAAAGAGGCTGCCGAAGTGTGCGTGTATTCTGTGTGGGTCTGGTTTTGAAATATGACTTGTCCTGGTCTCCCAGTTCTTGTGGGTGCAAATATTGACAGGTGCTAGGTGTCTACAGGATGTCTACTGGCCTGAAATCACAAATGTAGACCGCTTAATGACAACCGTATCACCCAGGGGTGATGGTATGCTGAGCGCAAAGTGGAGGTATAAAAAATACGTGGCTGCACCAGTGGTATCTCTTGCATTGCCCAGGAGGTGTCTCCTCAGATCCTCACTCATTCTCTCTCATTCCACAGTCTTCCGTCTACGAGAGGCCTGGATGCCTATGTTTCCCGCTGCTGGATATCCCTAGACAAAGCAACCCTTAAATTGCTCTTCGAGGCCGCAGCTGAATTCCCCAAACAATGGCACTGGAAACCCTGAGCCTCGTCCATCCCTCAGATAAACCAGCCCACGTGGGCTAGGGGCAATACAGAGCAGCCACCAGCCCCCCAATTCTGTTCACCACGGTGCCAGCCCAGACCTGTTATCAGCAGTAGCTCAACAGCTCCCTCCTCTCGCCACGGAAATCAAAGCCCTCAGTCCGCCGCTGCTCTTGGAGTGTTGCTGACCACCTGCAACTCTTCTGTTGTTCTGCAGGGACCTCCATTGTGTTTGATATGAGCCTCACCTACATCCTGGTGGCCTTGGTGGCAGTCATCTTGAACAACGCCCTGATGGAGCTACTAAGTCTGCATACCAGGATCTCTGTGGGTAGGTCTCTCCCGTTCTTTCCCCTGCCCCGAGGATCTAAACGTGACCTAAGCCAGCCCTGCGTTCTGGGGCTGCCGTAGCTCCTTGGTTATTCCCCATCCCATGGGTGCAGGCTGTCAGGCTAGCGTTTGCCAGAAGCGTGGACTTTGCTCCTGTCTCCAGCGCCTTAACACAGACTGCCATGGAAAGAGGTGGCAAGCACTGAGCTATCATTGCCCATCCTTGGCCCCTTGCAAGATACCGAAGTGTCACTTCTGTTCCCTGCCTGATCTCCCAGCAGTGAGGGCGATATGTGTCTTGTGCACGCAGATGCCCAGTGTTCAGTTTCCAGGGGGAAGAGAGTTGGCAGCTCCAGGCTAGTCACATACAAAGCATTATATAGTATAAACATAATCCATTCACACAAACCTCAGCATCCCCCGTCGCTTAGACGTCGCCCAGCACCCAGTGTAAACACCCAAACTTCCAGCCATGCACGTAATCTGACATGCCATTAGCTGGACACCCGGAGAACCAGAAATACGACCAGGCCGACATTTGGACACCCAAATGTCTGGCTGCCTAGACACACACGTCAAGAGGAACCCACATATCGGTACCTGGGCTTCAGTCCCACCCCACAGGCACTTAAATACCTAACACCATCTTGTCTTAGTTGGAAAGAAATGGGGGGTTTTCTCTGGCCCCTTGTTCATCTGCTCTGTAACTACATCTCCATGTCAGTGCAGGGACGCACTCTCCCTCTGTATAGCTCCTTGCAGCAGTAAAGGCTCTGACACTCGGCCCATGGGGTTTCACCGGGATTCCAGGGGGCCCACGATGAGGCTGCTGAACTCATCACACCGCTGTCCCAAGTCGGTCCACAGGCTGGCTTCCAGCTCTGCTCTTGGCCCCCTGACTCCCATGTCCATCTTCTTCACTGCAGGATACGTGTTTGCTCTGGGACCCCTTCTCTTCGTCAGTATCTGTGATGTCTGGCTGGAGCTCTTCACCCGCAGGCAAGCGTATGCTATTAACCTGATCGCCGTGGGGGTCGTGGCCTTTGGGTGCACAGGTATGCGAAGACTGGCACAAGGAGGGCAGGCCGGGGAGTTTTGGGGGGAGCAGAGGCTTGTTTCAGGGTACGACACCTGCTTGGAAATAGAGAAGGGGGAGTTTTTGGAAGGGAGAAACTGCCCCCCCCCAGATCCTCTTTCCTTGCAGGGAAAAGCAGGCACAAACCTCCTGACATTTCTGTTGCGTCCTTATAACTCAGCGGTTTGCAGCCCCTGGTAGGCCACCTTCCCCTTCCTGAGACATCACAGCCCTGCTTCCTGGACCATCTCCCAGGCTTCTGAAGTAGATTTGTTCAGTCACTCACATCTGTGCCTCTCACGCCCCGGGAACAGCCTGTAACCCATTGCAGTGAAGCAGTCCGCGTACCTGCCAGTGAAAACCAGGAGAATTTGGATTTGCGTAAAATCACATTTATTTGCATAAAACTACATGGATTTGCATAAAGTGCTGCCTAATGAGCTTTCAATTTCTCCCTGAACCCCCAATACCTGACTCCGTACCCACCCAGCCCCACCTTTGCACATCCCCCAGACCCTTATCACTCAAACACACATCTCTAACACCACCACCACGTCAATTGCAGTCAGTGAGACCAGCTGGGTTAAATTCCACCGGAGTCAGGCAAGCCGGTCCCTCGCTGGTGCAAATCAGCTTAGCTGTGACTGCTTCTTGCCTTGCCAGCTGGCCTGGCAGTTTTGTGAGTTCGATTGGGAAGTGCTGATGGGATGGCACGGGGCATGTGAGTACCAGGCAGATAGATTAGGTAGAAACAAACGTGAATTGAAACCGAGCTCTTGTTTGGTGGGAAAAGTGTGCGTGTGTACGTGTGGGGTTTCCCCCTCCCGCTCTGGGCTCTGCGAAACGTCGCTTTTTGAGCTAACGAGACACATTTATGATTTTGAATCACTGCTGGTTGTTCCAGCCGCTGAATTTCTGGTTCCTTTTGAAAATATTAGTAACGCAAAAGCCATGTCCAGTTGTTGCTGCGCTAACCAAAGCCTTTCCCCTCCCGACTGAATGCTTTGAAATAATGACATTCCAGGCCCCATGCAGCTGTTGGGCGGTGGGAGTTGTTAATACCAGGGCAATCCTCAGCTGAGCTGTTTTTCTTCTCAGACCGTATTTCAACCAGTAAAATTCCAGCCTTCAGCAGCTCGTTAGCACCAGCGAGCCCAGGTGTTTTTACAGCCCTTTTTATTATTTTCTTTATGATGCTGTTTAACACGCTGGAACACGAGTCGTTGGCATCCTGCTTCACATCTGTAAACAACTGGATTCAGGCCGTGAGGGCTGCACCCTCACACCCCACCCATCCAGCCACGGCAGTCTTGGCTTTTACTACCCAGGGCTCTAATATGCCAGAGGTGTCCAGGACCGAGAGCTGGTGCCTTTCCACAGCAACCTTACTTCTTATAGTGTTGGCAAGAGTGAAGAAGGAGGTTCTGATTCATGAAAGTATTTAGATCTGCTTGAGTGCCCCCTGGCTACAGCCTGCTTAAAGTTAAGCCCATGTTTTTTAGAAGCAGGATCCTTTTCTGAACCAGAACTTTAAATGGGAAGCTCTGCACCAGGCTCTCCTGGCCAAGCAGCCCCAGGGACCCTGCCAATCAGCAGGACTCCCGGCAGTATATTTGGACTGGATCCCAGCAGCATGGCGGGTAGGGAGTAACACCTGTTCTCTTCTCTTCCTTCGGTGCACCTCTCTCCTTAAGTGCAGCAATCCAGTTTCTACGGCTACACCGGGATGTTGCCCAAGCGGTACACCCAGGGGGTGATGACTGGCGAGAGTGAGTACCCTCCTGACCCCTGGGTTCTTCACGCCTGCTAGCTGGCACAGCTGCTTGCTGTTCTGATTAGATAATTGGCTCGTTAGCCAGCTGCCGACTGGCACCTGGGCTAGCGGTCCTTAGTTGGCTCATTCTCTTCTATGTAACCAGTAGCTGGCGCATGTAATAAAGCTCCGCGGCTTGACGCAGAGGTTATGTCTACACGTGGAGCTAGGGGTGTGATCCCCAGCTTGCATAGACTTACTTATGCTAGCTCTCATCTAAAATAGCAGTGTAACATGGGCAGCCACAAGCAGCGTCATGGGCTAGCCGCCCTGAGATGTACCCACAGGGTGGAGGTGATCTCCTCGGGATGGCTAGCCCATGTTGCTGCTTCCCGTACTCTCGGGTCTGCCCATCAAGCTAGCCGGGGTTTGTCTACAGGAGCAGGGAACATCCGGCGCGCACAGTGTAGACGTAGTCAGGCTGCTTGCAACGTTCCATCCCTCCCAATGTCAGGTTCTCGGAGAAGATGCTGTGGAGAGATGTGACTTATCCACACTAAGGGATCTCAGTGGAGCCCGGCCTTTAACAATCTGGTAACGTTACGCCCAGATCAAAGCCGCGCCCGCGGGGTAGGGCTGCCCTGCGTTTGGGGGTGCGATTGGAGCGTAGGTACAGCTGAGCTAGTTTGACTCTAGCTAGCCTGGGCGCCGCTAGCTGTGACGCTGTGGTGGCGGGGACTTCGGTGCGAGCTGTTCCAGCCTGCCCGGGTCCTGGGGCACGTGCTCAGGTGGCGAGCCCGTGCTTCGCGGCTGTTGGTACCCAAGCTAGCGCGAGGAAAGCTAGTTCGGGAATGTCTACACATGCTGCCGTCACCCCTCCAGTTGCAGCATAGACACCCCCGCCCCGTTTCGACAGCTGTCTCTCTGGCTCCGTGGAAGGGAGGACACCACGGATAGCGTCCAGAGAGCACAGCTGGCATTTTACAGCGAGGGAAATGAAGGCTGGAGTCTCTGCCCTGACCATGAGGCTGGGTCGGCTGCAGCCTTTCTTTCAGTGTACGTAGCAAAGGCCTTCATTCATTATTAGCTGAGTCTTCTTTTGAAGACTCCTCCTCCCACCGTTGCCAGTGGATGCCGGCCCAGGTACCAAAGCAGGCTCCGTCTCCAGCCTGCTCCCTGGGATGGCTCTCTGGAAACCGACCAGCATGCGGCTCGCTCCTCAGGCATCACAGCCCATAATGGGTGAGTCGTTTCCTTATCACGTCGACAGCCATTGGCCAGGATGATGGATTTTACGTCCCGCTGCGCGCTGACACGTTGGCCCTGGCACACACGAGGAGCTGGAGGGCATGCTCGCCACTTTCCAAAGGCAGATGCACTAACTGATGCCAGCTGGGGAGCTCTCACTGATATTCTGACTGACACCCTGACGGGCAGATCTGTTGGTTTTTGGCTGGTGCGTTCATCAGTCCATGGCCAGCTGGCCCTGGGACAGAGTGAGAGAAAAACTGTAATTACAGTGGACGTGCGGGCCAGAAAGAAAAGCTGCCCCCGCCCCTGGGCTGGGGTAATGAATAGTGCTTGGCATGGCTGGCCTGTCCCTTCCAGTTCCATGGAAAGCCTGGCATTGTAACGGTGACTAGTGCTAGCCGCTCCGTTCCTTGGGGAAAGACACTGACTGGCAGAGGGGCACATGCGCCTATCAGACGCTGTTCCCCTGTGCTCCGCACGTGTGCGACTGCTGTTAACACTGAAGCGAGCAAAGCGCAAGCATTGCCAGGAACTGCTGGCCTACCGGGGCAGCGCTAGGTCTGTGTGGGGGTAGCCGATTCCCCTGCCTTTCCCCCAGCAGCAGATGAACAGCAGGGAGAGAGAACAGACCCCCCCTTCCTGTGCCTTCGCCCTTGGTCTGGGAGATGCCTGCAGTGTGAGGAAGGTGCTGTGAGCCCCTGGCCTCTCCACCCACTTTCCCCTGTTGCACCAGCTCCAGAACGAAGGAGGCAGGGGACTGGGTGTCCGTTCTCCCTCTGTGCTGCTGGGGTTAGCATTAGGGAATCCGCTTCATAGCCCGAAATCAGCTTGGCTCGCTGAGGGCCTAGGGCTCCCAGCCCATCAGTTCTCATTCCATCCAGTCCCGGCCAGCTCACTCGCTCTCTGGGGCCAGGCCGGCACTGCGATGGGTTCTGTCCTTGTCAGTACGGACACCTCGGCTTTCAAACCCGCTCCAGAATGCCTCTGTAGCCCCAGCTGGCCCCGATGGCCGTGGGAAGCCACTGAGCTGCGCGCCGTCCTGGGAACCCCCATGCCAACCGGCCTGCTTTTGCTCTCCTCTGCTCAGGTACTGCCGGCGTGATCATCTCCCTCAGCCGCATTTTCACCAAACTCCTCCTGTCGGATGAGAAGGAGAACACCATCATCTTCTTCTTCATCTCCATCGGCATAGAGCTCATGTGCTTCATTCTCCACCTGCTGGTGAAGCGCACCCATTTCGTCCGGTACTACACCACCTGCTCCCGGGAGGGTGCCCCTGAGGGCAAAGGGGTCCCGGACCACGGCACCGGATACAGGGTTCACCACGACGTGACTGCAGAGGACGTCCGATTTGTAAGTCTCCCTTTCTGTGGCTCGTGGCTGGTGTGCCGGGGCATTTAGAGCCTGCTGGCGTTCTGCTGCCTCTGACCTGGGCCTACTGCTGCTGCGCTGCGGCTGATGTACTGGGAAAGCTATCTCCTAGGAAATGGGAGGGGCCATAAAAGGTACAAAAATACATTGGATTGGTCCAGGCGGCCTTTTGGTGCAGAATCCAGAATTGACGTAGAACTAACAGCACAACATTTGCCCTCAGAGCCAGGAAAGCAGCAAGCTGGGCCCACGACAGCAGCTCCAACCAGTGGGTTAAATGTTTGGCAGAAAACCATGCTTTGCTTCCTACTGCAGCCTGTCTGCTGTGTAAGTCCTTGCTGAAAGGTGTCGGCATCACTGCTCCTTGAGCTTCGCAGGCAGAGTGCTGGGCTAGAAATACGGCGCTCTGTGGTCCAGCCCCTCACAGCTGATGTTCATAACCTCATGTGATAATTGGCCTGCATCTCAGTTCGCTTTAGGACAGGGGTGGCCACTCTGTCGCCCGTTCAGCACTTTCTGGTGGCCAGCCTGATCTCTGCGTGATGGCCCCTGGTCCTGGCTTGCAGCTGTGACATTAGCTGGGAGAGAACTAAAAATACATTTAATATTTTCCTAACATTACTGCCCCATGTAAACAATTGCCGAGGTTGGCACAGGGACGTGGAGGCGATTGGGAATGGGAGGGAGGTGGGCTGTGCAGCCACGAATGTGAGAGGAGAGGGGTCTATAAGACAACTTGCTTTAAGTTGTTGTGCACACGATGGAAAAATGCAAGAAGCCCTGTTTTAGGAGGTGTGTGGTGCCCTCTAATGGTGCACTGGGGCAGAGGAATGCTGCAGCATTGCATCTAAATCTATCCAGTAAAGGTAAGTGTCCTAGCATGATAGCTCCGTCTCACCCATATTTCCCCCACTCTTGTTCTCTGGGTGGAGTAGATCAGAGGCACTGACCTCATCCAATATGGCCTTGATACCAGGATGGTCTGGGACGGAGCCAGTCTCTCATCAAGCTGGATAAGCTCCCTGGGTCTTTCTTCCTCTTCTCACTGACTTTTCCTTTGCAAAATCCCTGCTGGCTCAATGCTACCTTGATCCCTCTTGTGCTTTCCCCAGGAAAACCAACCTCATGGGCAGGTAGGCTCCCCCCTGGGCAGCCTGGAACATGAAGCTGCGCTTGCTGGCAGTGGGACCTACGTGAGGTTTGATGTTGCTCGACCGAAAATCAAAAGGAACTGGCCCAGCTTCAGAGGTAGGACACCAGGGTCCAGCTGCAGGGACTCGCCAGCCGGACCAAACCCTCCTCAGCACTCACTCTAAAGAGGGCATTTGCCTTCTGCTCTAGCTGGCAGGGACAACTGGTCCCACCCTCACTTAAAGGGGCTTTCGGAGGCTCTGATTTAAAGTGTAACTGTCACTTTTTAATAGCACAGTGATGGCGTGAGCGCGTCTGTCGCTGGGGGAGAAAGGACGTTTTTGCACTAAAGACAAAGGAAATCCAGGTTCAGCTCCTACTTTGCCACATTTTGATGCGACCTTGGGCAAGTCACTTATTCTCTGTGTGCCTCAGCTCCCCATCTGCCCAAAGGGGATGAAGGCATGCCCCTAACTCTCATCAGTGAGCAAGGCACTCAGAGGTTACTGTGATGGCAGCCAATCACATCCCTAGCTAGATACACCTTCATCCCCAAACGTGTTGCACTCTTGATACACGCAGCATCGCTGAAATGCAGCTGTCTCTGGGGTGGGAGGTGGAATCCATCCAACACACGTCACCCTGAACAGCAGTGGAGGCAGAGACACTTTTAGGCCAAAGGTGGGTTATCCCGTGATATCTCATGATGCACATCACAAGGAGTGTGAGGCAACATTTCTGTCAAACACGGGATGTAAAATAACAATGGCACTACGGCAGGATCTCTTGCCTTTTTGCCCTCACGGGAGTAAGGGATGTGTGTACAAACTCTGACTTAGAAAACCAGGGAGTCATAGTGTACGTGAGCTATTCCCTGTGGTTGCCATTCTAGTGGGTATACAACATGCGCGGTTACAGCATGCATCCAGTGTTCGACGGAAATCAGAGTTCTTAGGGACCCTATTGGATTCAGCCCCAAATTTTTGTTGAAGTCATTTGAACAGCGCCTGTTTACACCACTGAATCTGATCCACAGTTCAGGGAATGGAATCTGGCAAGGGCAAATGGATTTCTAATGTGGGAGATGGAGATGCCCCAGCCCCCGGCAGGTCAGTTTTGAGGGCAGAACCCAGTGTGGTCTGGATGGATGCATCTCTGCCATATGATAGGAAAGAAACACTTCCCGTGTAGGGCTGATCACTGCCTTTGTGAGCTCCCCGAGACTAGGGCGGAGTCTGCTGGGGGTGACCCTCTCACTGCCATGCTTTGCAGGGGAAGAGCTTGGGTTTAATAATAACCTGATGAGTTGCTTTGTTGTTCTCCTCCAGACATGATGCTCCATCGCTATGTTGTCTCCAGGGTGATCTGGGCCTACATGCTTTCCATTGCCATGACCTACTTCATCACACTGTGCCTCTTTCCTGGGCTGGAGTCGGAGATCCGCAACTGCACTCTTGGGGAGTGGCTCCCCATCTTAATCATGGCTATCTTCAACCTCTCAGACTTCGTAGGCAAGGTAGGAGGAATTCTAGCTAGATCTCCTGTGCCAGCTGCCTTGGGGAGGGTGGGTAGCAGTCAAGGTGCCAGCTGCGCAGTAGATAACTAAGAACAGGTCTAGTCTGGTGGCCAGTCTTCCCTGCTGTCGAAGAGAACTGGGGGTCAATTGCCCAAGTTCAGTCCACGGGCTTGGAGTGGCTCCACCTCTCTTGCAGCCTTTTTACAGGCTTTTTCTTCCCTCCTCTGCTATTAGAAAACCAATCGGTTAAAATTGGGTTGTCTGTTGTATGTCATTAACGATGCGGCTGGCGTGTGTATAGGCTGGGGTCTGATCTAAATGGCGTTGCATTGTTACTGAGGATGGGCTAGGTTTGGATTCTTGGAGATCCCACAGTACAGACCTGTTTGTTCTCAGTGGCTTTTTTGCTCTGGAATTACCACCCGGTCTAGACCGGCCTCCTGAACAGCCTTGCTCTTTATTGATCTAGATTTTACTTCAGAAGTTGCTTTGCTTTCCAACATGCTGTCACATTCCCGCTGTGTTTTAGATCCTGGCTGCCTTGCCTTACGACTGGAGAGGGACCCACCTGCTCATCTACTCCTGTCTGCGAGTGATTTTCATTCCTCTCTTTATAATGTGCGTGTATCCCAGCGGGAAACCAACCTTCAGCCACCCCGCTTGGTCCTGCATCTTCTCCCTCCTCATGGGGATCACCAATGGGTACTTTGGGAGCGTACCTATGATCTTAGCTGCTGGCAAAGTGATCCCGGAGCAGCGGGAACTGGCAGGTAGGAGGAATTCCATGTTGACACATGCCAGCCGCTCACAGGAGCTGCGTAGTGAGTCAGGGAAAAAGGTGGCTGGACCCACAGTGTCACGAGTTCCATTTGTGTTTCCCATGGTTAGAAGGGGATGGGGCTGTACTTCCACACCCATGTCACGGCTCCAGCTGCAGGGCCCATCTGTACTGCCAGGGCTGCTGCGTTCTTTCCTGGGTTCACACAGGGCTAACGTGGCTCCTAACCCGAGGGGAGCTCTGTGGTTTGCCTTTGTTCATGATTGGGATGGGTTCTATTCTGTGGGGCTGAGCCCTGACTCTATCACCGGGTTAGTAAATCCCCCAGCTGCCTAAGTATGTGCACGAGAGGGGATTTCCCATGCTGCTTCAGCTGCACGGCCCCAAGTGCAAAAACTCCACAATATCCCCTTGCCCCTGGAAGCAGCAGTGGCGGCAGCATGGGTGATTGCCCAGATGTTCCCAGGATGAATTACTGCAGACATTGCTGTGGATGTGGTAGGTGTGGACAGGCCAGATCAGCAGCAACGGGAGGAAAAAGATACCATGTGCCTGGAACTAGGTCCCATCCTGGTCACACGTAACTCAGCTCTGTCTGCAGTGGGGGGGGGGGCCTTACTGCAGCCAGGGAGAGACTAGCTGTGCCTGGGCGGGCAGAGAGGAAGAGGTTGGGTCAGCCCAACATATAAACGGGTGCAGGGGGCAAGCAGGCTTTGAGGGCTCTCAAGTCCCTCTCCTGTTCCTTGTAATCCCTGCACTCGCCCCCAGGCTTAGAGGCCAGCTTGGGTGCAGGCCAGAGAGTTCTGCCCCCCACGAAGCCGTGCGAAGGTGCTAGAAGCCTGAGCACTTACCCAGGGGTGCCAGCCAAGCAAGGGGTGGTTCCCAAGAAGGCCAGTTTCTCAGAGCACCTACGCTTGGGGCTCTGTCTTGGGCCGAATTGGTCCATCGAAGAGGCAGGGTGAGGATCCTGCTCCACCATTTTGGCCCCCAGAGAGCTCCCCTCCATCCTCCCTCCCATCCACACTGATCTCATTCCTGCTCGAAGGCTCCCCAGCCCAGCTCACACCACTGCGGGGCTAGAGCCCTGCGCAATGCGGGGTGCACGCCGTATGCACCCTCGCTCTGCCTGGGCGTGACACCGTCACCACCTGCACTGGCGCTGGGTTAGCAGCAATGTGCTCTGGGGGCGTGGTACGGATTAGAGCAAGAGCTGGTGGCAAGAGCAGGGAGCCTCTGTCCCAAACTCCACGGGGCCCGGGACCATGAGTGGAGATGGACCCTGTTGACAGGGAGCGACCCCGAACTGAGCACTCAGCGTGTGCCTGACTGACGCAGGTTAACCTCCTGGCTTCTCTTCCCTGGTCCCCTTCTCCTCCAGGTAACACCATGACTGTGTCCTATATGACCGGCTTGACACTGGGTTCTGCCGTGGCCTACTTTGCCTACAGCCTCACCAGTACGTCTCACAGTACCTGCTTCCACACGGAAACCTACAACAGCTCTTTCACGGCGGGGTACTAAGCGGGCGATGCGGCGGGGGCTGCAGAAGCACTGTGAGAGGACGGGGTGCAGGAGAAGGGGGCAGGCGGGTTGGGCTGGGCAAGGGAGGAGAATGGGAATCAACTGCCATGTCTTTATTCATCAGTTCCCGCCCTCCCCAAAATCTGATCCCTGAAATATTGATTAATTCAGTATTAATTAATATTAATAATCTGATCCCTGGCCTGATGGGCTGCAAGGACGGAGCCGATCCTGAGGTCTGCAAGCTGGCAACAGGCAGGGCCAAGAGGTTGTTTGCAGCGGGTTGTCATTGGCTTCAGAAACGGCACAAAAGTTTGGGGGTGGCGGGGGGGTGTCACCCTGAAACGCCCCCTCCCGACTTAGCCTCCTCTCTGCGTCGCCTTGCTGGAGCAACCTCAGTGCTCCGAGGCTGGCCTCGTCTCCACCTGCCCCACCACTGCAAAGTCCTCAAGGGGGCTGGGCCAGTGGGGCAGAACTTTACAGAAGGTGGCTGCCCATTAGGGGAAATAGTGAGTCTAGCACACGCCTGCTACAACTCCACTGAAGTCCATCGAGTTACACCAGGGATAAGCTTGGCCCAGGGATTTCCCAGCCAGCTGGGTGTCTAGGCTGGGGTGTTATCCCCCATTCACTCCCCATGGACGCTTGGCCCCTCCCCGGTGAAAAATTGAAAACTGAACCACGGCGGGTGCAAATTCTGGTGAATCTCTGCATTAGGGAGCCCAGCTGATTTGTGCCACTGCCATAGAGCCAATTCTCATGACTAGAGGGGCCCTGGCTCCTTGGGGGAGAGAGCAGCAGGGACAGGAAACCCTGCACCCCATGCCTTAGCATTTCACCCCCCAGGGTAGAGCAGGGAGGAGACTCCTGTGGTGTAGCTTCCTGATTTCCTACTAGGGTGTGGGGTGCCCCCGCACACCCTGATCGAGGGAGCGCGAGCCCACAGAGGACAGGATGGGGGCAGTGGTGGGAATGTGATTTTTTATTTTTTGCTGGGCAACAGACCAGATCTGGTCAACCATCAAACGGACATCAGGCGTTTGTGGTGGTCTTCACCCCTGACACCCAATTGGCTAAAGCACCTCTACATATCCCAGCCCCATTCCACCGTCCAGCCTCTTGGGCGTCAGACCCTGCACACAGCCCCTTTGCAGTATGCTCCACGCCTCGGTGGTGGACCTGGTTTGTACCATGGGCCAGCATCAGCCTGTTGCATCGCAGCTGGCCCAGCTCCTCGGTGCGCTCCGAACACAGAGCAGGTGTAAACCCACGACTGAGTGTGCGCGCTATGGAGGTGCAGAGAGGAGATGGAGGGGGAGTGGGGAGAGAGTTTTCCAGGTGCGTGGGAAGTGACAGAGGGGGTGGAAGAAAGCAGCGGAGAGAGAGAGAGACTGATGGGGGGGCGGGAGGAGGGGAAAAGAGATGCTGCATTCGTGGGACGCAGCTCACGTATTGCAATCCATGGCCAAACCCCTCCTGGCCTCGATGGGGTAGGGGTGAGGAAGGAGTTATCAAGAGCAGGCACCAACGCTGATCTGCCCCTTGTGTGTTACCGGGGCCCGGAGAGGGGTGTGTGCTCCTTCCCAAGAGAAGGACTGGGCCTGAGCTGTGCTGAATGGAGGCCTGGGGGCAGCTCCTCAGCTGTTTTCAGCACTAGCTGCTTGTACGGTTTGCGAGGGGCCTTGTCTCCGCTGGCCAGCGCTGTAGCCGGGCTCGGAGACAAGCAGGTGAAAGGCCCAGCGTCCTCTCTACACGGCAGCTCCCCTCACTGCAACCACCTCTGGAGCAGCTCGGGCAGGGGTTGATGGCTGAGTTTGCTCGTGCAGACTGAACCCTCTTGACATTTCAGTTCTTCCTCTTCCAGCCGCCCCCGTGTGAGGCTGCACTAGAAATTCCTGCTCGCGGAGACACAGTTGCTCCCCCAGTCACCCACTGTGGGAGAGCTACGGGCTTCGCTCTCCCATTCCCCTCTTCATGCCACCCCCCGAGGATCCTCGCTGGTCACGTGCTCAGTGACTGCTCCACTCTGGGCCCCGGGCTAGTGTCCGGAGTTAAGGGGTGGGGAATAGAGCAGTCTTTGTAGACCGGAGCGCATGTGGGGACCACAAGTTCGAGTCCCGCTATTGACACCTCCCCAAGAAAGAACGTCCCGGTGACTAGCACTGCCTCTGTTGAACGGGCAGTGCCACGGAGAGGTTGTGCCACGCTCAAGGCATGCTTCAGTCCTGCATAAGTGATCAAGGTGGCTTGAAATGTGGGTAGGTTTTGTCCTTGTAAATGGCAGCTCCAGGGTTGCAACCTCTTGCAAAGGGCCTGGTGGTTGGTGTTTGCCAGAAAGCCCCAGCTCCTGCAGTAATAAAGCTCAGCTGTAGTTCAAAACAATGTATGTTTCTAGCCCTCCTGGTTGTAGACATAAGCCTGAAAACCCGAACCCTAAAATCCTGAAGACAAATAAAAAGAACCCAAATGTTGTTGTATTTTTTAAAAACTCTCATGATTTTTAAGCAATGCTCATGATTTTTCTGGCGCTTGATCCATGAGTTTTGAACCCTCAGTGGTATTGCAGATGTGGCCCCTCTCCTCTTTCAACAGCATATCACTGGATCCAGGAGAAGCGTCACGTGTTCCACTGAATTTGTTTATCAGCTTGAGTATAATGTATTGCACAGATCAGCACAGTAGGGGCGTGACTGTAAACAGCAGAGCCAGATGGTGACGGCCATGATCTTTGGAATAGACCATACAGTCCATGATAGCAGATACATACTGAGCTCCCCTCACACCAAGCCACCTGCTCCATACATTTTAAATACGTACATAGCTCTTTTTGTAATATTTTATAGGACATCAGATTCCTTTTTTAACAGATCTAGAGCAGCTGTATGAACTATTGACGGGGAAATCAATCGATTTTGCCTTGGGAAGCAAACCAAGCACGGGGGTGTCTGCTTGTACTTGGGCCATCTTCCCAGTTGAATAGGAACAGCTGACCAGTTGCGGACCTCAGCAGTGAAACTATCCAGGAAACAAACAAAAAAGGCCCATCAAGTCTTTTCTGTGCATTTACAGTGCAAGGGTGGTCACAGGCGTGGGCTGCAGGGCTGTTTCATTGCGGTGTGGACCTTTCGACACAGGCTGCAACCCAAGCTCTGGGACCCTCCCACTTTGCAGGGTCCTAGAGACCAGGCTCCAGGGCAAACCTGGCCATCTGCGATTAAACAGCCCCACAGTCTACATGGGTTTTTAACTGCAGTGTAGACGTACCCTAAGTGGCCAGGCCTGCATTCTCAACGCCATGGGACTTGAATCATGGCCACAAAGCCTTTTGCTTAGTAATGGCCAGGGCTTCCCAGCGCCATGCTTCCTGCCACACTTCAGCTAATGGGTCCCTGCCAGCGTCTCCTGGATGGCGCCCTGCTTTGTGCAGTGTCATTGCATTTAAGGCCAGAAGGGGCTATGAGCAGCACCATGCAAGGCAGCCGCTTTACTGCCTAGCGCAGGCCAGAGAACTCTGTGTGCAACGCAGGGGCCGAGTTCGCCCGTCTGTAACCTAGCAACACTGGTCTGGCAGCATCATGTGCTCACCTGGACGCTCACACTAGCTTGAGAAAACTTCCTCAGCCAGAAAATGAGCTGTGGCAACTGCTCCTAACGAAGCGCCACTGCTGCCTCCCAGCCAACCAGTCGGTGACATGCTGGGGTGACCCGGGGATGGCACGGCCCGGAGCCAGGCTTGGCATAGATTTTGGAAGCCAGGCACTTCAGTCAAACAGGATGCAATGCTGTGTCATATAAACCATCCCTGAACCAATGGCAGGGAAGGCGGAGCATTTAAAAAAAACCACGAGTGAAGAAATAGCCTCAAACGCGGCTTGCCTGGGTGCAGGAGTTGTCAGTGGCTTGACTGGGCCTAGCTTGGTGTCAGCGAGCCCCCTAAACCAAACCACCTTTCCCAGAGGGGGTTTAGCTCTGGAGCAAGTTTTCACAGCTGGCCCCACTCCGATGGCCTGAATCAAAACTTAGGGGCCATGTGGGCCTTGGGTGGTTGCTGCATGAGGTCACGTCTTATGGTAGCACCTGAAAACGGTCCAGGAACCACCGTGCGGGTCAGTGGTGGAACATGAGCTGCACACAGAGCAAACCCTGGGCTCCGCACACCACACGCTGCTGGGCAAGGCCAGCCTCGCCGCTGACCTCACCAGTGCAGGCCAATGGAGACACTACGGCTACACTGCAGCTAGGAGTGAGCCTCCCAGGCTGGGCCGTGAGCTGGGCACCAGCTCTGCTGTAGCTAACATCACTCCCCCCCCTCCCTCCCCTAGCCCTGGGGTGGGAGAGGCTGGGTTTGTATGCCGGTGACTAGCTCATGCCGCCGCAATGGCCAAGTTGCTAGTAGCCTATGGGCACAGCTGGCTACTGGGGTGGGGGAGGCAGTGCCCGCTACAGTGCAGACGTAAATTAATGTTTCATGCTCAGACCATGATGGGGGCTGAAAAGGCACCAGGCTGGGGTATCCAGATGGACAGGTTTTTGGGGTGGCGGGGGGGGGGGAAGGTCAGGAAAGTAGGTCTGCCACAGCTTAACACACTTGGAAAAAATAGGTTTTAAAAAAAAAAAAAACCAACCCTCTTACAGCCTGCTGCACACTGCACATGAAGCTAGAAGCAGTGACCGCAGATAGGCTTACGCAATAGCATGGCTTTATTGACAGCAAAGCAAATCGGTGTCCACAATGAGCCAGGAACCTGGACGCACCAGCTGGGATTAACTAGCGAGGGTAGTTGCTACCATAGGTTCATCTACAGTATAGCTGGCCCCTAAGGACCCATCTGCAGTAAGAACACCCCCCTCCCCAGCCCCCCCACCCATACACAGAGGCCACAGTTACAGCAGGGTGATGGCCGGGGGGGGGGAATCGCTGGGGCGGGAAGGGGGTCGTGTCTTTTCTGCAATGCGGACAGGCCCAGGCCACGTTGGACTGATGCTCGGTAAGCCGGCGTGCCAGCTAGTGGCGTCTGCGCTAGTAACGTCCTCTTTGCATCTCTGCTGCCATCTGGCATGAGTCTCTCCCCCCCCCCCCCGGGACACACCTGACCCTCAGTGCTGCCCCACCTGCTTTGCAAGCCCTCACTGGGTTTTAGCCATGGGAGGAGCATGGCACATGAAAGCGCGCACAGGGCAGCTGAGGCCCATCACACAACAGGTACAAAAGCTGTTTGCTGGCCTGCTGTGGGCTTTAGCGGGCCGCAGGCTGTGACGCGCTCACCCCTGGCTGCAGAATCAGAACGTGCTGAGGCCCAGCTTTGCCACAGCCACGTAGGCTGCTAATATGCCATGCCAGGCCTGGGTGGCTGCAGTGCCCCCACCACACCCTAGCCAGGGTAGGGCCGTGGCTAGAAAACACTATTGGCCCACAGCGGGCTTAAGCCTGTGTCAAACGAGTTGCACAACCCCACAGCTGCGAGCCACTTCCTTGCTGGATTCCCTTGCCCCATCCTTGGGAAAGTCCACACCTGGTGAGCACAGGCGGCTGGCCCCAGCTCAGCTTTGCCTCACACCATGTGGCAGGATGCACGTGCTGTTGGCCATGATGGCAGGCAGGCTGTGTGCCCATCAACACGGTGGAGCCCAGCGCAGAAATCCCACCACCAGGGAGGTGAAGCTGTCAGTGGGCCATGCTACAACCCAGGCCAGTGGTGGGGCTTTAGCGCATGCTAGCATGGCACCAACTCACGCTACATGCACAGGCAGCCGCAGTTCATTTACCCTCTCCGCCCGCTGCAGCGGGTTTCAAACCGATTCTCTGTTGTAAATTATTCACTGACGATGGCCTGTAGCTTGTCCAGTAGCCCTTTCTGGAGCATGTTTGGCTATGTTCGGGGGCAGGGGGGTGTGTGTGTGTGTGTGTTTTTTTTTTTTTTTTTTACTGGTCATGTCCGGAGTTATTTGCTCAGCTCCTGAGCCCATCGACAGAATGGAGCCTACATTGTGTTAGCTCTGGGGTTCTCACACTGGTGTGTGTGTGTGTGGGGGGGGGCCTCCTCAAGAAGTCGTGAGCTGTCAGCCCTGCCCATGGCTGACAGACAGAGCCTGTCAGAGCAAGGTGGCCAGAGAGCAGCGGCTGCTGGCAGGTGTCCAGCTCTGAAGACAGCATCTCCCCCAGCAGCAGTGCAGAAGTAAGGTTGGCTGGGTGGCATGGCATTGGGGGGGGGGATCATCAAAGCATGAAATATTTTCAAAGGGGTCCCAGCCAAAAGAGTTTGCAACCCCCCCACCACCACCGCTGTTCAAGCCTGTCTGGGTCTCTCCTGTGCTCTCCGTTACAGTGACAATGGGCCCTGGTTAGCTAAAAATACCGCACAGGAAAATCCCGGGGTGCAAGCTATGCCCTTCCTTCCCACCACCACCATTTACAAACAATGCTGTAAGCCTGGTCTCCCCTGTGCCTTTAAAGTGCATGCTACAGAGTACACGAGACGACTGAAATTTGCAGTCACTGAGGGGAACTGGACACTCAAGCCCCATCTGAATTTCCATAGCCCACCGAAGAAGCCGTGACCCTTTCTGCTGAAGTGTTTGACACTGGGCTTTGGGGGCGGGGGTGCAGAAAGGACCCTTTAGCTAATGAAGCGGTGCTGTGGTAATGAGTCAGTCGTGTGAGACATACCAGCTGATTCATTAACACACATTTTGAGACTAAGGAAATCATGTACAGGTCAGCTAAGCAGGGCTCAGTCAATCCCTTTTTTGTAGCATCTTCTCAAAGCCAAATCATGTGGGTGTTTGAGATGCAGGGTTTACAGGTGCAAGAGCAACATTTAGTGGCATGTGCCGCCTGCCAGCTCATTGGCATCTCTGCTTGTCCTGTATGTGTGGCCCCAGCCAGAAACTGAGGGGTAAGTTAACTCCAAGCCCCGCCTTGGGGGTAGCACCTTTCCGTACACTAGTTTCTGCCCCCTGAAAATGCCCCTTGGCCAAGCTATAGGGGCAGTTAAGGGGCTACTCAGTACATAGCAAGATGGAAAAACCCAGCATGTCGCCCTCCAGCTGATGGCAGGTTCCCGCGTCGCCCCAAGCACACCCAGGCTGGTTTGTTAGGGAGCCAGGCTTGCGCTGCAGTTGCCTCACACCTCAGCCTGGGTGCAGGCAGCCTTTGCCCAGCGTGCTGCTGGAACAGCTCTGTGGGCAGCCACCGGGCAGTAGAGCCATGGGCTGCGGGCTAGGCCGCGAGGAAGACTCGTGTGTGTGTCTCTCAGGAGGGGTTCAGGCCTCGGCCAGGCTCTGTGTCGCTGTCTACATAGTGACTTTGCTGTTGTGTGTTTGCTGATGAATAAACTCAGTTTCTTTTCTAAAAGGCATCTCCTTGGGGTGGGAAGAAAGCGTGGGAGGTGCTCAGCTACTAGGGTAATGGCAGCCACATAAGCACCTGCGATAGACAGAGCCTTCCAGCCTAAACCTCATCTCCTCCAGCCCCTGGCACAGGTCACAGAAGGGCCAGCTGCACTGAGTTATTCCAGAGTGTTTGTTCTGCTTTCTATTCAGCTCCTACCTTAGTCTGGAATACCTTTCCTCTGCAAATGAGTTCTTAGCTGCTCTGTGCCTCAGTTTCCCCAGAGGTAGAGCCCCCCTCTGGACGTACTAAGCCTCACCAAACTCAGAGGTACGGTCATGCCACAGCTGTGGAACCTGAAGTACAGAGCGGGCAAGGGACTTGCCCAAAGCCAGTATTGTGTCAGTGGCACAGCTGGGCCGAAACCACAAGAGTGTCTGCCGCCTGGCCCAGCGTGCACTGCCTTAACTCGCTCTACCCTGCTCAGGGTGTTAAAGCCCAACTTAACACAGGTTATTCTGAGTCAGCCGACAAGAACAACATTCATGCCCACACACCCCGTCGTTAAGCGTCTGAAACCTGTGCTGCTTTGCTCCCAAAAGAACAGGAGCATTGCATTATGGGTACAGGCCCCTCCATGGGGCAACGGGAGCAAGCCTTGTCCCAGCTTGGGGAAAAAACATCCTCACCCATCCAGCTTGATGGGCCCCTCTGCACTGGCCATGGGAAATAAACCCAAATTAGCAGTGACGTGGCCACCATGAGGCCGGTCCAAACCCTCTGCACAGGGGGAAGGGGCATCCTCCTTGCAGAATCGTCCTGGCAAGTTAGAGGTGGGCTCAGGCCAAACCCTCTGCGTCTTTGCTACATCATAGCCAGGGCCAGCCAGACTCGGCCCCCTTGCGGGCCACATTAGCAGCGTGCCAGGAGCCAGAAGGTCTCGCCAAACTATGCCTGTAAAATAACCTTCCATTGCTAGTGACACCACAACTGCAGAGCATTCTCCTTGGGCTGAGCCCCTCCCGCCAGAGAGGAGCGACACTGCTTTCCATTGGCTTTCACCAGCAGCATCCCTGCCCTGCAATTACAGGCCACAGGTTATGCCAGGCCGTTGAGTCCATGGGACACCTCGAAAAAGGGGCATCCCCCACTTTTAGGGAGTTGCCCTCTGAAGAATAATGCCTCGCCTGGTAGCCAACGCCCATGAAATGGGATGGCTGCATGAAGGCCACCCCACCAGGGCTGGGCAGGAAGTTAACAGCTAGTGGGCAGTCTCTGGCCAAAGCAATAGCGGTGTCAAGCCACACCGAAGCAATGAACAACCAAGCGTCCTGCAGTGTCCAGCACTGAAGGGAGAGGCTCTAGAGATGGGGTCGTGGAGAAGGGGAAATGGGAGACATGGTCTAACTCCCAGCCTTTGTGCAATGCTGAACGTGTTGGGTCAGGTCTTGGAGAAAATGCAACCGTGTGAATATAAACTGATTTCGTTAAACCAGCCTGAACTCTTTCCCTATGCGAGCAGGCTAGCATGGATGCATTTAAACCACTTCCCCCTTTACTTAAACGAAACCAGAGTACATGTGTCCACACCTGGGCTTTGCAGCAGTTTAACTAAATCGATTTAACACGACCCGTTAGGCTCAACGGGTGCAATTTGCTCATGTAGGGCACAGCTCAGGCTGCTCACGTGGGAAGGTTGCAGGGTTTGGGAGAGAGGGGGGATGAGAGGCCATGTACTGCACCGTAGAACCACACATGGTGCTATTGCCTTTGCGAGTGGTTGTGATCCGCCACCAAAAACCAAGGGGAGCGGTGGGGGCATGGCCGGTCTGAAAACCCAGGTGTCTAACTTTGGTCATTCAACAGCCGAGGCCCCTTTTAAAGCTGTCTCCAGAAGGACCTAGGCAGCCAGGAGGGATTTGTTTGGCAGCTTAGCTGAGCCTAGGGAAAAACCCAGTGCTGAGATCCATGGATACAAGGCTATATGCCATGGTTCAGGGCTGGGCTGGGTGAATCCCCCTGAAATGGGAACAGCCACCTTAGCCAGGCTGCTGGCACCGAGGGCATGGCAGACTGCACCTGAACAGCCACGGCTGCCGGAGCAGCTGGGATGGAATGAGGTCTACTTATGAGCTGCAGCCAGCCGGCATTTAACCAGGGGCTAGCCCCCTCCTCCGTTCTGCCCAGTCTCGTTTGAACAGAAAGCTCCTGTCCTTGACCTCCTCCAGCCTCTGCCTTGGCCCGTCTGGTCCATGGCTGCATGGCCCCAGGGAAGGGAAGAAAGTCGACGGGCTCGTCCCGACCACGCAGCACTGGCTGCTCTTTGCAGCTTCTGCTGGATGGCTGCAACTGGCTCCTGTAGGAAGTTACTGTGCTAACGGCTCTTTTCCCATCCTTAATTGCTGCCATCCCATAGTGCTGCTGGGAAAGCAAGGCGACAGTGAGGGTCAGCCACCATGTGACGTCACAGGTGCCTTGGCCCGAGGCTGGTCGGTCCAGCAGGGGCCGTCGCTCTCCATCAGCACCTCTGCCCTCTCCTGGGTTAGGGCAGCGCAAGATCATCCGGCACTGTCCAGCCATGCAGTTTCTGCAGGAACAACCGGTGGCGGACACCCCAACCCAGCCTGGGAGCAGGACAGGAGCTCTGCACGTTTCCCCAACAGCCGCCTCCTCGTCCCCTGTGCGGAGCAGAGGCTTCAAGCAAGCCACATATTAGCTTGGTGGCTCAGCCTGGCCTTTCCTGGCGACGCTAACTCACTCCTTTCCCCCCTGGGAAAGGATCCAGGGCCTGACGGCCACTCTTGTTCCCTTTGCTCCAGCCGCTCTCCAACCCCCCACCTCTCCACTGCAGCGGTGCACTGGATTACTCCTCTGTCTGGGCAAGATGAAGCCTAGTCTGTTGCTCCTGCCCATTCATTGAACCTCTTCTTCCCCTGCCTTGCAAGCAGCTGCCTGCCACCTCCAAAATCTGCACCTGCCTTCTCTATGCTCCTCACCCCAGAAGGCTTGGGAGCGAGACGTGTTCTAGCTGCAGGGCACAACCTCCATCGGCCTGGTGCTCAGACACAGGGGTGGCAGAGGCTGTGTACGCAGACCATTGCACCCCTGGGGAGAGCCGCTCAGAGTGGGTGTCCAGCAAATCACCTAGGTTTGGCTGTCACAAATCCACAACTGATCCATGCAGCTGCTGTCAGCTAACATGGCTCCAATGCGCACCCACGCTTGACGGCACACAATGGGCATTATGGCCTTAACACCTCTTGCGCTAAGATTGCATCTGTCCTAGAAAACTGAGCCATTGGCATCTGAAGCAGTGGGATAGCCCTGTAAGGAGTTGTTTTACAATTGCAGTTCCGCCCTGGGCTGTGCTGAACCATTGATGGTACACTGTGCTCTGGGGGTGATCACCTCCTACTACAGCTCCGGGATGGGGTGGCTTCTGGGAGCCCAGGGGAATGGGAGATGGTCAGTGTGGTGTGTCTTCCTGCTTCTATAAAGAGCATTCATTCTGAGCCCCAGCATCCACTGCCCGTTGTCCCATCAGCACTCACCTTGCACCCGTTCCGTTGTGACTAATTGGCTACTTAACAAGGGCTGGGATAGAAATGGGGCTAGTTCATTAAACTTCTGTGTGCTACCTTCCAACTCGAGAGATGGTGACAGAATCCATGGGGGTGGGGGGGGTGCAAGAGGCTGCCTTGAGGTGCTGTAGGTTTGGTTTGAGGAATAGGAGCAGGGCTACCTGGGTGAGGAGTTTGCATTAGGCCCATAAGAGACTGAAGCTGAAGAAGGGTCCTTGATGGAGGTCTACAACAGGACGACAACCCTCACTTCATCCCCAGGCCACGACAGAGTTGGGAACCCTGTTCAGGGGCTGTGCTGAGACCCAAGGAGATGACAGAGAAAATCCAGTCATCCCCTCCAATTAGCGAACAACCTCTCGTCTTTGAGAATGCGAGGGGCAGAGATGTAGCATCAGGAAAGGGGTTGGGGGAATCCCTAGTGTTCTCTCCCCTCCCCCATAAATTCCATGCAAGCCATGTTAGCAAAACTGGATTTTCCACGTGCAAAACCAAAATCCAAGTTGGTAAGCTGCTAAGGATTTCCATGGGCCGTTGCCATCCAGACATTACTAATGGCAAGGAAGTGAAGCTTGCCTAGTGGCTTTTGGAGGTGTAGAGGGAGAAAGCCAACGGCGAATATGCCCCCAAGAATTCTGTGGGTCCTATTTTCACACAATGTCCTGTGAGAGGTGCCTGATGGTGGTGACCCAGGTGATGGCAGCAGCCAACAGTTGGCGGTAGGGGTGGAATACCAACAGCAGAGCAAAAATCATCCATAAGAAGAGTTAATAGGAGAGGGTCCTACAATTCCTGGACAACTGTACCCATTTGCCAGGCGGTAGCAGCCAGAGCCTGGCACTTCCCAAACACACAACACTAAGTTCGGAGCAGCCCAGGCTCCATTGTGGGTTAGAGTGCACATAGCTGAATTGGTGGCAGACAGCATGGGTGCATTAGGGCACTGCTCAGAAGCTGTGTTAGAAGGGGGTATGTATGTGTGTTTAGAGCAGGCCCAATATGGGTACATGTATCAGTGTTTAGGAACCACTGCTCTACAGACTGCTCCATGGTAAATCTCGGAGCATAAGCAAATACAGATATGCAGACACGTGTTGAGATCTGCCCAAAGAAAAGAAGTATAATTTGAGCCATCTTCATGAGAAAGTCGGCTCCATCAAGCCAAGCAATTTCTGTTGGCCCCTCAGTGGCTGTTAAAAGCAGGGTTCTACACTGCCAAGTGACTCTGAAAAACAGCACAATCTCACGCAGCAGATCTGGCCTCCAGTGTCCATGAAAGTCACTAGTGTCAGCACGTATAACTGCTGCCTCAGTTAAAACACAAGCATAATGCTTTACTGAGTCAGAGCATAAACTAACTTCTGCTGCATCTAGCCCCTGCAGAACCAACACAGCTGGGGGCAAGTGGCAGATTCTATTCCACGCTGAAATGTAGAGACCAGTCAGCTTGATGCACAATTATTTACACCTGTGCAACAGAGCCACACAGCTATAGCTGTGGGCATAATTTGGCCTGCAGAACCTTTATTAATAGCAACGACAGGCAAAGTGTGTAGAATGACTGAGACCCTAGCCTGAGTTTGCAGTTGGAAAGAGGCATCTATCTGTTCAAAGACTCAGGAAAGCATGTAAGCATGTGCTTAGCTTTCGTTGAAGATCATGGGACTGAAGCACAAACGTAAGTGCTTTCCTAAACAGGCATGGATTCAAATCCACGTGGGCCCTTCCCTGCAATGGGTCTAAACTGAGCACATGGGACCAGACAGTTAGAGACAAGCAGAGAGGCAGAGGCTACCCTTTTTACAGTCCCTTTTCAGAGCAGGCTGGCTTTCCCTGCATTGCAGACACATCAAGGATCATTCCCCTGTTCCGCATACGAGAGGCAACCACAAGGACACAAAAAACACACACCAAAAAAGATGCTTTGTTTTTACCAATTGATTTTTCTTTTTTTTTTTTTTTAATGAAAAACGGTCACACAGAATTCTCCAACAAACATAATGCCAAAAAAAAAAAAAAATTAAAAACAAAACCAGAAAACAAAAGACAAAAACCCTGGCTCTCCTTTCCTCTCGATTGTCTGAAAAATTCTTGTGTTCCATAGAAGGCATTGGGCAGTAAGTGCTTTCTATTTAACATTAGCATAAAATCTCTCTCTCTCTCTTTAAAATTTGCTCACACAATTAGCGTCTATAAGTCCAGTACACTTCGTGCGTGGCTGCTTGTGTGCGCCTGTTCCCAGATCATTTACATTCACAAACCAACTGGAAATAAAAAATAATATTCTAAACGTCAGACTGTTGGTTGTTTTGTTTGTTTGTTTGTTTTTTAGAATTTCATAATTTTTTCACAGTTTTAAAAAGTTTATATTTTTATATATATATATTTATATTTATAATTAAAAAGTTGAATCCATTTAAAGGCTTATAATACAGAAGGGCTAAAGAGTCTTTTGGTACATTAAAACTGTACAGTTTAGAAACATTAATATCCACCAAGTCCTGGTGAGCCACGGGCTGGAACAGAGGTGGCAGGAGTTCAGCACCATTGTGGTTCTTTTAAAGTATAAGGGATCATCTTTTAGGGAATCCCCCTCTGTCCTTCCCATAGGCTGCAAGTCTCTGGTTCTCAGAAAGTACCACGGCAGATAGTTAAAAATCTGTCCTTGTAAGTATCTCTCCCCTGGAGCTCCAGGTAGGTCGCCCTGCTCCGACCCATGCTGGAACAGTCTCCGTGTCCCAGAAACATGTAGTGCGAAACCGTTAGTTGCAAAGATCAGTGCATCTCTTGAGATTTCAGTTAAGTGCAAGGACATTGCGCCATCCTGTTGTTCTGCTCCCTTCCCCTGGCTCCCTGCATGCTGCCCTGAGAGCCAGGACTGTGTACTGGGGGGGCTGGATTGCAAACCTGACTCCCTGAAGCAGGAGGTTGAAGGCAAGTGGCGAACTGAAGGCTCAGGCCTGTGAAAGATGAACGAGATGGGTGGGTCAGCTTCTTGGAGGAGTATCTGCTCTCAGTGACTGTCCACATGGACCCACCAAGCTGAATGCCTGCTCCCACCCCACTCCAGATGACAGCTTGGGTCTGGCCCCTGCACTGGTGGCTATACATTGTGTGTCTCCTGCATGGACACCACCGGGGCAGTTCTCATCTTTGGGCAGGGAGCTGTGTGTATGTCTGCTTGAACCCTGGGTCCTCGCACCCAGAGAGGACGCAGCCCACCAGCTCCATGTGAAATCCGAAGTGCTGCGCCTGTGTGAAATAGCAGGGAAGGCCTGTGGCCTCCTTCGCGCCGCAAGAAGTGGCTTCGTCATTTCTGAGCAGGTTGCAACAACTTCCCCACTCATTTCACCTCCTGAAAGGAGATTTTTGTTCATTATACTCCATCCCTCCGCCCTCCCTCTGGGATGACAGCCCTCTCCCTTCCTTCTTCCCCCACCCCCCATTGCAGACTTCGTTTTTATTTTTTGGATGAATCTATTGACTTAATCGATTTGTTCGTTGAGAGAGAAGGTCACACAAAGGTGGCTTCTGAGATTCATTTCTCTCCAACTTCTCCTAGCCCAGAAGCGGCATCAGTCCACAGCTCTGTGTCCAAGTGATTCCATTCCTGCTTGACTGTCCACACGCATTAGTCCTCCATTAGGTAGCAGACAGCAGCCTTAAAGGAAGGGAAGCGGATTAAAGATGCGCCTGGCTGTTGGAGCTGAGGTGTTTAGAGAGGCACTGCTCCTTTCTCTTCCTCCTCAGGCTTTCCAGAAAGTCATGTGCAGTTAGCAAGGAAGGAGATGCAAAGAAGGATGTGCAGATAGTCTGAAGGCTAGTAGGTGTTCTTCTAGACAAGGTCATCCTCTGAATTCTTCATGGGGTCAAGCCACACAGAAGAAGCCTCCTTTGCTAGGGCTTCTGTTTTGATCTTATTCTGCTGGTGCAGGGACCTGAGAATCATCGAGTCTCCAGGAGCAGAAGGGCGAAGGAAGAAGCTGGTTAATTTTGTCTTAATTAAAACCACCCCATTCATCCAGAAAAGGATGGGTCCAATCTCCAATGCCAACCCAAAGGCATCTTCAGAAAGTCCTACAGTTGCTTCCCTCCACACCCTATTTTCTCTCTTCTCCTTCCGAAGACCTGTCCATAGCGTGACACAGAAGTCACGAGCAGTAAAGAAATAAATCATGTTGTCTGAACAGCCATGTCCTCAGATTCACTGCGCTCCTCTTCCGAAGGGAAATCGGAACTCTCCATGCAGGTGGCGCATGCCCCTGAATTTCCTCTTTCTAGACAGTCAGCAGATGACTGGGACGCCATCTGTATTGAAAATCATGCCTGTAGTGGGCTCGTACGTCCCAGCTAGGTAGTACAGATCCTCACTGTCCTGGTATTTCTTAGTCTTTAGCATCTGCTCATATTGGTCCAGACCAACTACCAGACACTTATGAGAAATGGTCTGGACATCATTTTCATCCACGTGAGAGGACTGGTACAGCGCTCGCTGGATTAGAGGAATGAGGGGAGGAGACAAAGAGAAAACGAGTCATTATCAGACACTTCACCCAATTTAGAACACACCCCTCCCTGCAGATTAGGCGCCCCGTGCCACAGAAAGATCCCAAGAGCTACACATGGGGAATGAAAATGATGGGCTGCATAAGGTGACACCTTGAGGTGTATTTGCCCCATATTGAGATAGGCCATTGAATGGCACTTTGTGAAGGGTTTCCTCCCCGTTTCAATCAAATCTGGTAGCTCCATTGCCCTCTTGCATGTTTCTTAGCCTTTCTGTGAGCCACAGAACCGGGCAACATTTTGCCAGAATTTAAATGAAGTAACACAAAGATAGGCCTCAACGACAACCCAGGCACCAAACACCACTGAATTGTGGTGTTGTTCACAGATGGATCTTTGCAAGTACCCTCCCCCTCTGTAAGATGTTGTGCCAAAACCATGGACTTTGGGGCTGACGCTCATCTCGGCATAGAACTGGACCAGAGCAGATCAGATAGCCTTTGCCTCATTAACACTTGTTGCTCCGCTTGTAAGATCAGAGCAGTCAACACCACATCACAAAACTTTCTGCCATCTGCACCCCCATCTTACCTCCATGAAGTCCTTCCTCTGGTTGGACGCCTGCAGAGCGGTAGATAGGCTCCTCCCAGATTTCTGATCCCAACGCTACACCAAGAACATCAGCCAGGAAAAACGGAGAAGGAGAAAAGTTAAAAGAAGGCAATTCAGTACCTTTCAAAGGCTCCTACTCCACCAAATAAAGACGCGCGTCCCCACAGCCTACATCTTCACCTTGAGTCATCAGCGTAAACAGAGCCTGATCTTTACAGCGACCAAGGAACCGCAGCTCCCGTGATGTCAATGGGAGCTGTGGGTGCTCAGCACCTCTGAATATGAGACCCACATAGCCTTCTCCTACACCAAGGGCTTTCTCTGACCCTCCACACACCAGACAGCCAGAATAAATCACTTTGCCACGTGCACTCCTGGGACAAACAGACATTTGATGGGCTAATGCAAAATGCTGCTGTTCTTGTTTCCAAGTGGTGTCTTAGAAGTATAAAAACTAAGAAACCCCAGGCATGTCCATCCACCAATGGCCTTGCTCATACAGAATCTACATGCCCACCCTTTCCTGGTCCTATATGGAATCAAATTACATTTTGTGCTTAATGAAAGTCATCCCATCCCCACCAGGATGAAAGTGTGAGGAGAGCTTTGCAACATGGCCAGGGAGGGCAGCGTTCAGTCGACATACCTTGCCTTCGTTGAGCTTTTTTCCAGGGTTGGTTTCTTCTGGGTGGTAAAACCACTTGACACGGACTACCATGTTGTTCCCCCAAGACTCCCACATGCTCTGAATCCGGCCGATGTAGGGTAGGTTGGGCCGGCCAGCTGATAAGAAGACCGCACAGTCTCCAATCCGGATGATTTCCTTGCCACGGACAATGGCCTTGTAGAACAACTTCCTGGCCTTCCCTTTCATTCCTCGTCTCTGTGAAATGAGGAGTGCGAAGCTGAGCGAACAAAATATTAGGTACAAAGCCCCTTTCCACCTCTCTGGGATAGCTTGTTCTCCCTGCCTGCCTCCCTCCCACTAAGGATAATTAGAGCGTCCACTGTTATACACTCTTGTGGGGTCAGCCCAATGATACGGCAAAGCCTCAACACATCAAAAGATAATGTCTGTTTATGGTTCAAGTGCACCAAGGTGCCATGGACAGAGGGGCAAGCTAGTGCAAACAGATGCACAACTGCTGCTGGGGGGTCTTTCCGGACATCTGTTGTACACTGGCCCAAAACATTCCGGGTCTTCATGGAGTCACCCCGTAACAAACCAGGCTGGGAACACACCAGCCTCACCCCTGGGGATGGCTTCACCCACCGGGAAGAGGGTGGGGATGAAATGGCTGGTTTGGCAGGCAGAGGCAGGGTAGAAAGGCGATGGGGATTATAAAACCGCAGGGGTCTAGAGCCAAAAGAACTAGCTGCAGGGCTGTGCTCACCTGGGTGGGTTTGCCAAACCACTTCCAAAGCTGCCGTGCAGGGAGGAAGGCAGCGATCTTGGGTCTGTTTTCCACTGAAGGCAGCCTCTGCCGCTTGGCAAGCTCCTTGGTCGTGGGCAGATGGATCCCCTCACGCTTCTTGGGCCTGTTCTTGTTGCTGCTTTGCTGCTGCGGCTGCTGCGGCGGCGGCGGCTGCTGCGGCTGCTGCTGGCCTTGAGGGTGCGAAGACACGCGGGATTTTCCTGCCGGCTTGCTCTGCTTCGGAGGGAGAGGCTGCTGGACTGAGGAGCTTGGCTGGGCAGCCACCTCCTCGTCTGAGCTGCAAGAGGAGTCTTCGTCTGTGGTGGAAGAGGAGGAGGAACTGGAGCTTGATGAAGATGAGGTGGAAGATGCTGATGATGAAGATGAGGAAGAGGATGAAGAAGAGCTACTACTGCTGGAAGAGGAGGAGGAGGAAGAGGAGGAGGAATTCGAGGAAGACAGAGGGGTTGACGCTCTGGAGCTAGTCGAGCTGCTGTCCTGAGCTTCCCCTCCATTCTTCTCGGCTTCCTCTTCGCCCTCGGACTCCGAGCTGCTGCCGCTGCTGTTGCTGTCAGACTCCTCCGCTGCCGTCGCTGAGGTGGTTTTCACTTCTTGATCCTTGCCTCCAAAAGTAGAAGCTGAAGAGTCCCCGTCTGCTGCTTTAACTCTGGAAGATTTCTGCTTGGTTTCACTGCCCAATGCAGCGGGGTACCCCAGCCCCAGCACATTCTTGCCGTCCCTCCTGCTGGTCAGGTTTGAATCCTCCAGCATCCTCATAGCCTCCTTTGTTTTCTTGGTCTTTGGAGACATCACCCCTTCATGGTCCAGCTTGATGAGGATTTCATTGTCCAATTGCTTTCTCTGAGCCTTGGCTGCTGAACCAAACTCCTGCGACTCCTCGGCTGACCTTCCCTTCTTGGCTTTGGTTTTCCCAGGGGGGTTGTCATTGGAGCTGAAGGATCCCAGCGTCCCCGGGTGCTCACTGTAGGACTCTGTTCCAAGAACATTGCTGAAGACAGGAGGCTGAAAAGAAGGCTGAGGTGGGCTATGCAGTTTGGCAGAGAGCTTCATTTTGCTGGCTTTGTTCCGTTTGTCCTCTGCAGGCGGGGGAGTTCCTCCTGCTGGATTCTGCTGGCTTTTCCTTGACCCCTTCACACTTTGCTTGCCCAGGCAGACTGTCTTCTCTGGAGCAGAAGGGATGCTTGCTGAAGAATCTCCCTGGTCTGTCTCTTCCGGCAGGACTGTTTCTTCTGAAAGGAACAGAAAGCAGATAGACTGAGATGCAAATATCACCCATATGACATTTTCAGTAAGCCAGGATGGACTCCCTCAAGTCACAATGGCTGCTGAATATTCCCTGCATGTAACTAAGAAGCAGAGGCCCTGGTTGGGGAGTGGAATTTAAAGATTTCTTCTACTCCTTCATAGCTTGCCTTTTTTCCTTACTGTTCACTCCAACAAGTGACCATCTCAGCAAGGCCCTTTGCTAAGGCATAATAAATAACACAGGCCACTATATCCAAGGCTAACACCAGTGAACTGCTGACCAGTATAAAGAGGGCTCAGCTGTGTGTTGCCTCTATCCCAAACCAAGCTGAGAAAACACAATCTTGGGATCTCTCCGATCTAGGTTTGACTCCCAGCTGCCAAGATACCTTGCCTTAAAAGAAAATCAAGGTGAGACAGTGGCTCATTCAGTAGCATAACAGACTACCAGGTGGAGTATTGCCCTTAGCCTGGGCCAACCTCAGGACACCTCTCATGCTAGCTGTGGCCTGGGAAGGGCAGTCTTAGCATGCCCCATGAAGCCCCATGGATTCAGTGCTTTCCCTGCAACTAGGAACGCGAGCAGCTTCCCAATGGGTCTGCAGCTCGCGGTTGAGACTCATTCCCATAGATGCTCTGCTGAGACGATGGAGTAGAGTTTCCAAACCTTGTCTGCAGTAGTGAATTCAATAGCCCGGGCTGGTAAATCACTAGCCATCTAACCCAACCCAATCCCGTGAACAAACTCCTGCAAGAGAGGGTGAGAAACTGAGTAGCCGCTCGACACTCTTCCTGCACGGTGGGCTACAGTGCTAGTTGGAAGCCCGCTTCTAGGGAAGGATGATCATTCGAAAGTTTAGCAGCGAAGGTCAGATGCAGAGCTGGACTAGTGGAGGTTGGTGTGTTTACAGAACCACCCCGACACCGCTAGGTAAAGGGATGCTGCTTTACCCCATTAAACAGTTGGTGCAAGGACTCGCTGAATTGCACATGAAAACTGGGTGAATCAACATACCAGCTTTCAGCTTGATGCTTGGCTTTCTCCCTCGACCTTTGCCCTTGGCCACTGGCTCCTCTGACCCAAGTGTGCTGCCCTCTTTTCCTTCCCCAGCATCCTTGCTGGACTTCCGGCTGCGGCGCTTGGTACTGGGCACCAAGAGAGCAGGGGAGGGCTCCGCACCTGTAACATCAAGTCACGCAGATGGTCAGCAGCAATCCTGGCACGTGCCTGCTCACTAATCACACCAAACAAAACCACACCAGACCCACACCGGAAGTGTGAATTTGCAGCAGCAGCCATTAAACAGGAGCCTATTGCTGTCACCTGATTTTTCCTGGGACCACCCAATGCCAACGAGGGATACATGTTAAGTGCTAGTGAGAAATTGCCACCTACTGACAACAGGCAGACAGACTGACCTCATTGCCCTCACAAGGGTTCTCCTCCCAACACCCTACAGCACTCAGTCTTGATCTACATGCACATAGCTTAGGAGAACAGCTGTGACTTACTCCTTGAATCTTACAGGATAGTTCCCTTAGCATGGGAAATCTCCCTTTTGAGCAGATTAAAAAGACGCTGCTCAGATCTCATGGGCAAAAAGACCAGGGCTCTTGGGGAAACATCATGCAAGAACCCAATCCAGGAGTCCCGACTTACACTGGATCTTGTAGTCAGGTGGTAGAAGCCGAATATGAGACAGGGGAATCCGGCCAGTATCTCCGTCATCAAATTCCACCGTTATCAGATCCCCATCCTCCTCCAGATCAAGGGCCCCTGTGGTTTGACGAGAAAGAGAAATTAGGAAGAGACGATTAAGAACAAACTCATGGGAGTGGTTGAATGGAAGAGCCAGCTGGCAGTGGAAATGAGCCAGACCCTGGCATTTGGAAGTTATGACTGTTGAAAGCAGGACCAGTTCAGAACATGCTACTAAACCATCCCATCTGGGGTGAACCACCTGTGGTCCAATTATACACCCCACCCCCAAGCTTCCTCTTCAACAGAGTCATCCCTATTGCTTAACCACAGGCAGACTACACGGTTCCACCACATCTTGTCTCACATAGATTTATTCTCCATTTCCACCAATGTCCCTTAGTCCGGGCCAGTCCAATACCCTCAGACTCACGTCTAACTGGATTTTATAGCAGCCCTCAGCTAGCGTAGGTTGCCACGTATTCATTTTATCTCCAAGATAAAGAATCCCTGTTTCATCCATCTCTCCTTGTGTCAATCTGCCTGGTCTGTTAGTTATGTCTGACCCCCCCACACTTCGACTTATACTCTCTCTACTAGTGTGTCTTGCACTCCAAGGGTAGTCGTGTCACTGAACCTAGCGGCCCGAACGCAGCTTCTTTGCTTACATCCACGTTCCCTAGGCCATTCAACATTCAGCCATGTGACCAGGGCATTGTGGGGAAGCAGGAAGCGCTTTGCAGCCAGATTCCTGCCGCTCTGTTTTCAGGCCTTTTTTAAGGCTAGGATTTCTGAAGAGGCCGAACGGAGTCAGGTACTCGGGGTACAATTTTCAAAAGCACCTGTGCGACTTAGGAGCCTAAGCCCCATTGAAAGTCAGCTGGACTTAGTCACCTACGTCACCTGTGGGCTTTTGAAATCCCCTCCCCAACTTCTGTTGAATTTCAATGGCATTTAAGCACCTAACTCCCTTAGCCCTCTGCGAAAATCCCAGCAAAAGTAAACATTAATATCGGCCCACAAGGCAGCCATGATGATTACACCCCACAATGGGGCTCTTCGCAGAGTCAGACGCTACTCCAGGTAAGGAAGGATGGCAGAATCTGACCTGACTGGGCCATCACGACAGGCTTCGGGACTGCACCGTGCTATTTCACTGACTCCCCACACTGTTGTGCTAAGACACTGGTGAATGTAGGAGGGGCAGGTCTGGTATGTTCTTACCTCTGACCACGGTCCCTGGGTAGAGGCAGCGGTACTGCTGGCTCCAGTAGGCGGCAATCCTTGTTCCTTCAGGGAGGAATCTCACGGAGGGTGGCTTCACATCAATAATCTATTTGGGGTGGGACAGCAAGTTATTAATCAGTTGGAGGCCTCCATATCTTCTGGCTTCCACACTAGTGTTTCAGGAGACTGGCTGTCAAGGGAGAGCACTGAGACCTCCCCAGGCAGGGCTTAGATTGCATCAGGCCCTGCTGGACTTCCTCCTTCTGGCCCCGCATTCAAAGGTGCATCTGCTGAATGCTGCAGATCAGGAGAGATGCGCCCTCTTACGGGAGAGGGCAACGTTCCTCCACGTGGTACAACGCAGTGCAGCGCTGAAGAATCAAAGCCCTACAGTCCCTGGCAGAACAGGGCTATGCCTTGGGCACTGGTGTGTGTTTGCCCATTGTCAACAATGGGAATCAATCCCCAGCGCTGGGAAAGGAATTACCTTCGCCAAGGCGCACACAATGCTCCGGCTGGCACCTGCTCGGTGCTGCTGGGGCACCAGGGGCAGGGCTTGGGGGCACTTCTGCAACCCGCAAACACCCACCGGACAGGGAGGGATTTTCCTTTCGCCCCCCCTCACTGATAGGAAAGTCCCATTCCACATGGGGAGAGCAAAGCAACCCAACTTACTGCCTCCTGCAGAAGCTGCTCCAGACAGTAGATATGGGGACGATTTCCCCGCTCCCCTTCCACCACTACGCGGTATCTGAAAACACAAGACCCCACGGCATCAGCAAGGAGGCGACCAAGATATAGGAGCTCAACAAGTAGCAACCATTGCGCCCCGGACAGTAGCTCCATCTTCAGTGCCCTGCCTTGTCCAAGCACTATCATTTCCCACATTGTAATCCCCAGATGCAAGCTTAGCCAAGGCTGTTTAATGAGAGGCTGTGTCCTTCCAGCTGAGGAATACACTGGTAAACTAGGGTTGCTCCTTATGGTAAATTCCGCCTCCAAGCCAAGCACAGCTACTGCCCCCAGCCTTACATCTCTCAAGAAATACCCTCATCTCACCAGCAGCCAGCTTGCTTGGCGTAGAACCAGCAGGGCGGGATCACACACCCCGTCCCAGGAAGCACTGAGCAGACCCAGCTGGGTCTCTGCTGGAGGTGGGGATAAAAACCACAGTGCATACAGCACAGGGCAGCAGTCCAGTGCGTATATACAGTCCATGGGAGTCACCAAGGGGAAGCCCCCCAAAGCATTTGCTCTCCCTGCCGCCGTAGCAGGGTCCATCTGGAAGAGGCTGACATTTTACTCACATGTCAGGCGAGTGCACGGTCTTCACGTGTCCGGCATAGAGCAGCTTGTCATCCATGGGAATGAGGACGCGCAGCCCGTCCTTCAGTTCATCTTTGTCGATGATACAGGAGCGAGGAGCTGCAGGCCCACAGAGTGAAACACGGAGTTAGCAGGCTTCAACAAGAACCAAGACAGGCCATGCCACAGCTCCCAACCACCCCTGCACAGGCCTCAGTTAGATTGCCAGCTGTTTGGGGCAAGAGCTGTTTGTCTTTGTGCAGCGGCTAGTACATTGGGGCCCTGTTCTCAGCTGATCCCATGGCATTTCAGCCACAACCCAGCACCTCGCAGAGATGGGTCTTTACCTAGAAACCCATAGGGTGCTTGAAAGGAGTAAGTGGGCGGCTCTTTCTTGGCTGTGATCCTCATGAAGCTAATGGATCAACTAGGGGCTAACAAATGGAACAGAACAAGCCCTTACTGGTCAAGCGACGAGTAAAGGCAGGTAACTCAAAGAGAGGGGTCTGTGTCGTGATCTCATTCCCAGGTGAACGCAGCACAAAGGCCGGTTCGCCATGCAGCCCTGCTATTGACCCAGCTTTGCAGCTGTATTGACTGGGGCACAACGAAGGTCAATGGACTTGCTGGGAGTCAAAATACTAGTCAGTGTTTCAAATGGGGACTAGAACCCATTGCCCTCCTGGGACCCAGTCCTTTGCTCCAACCGCATGTAAGCGGAGCCCTTCCCCATGGTGGAAGGCGCGTTCCTGCAGCTTCTGAGCAAGGTCTGTCAGGCTCGGGAGGGATTCAAGGCACACCCAATGAGAGTTGTGCTCCTCACCATCAGGTATCAGAGTGTAGCAGCATCCCCTCTTTATCCAGCTGGGAAAATCTCATCCAACTTTCCCATCCATTGCTGCTTCCTCTCCCCCGACAGCTACAACCTCCTGGTCTCACCTGGGGTGGGTGGCCGCTCTACAAGCATGCTCAGGGGGAGATTCTCATCCTCCGAGAAGCTACTGTCTTGATTGGGCTCAAAGTCCTCCTCTGCGGCCATGCTTTCCATCAGCTTGCTGACTGCCCCTCCCTTCCCTCGGGTCTGGGGAAGGAAACAAAAAGCATATCAGAGAGCTTGGCCATGGCCATTATTGAGCCCCAGGGCTTAAGAGCAGTTTTAAAAACCCTCCTTCCCAAGCTCTGCAGTTTCCTTTCTAAGTGGCCCCCATTAGACGTGGAAGGTTGCAGGCCTGGATGCCAAGATGCAACTTCCCGGTGCCACCCCCCAACTCCACGCCCACCCTTCTCCCTCCCAGGCTAAGTAACCTGGCAATCCAGGACACAATGCAAGCAGGATGGAGACCACCTCCTTGCAAACCACCAGTCAGCAGGCCCTGATACTGCTACGCCCACAGTCACAATTGTCTTTTGGTAGCTCGTGGAGTGCTTTGCTTCGTTTCTTTGCTGTGTTTATCCCCCACTGCTGCTGGCAGCTGAGGGAGGGCTCGGAGAGCCCTTTCATACATTTGAGCTGCATTTCTTGCCCTGTCTGGACATTAAAAGAAACGTTGGCAAGCCGGATCCTTCAGAACAGAGCCAGAAAGCTGTAGGACCGAGGCTGCATACACTTGTAATGAGGAGCGGAAAGGACGGGGTTTCGGTTGCTGTGCAGAGCCCAAAGGGACTCTCGTAACCTGGAACTGGCGAGGAGAGACTCCATGGTGAAGGTGGCAATTCAGTCACCCCTCCCATTCAGCCCTGGACTTATGCCCACTGGTCCATCAACCCCCTTCAGTGCTGCCCTAGTGGGGCCCCGGCGGAATTTGGTTTGCAAGCCCCCTCTGCCCTGAGCTCCCTGCCCCATTCCCCGGCTGCACCTTTCCTCAGGCCCTAGGAGAGAGTCACTAGATGACGCTCTTCTAGAGTCATCTGAGTCTTTAGCTTTCCAACCAGAGAACGTCAAAGAAATAAAACCTGTCTTGCCGATAGGGGTGTTTCCGGACAAGCCTTGATGTCTGCCTACCCCAGTCCCGTTAGCGAGAACCCTTTATAGGGCTATTAATTTCTCCGCTCCACAAAAGCTGTCTGTCTGTCTGTCTTCCCCCCTCACAATGCAATAGGGCAGGAAGGAAGCAAAACCCAGCTGTCCTGCTACAATCTGACTTCAAGCTGTGGAGTCAACCCTCACCTCTTTCTTCACCTCCTTTGCCTTCATCTTGGCTTTACTCTTCTTGCTGGAGCTCAGGGAGTTGGCCAGACTGAGCTGGGCATCGGAGGGGGGGCTGGAGATGCCAGGGGGAGACATGGAAGAGGAGGAGGAGCAGCAAGGGGTCTCTTTACCCTTCTTTCTCTGCTAAAAGCAAATACAAAACAACCCCCACCCATGAAAAGGCTTGATCAGTAGCGCTCACTCGCCAGCTACAGGGGAAGATGGAGCAAAGGGAAGCACAGCAATTCGTATTCAAACAGAGCCACGAGGAAAGACTCCAGCCATGTCGAGGCAGACTCCAAGCGGACAGCTTGCCAGACTCTTGCAGTCTATTCCGAGGCTGACTGCCTGTCTGGCCAGCATATACATTCCAGCGAGACCTTTTAATTATCCCACACAAGCACCTCCCACTAATCAAATCTTCCTCCAGAACGGCTTGAAAAGGACCGTAGGTGACGTCATGTCACAGCTTGTCTAATTCTTCCCATAATCCAACCTCCCCCCCCTTCCCTCCTGTAACCAGTTCATGGGCCAAACTGGGGCCAAAGAAACATAATGCTTCAGCAAACTGGTTAGCCCGTGATTAGAATGGGATCGCTGCTATTCCTAGGGGATGGGAGGTCGCTGTACTGAAGGCTGAGCGCCTCGAAGGCCACGTAATGAGCGAAAGAGGCAAAGGAGGCCAGACCAGGGGAGGAAGGTAGGCTTTGGGGAAGAGACACGAGTTTTCCCTATGACTGCAGGTCAGGGTTTCCAGGCTGGAGACGGAGCATATTTTCCAATCCCCAGTTTTATAATGGGGCAGGAAAAGGGCTGTAGCTAGCCTGGGTGACAGCCTGCCCCACTGAAGTCAATGGGCATTTTACCACTTCAATAGGGGCAGGAGCGCCGCCAGAATCCCTAAACCAGGGGCTGGCATAGTCAGGCAAGAGCAGATTGCCTGCTCCAGCGATGAACCAGGCAGCAGTGGATAAAGGAAACGCCTTTACGGGAAGCAGGAAGGGTGCAGCAGCATGATAGCAACCTCACTGCAAGCAGCTACTGAAAGGAGATGGCTGTTAAACTCACCTCCTTCCCAGCGCCAGGACCAATGGGAATAACCTCCCAGCCTCACTCTCCCCCCCCCCCCCCAGCAAGTCAGCCATGCCCCCTGCTCTGTGCCCCACCCCAGTAAAGCAGCTCCTACCTTGCTCAGCTCTTTCCTTTCCTTCCCTTTGCTCCCCTCCTTTTTGGGACTCAGAGGCGCCCCCTTCCCACAGCGGCTGGCCTTGGAAACAGGGGCGGAGCTCGTGGGCGTGGTGGGCGTCGGCACCGAGGAGGAAGCGCTGGCATCGTGGAGGAAGATGCGCTCGCTCCGACGCCGGTTCCACAAGTCGTCATCACTTGCCTCCAGCCCGAACTCGAAGCTCAGGTCCTTGGGGGACTTTAATTTTTTCAGCTTCCGGCCTTTCTCTGCCCCCAGTTTGGCTTTGTCAGCGCTCCCAGGGATGGTGTCCATGCTGCTGGCTGCCTGGGCGGGCGTGGCACCGCCTTGTTCCATCAGCCCCTTCTTCCCACGCAGCAGCCCAGAGGGAGATTTCTTCCGGATCTTGATTTCACTCTCCGAATCGGTGTATTCAAACTCCGTCCCTAAACAGAAGGGGGTTGGAACCATCAGCCAACGCACCGTTTCGATAAGGGTGAGCGGTGTCTGACATCGCATCCTTTGGCTTTGATGTCAGACTTCACGCTTGCTCTGCAGAGCACGGCCAAAAAGCCCCAAGAAAATCCACCCTAGTTCATTGCAAAGAGCCACACCAAGAAATGGAACCAATTCCCAAGAGAGGACGGGGGACAAGAGGAGATGCCTCCTTCTCCGGTCGTTCCCCCTGAGAACTCTGTGAGCCGAGAAGAGGAAGAAAACAACCCCCACAAATCACCTGCCAACACAGCATCACTCAGAAGTAATGACCATTCCCAACCCTTCCCCCTTCCAAGATCCACATCAACCCCCCCTCCCAGTCTGCTGCCTGTGGGGTATGGCTCACCACCCCTAACCTCTCCCCTCCGCCACAGAAAAGCCTGCCCTGGAAGTTCATTTTTAACAAGTTACAGGCAGTGCTCAGTGTGAAAGGCTTTGGTGGCCGACAGAAAATACAAACTCCCCCCTACAAAGGCTCAACTCCCTTAATGGCCAGGCTCCTTGCACAGATTCACCTGGCGATGTTTGGTTAGGATGAAATATTTTATTAATTCATAAACCTCAGAATTCAACTGATTGGCCAGCGAGAGCACAGGGGCCTTTCTATTGGCTCGAGTAGCCACTGTGAAGTTCGGGAAGGTAAATGATCTCTTGCATTTAGCAAGTGGAAATCCCCTCCCGCTGTCGTCCTCCCTGCACCGCAGCGCAGATCTGAAACAGCATCCGGCTACGGTCCTTTCTGGAACCCATTACCGCAGCACCAAGCACCTCACAATCTTTCATGCATTCGTCCTCACAACCTCCCGGGGAGGTAGGCAGTGCTGTAATCCCCATGGTACAGATGGGATCGGAGGCACAGGGAGACTAAAGGTGGCTGGCTCAAGGTCCTGCAGGAAGGCTGTGGCAGAGTCTTGATCCCAGGTTTCCTGAGTCCTGAGATGATGTCGTAATCCTGAGACTACCCTTCCTCCTTCTCTTGACATTAAGAGTTCAACACTACCTCTAGTCCCCAGTGAAGTGTCTTCAATTCCTCCAATTCTCCTTCTCTGGCAAACACACCCAGTCACTTCAGTCACATACCTCTCGCTTGTCACTCATCTGCCTGTCACACAGATGGCATCCGTGTGCACGCGTATTAAACAAACGTAGCTGCACAGGGCAGTGGTGGAAAGAGACCGGAGTTGTGACTTCAGACCTGGAGAGCCAAAGTCAAAACTCATTCTCACCTGACCTCTTTGCCAAAAGCAGGCAGTGCCCATCCACACCTGGACACAGCTTGGCACAAATCCTTCCCAGGGCAAACACTGATTGGCATCCGTGTGGCACATTTTGTTTGCAGGAAGGTGATGCTTAAAACATATGCCCCTGGATTTACAACATTCACGGGTATGAATGGAGATGCTCAAAGCCATGAAATTGGGATCAAGTTACCCCGTCATGTGTTTGAGGGAGTGAGAGACTGTCAGACACACACTCTCTCTCCTTCATTAACTAAAACCCAATTTTTTGCCTCCCCTCTGCCTCAGTGAGACACTCCAGGCATGCTTAGGAAAAGTGCAAGGCAAAGGCAGTCAAAGCAGGCAATAGTTGAAATGAAGGATCCAGTCATAATTATGCTATTAGCTCTCCTTTTTATTAATACACATTAGACAAGTCCTAGACACTCTGAGTTTTAACAGGGACAGGTTATGAGAAGCCATTGTGATAAATTCTTAACGGCGGCTATTGGAACAAGTTGGCGAAAGCCTAATATGGCATGGAAACGGTGCTAAAACCAGCCGGGCTCCCAGGGAAGACATCATTTTCCATTCTGACGCATGCCATAAATTCCATTATCATTTAATAAATATTAATAAAGAGTTTATAAATGGAACCTTTATAGATCTGACTGCCTGAGAAAGATGTCACCCTGGGGTCCCTTTTGCAGCACAGTGCATGGGGAGGAAAAGAGTGAATGTGGAAGAGAGAGACTGCAGACAGGCACGGACAGAGAGAGACAAGGTCTAGCAATCTAAGCACATGCCCTAACATAGAGAAACGCCCAAGTTCCAGTCTGATAATTCCTTCTATGGCTTTGAGCAAATCACAAACTACTCTGTCTCAGTTTCCTCATCGATAAAATGGGGATAACACTGTCCCACCAACCTCACAGAGGTGCCGTGTATTGGAATCAGTTTGCTTTTAATTTTTCTTTTTTTTAGTTATTTTTTTCTCTCCCCCCCTTGCTTGTTTTGGGGCACTGCAGCCCCAGACAGGAAAGTGACAGGAGATGGCTCAGGGACACGTGTTCTCCAGATGACACGTGTTCTCGTGACTGAGCGGAGCGCCATGAAAGCAGAAGAGAGAGTCTCTGGCCGGGGGGAGGCTGCCCTGTCACTGGTGAGCTGCTCCCATGCTGACTGCATTTGGAACTTCCCTGGGAACAGAGAGGGAAGGCAGGCAAGAGGGGGGAAACTGGGGCTCAACACCTTTCCCTGTTCCAACCTCTCTGTCCGGCACCAGTCTTGCACACTCCCCGCACCTGTAGGACCCACGACACAGGCAGGGAAATGCCACTTCCAGACCTAGAAGGTTTGCTACCACCATGGATTTCCTCTAGTTGCCTTTGCTGCTTGCCCAGGGAGCTGGCACTTTGGGCTTGAAAGCTCGTGGAGCAGCACGTGCATGTCTGTACGGGGCGGGCCTACATGACTATCCCAGCGCCATGCCAGAGGCCTACGCTCTGGGGGGCTCTGCTCTCCACAGCCCCTTGAAGTCAAGAGAAGCCTTTCCATTGATTTCAGGTCCCTCCGTAGACTGCAACACAAAGCACAGGTAATGCAGCCTTTCTGGCAAGCACAAACTCAGCTCCTCGCCACGCACGCTCTGCAGGAAGTCTTGCCGACCCAGCCTTAATTACAGCCACCCCGCTTCCCCTCCTCCTCCTCCGCCCCCTCCCGCGGGCAAACAGAAGGGAAACCTGCTGTCAGAATTGAGCATCATTGCACTGGTGTGTGTAGTGCAGGGTTCGAGGGGGAAGCGGATGATATCAATCCAACACACCTTGGGGCCCCAACACTGGCCCTGAGAGCAAGGCCGGGCTTGTCTTCCCGGGAGGTCATGCCCCCTTTCCAAAGGGAAGCCAGGCAGTGCCAGTTTAGAAGCCCCCACGGAAAGCCACTGGTGCGGGCAATCAACAGCAAACAACTGGATGCACTTTGGCTGGCAACATCAGGTTTACTCTTGACCGCAGTGGGTTGCAGTCCCTCTGTGCCAGTGCTCCCCATGCAGAGCCCTGACTTCTGGGCACACAGACCCCTCAACCACCCCCACTGGAGCCCACCGCCAACCTCTCCAGGGGCAGTGGCCCTGCAAGACAACCCCAGCATCCTCAACATGGGTGCTTTGATTTGGTGTTCCAGAACGGGCCTAAAATGGGGGGAGAGATGTGGGGGTGGGGTGCTGGGGAGCGTTCTGCTCCCTCTCCTTAGAAGCCGTCACTGAATCAAAACCTTAAGCCAATTATTTCCATCCATGCTCCTTCCGCACAGGGGGGACCCTCCATTCCCAAATTCTCTCTGCCTTGGACCCAACCGCCCCCTCCCCATGGGACTTACCCATCAGACTCTGCCGCTCTTCTTTCTTCTTAGCTTTCTGCTTGGCCTCCAGCTGGACGATGGACAGAGGAGGGGGGACAATGGGGCTCGGCAGAGCACTGGCAGCAAACCTTGCTAGCAGTCCCAAACCGCTCTCATCCAGGGACGGGGACAAAAGCCTGTCGTTGCTGTCCATCTCATAGCCCTCGGCTTCCTCCTCCTCCTCTTCATCCTCCTCCTCGTCTTCCTCAGAGCTAGAATCTGGCACGCAGAAAACAGGAAGCCCATTACAAACCTAGCCAGGCTTCAGGTGTCCATCCTTCAGCCCTGGTGCAGCACGTCCCAGCAAACTGAGCCCCAGGGTTTCTACCACTCCATGCCTGCAGCGCGCTCACTTACGCTGCAGAGTTGCCCAACCTGAGCTAGACCCCTCTGGCCACTGAAAACAAGACATTCCTTGGAGTCACAGAGAGTATAACGCCTCACCTGCTAAGCCTTGCCTGGTAATACCAGCCTTGGACACAGCACACAGTAGCATGCAGTCAAAAAACCCCCCACAACTGAACCCGTACGGGGCAAAGGAGGGAAAGAGAGAAAGACTTTGGCAAAGATTTTCAAATGAGCCTCTGGGAGTTAGGCACCCAGTTTCCAGTGGTTTCCTAGAGGAATTGACAATCCCAGCCTTAGCACTGCAGGATTTTTTATTATTATTTTTTGCCTCTCCCTCTTCGTAATGAAACCCTTTGCTTTGTGACTGCACTGGAACGGCTCTGTAACTGCAACAGAGATCGCCTTCACTGGAGGGGAATACCAAAAATCAGCACGTGCCCTGGCAGGGGGGAAGAGACACACAGAGCAAGACAGAGACAAAAGACAGAGATGGCAAGACAAAGGCAGGGATGGGTGGGGGGTGAGGTATCAAGAGCAATGACATTTGAAAGCTTAAGACAAAATAATTGCAGATGGAGAGAGGCATAAGGGAAGAGAAAGGCAGTTACTAAGGGGTACGTTTTCAGCAGACTACTTTAGAGCTAGGAGGATGAGAAGCGTGCAGCTAACACACTGCTTAAAACTTTCAACATACGCCCCTTCAGTCCCAGCCCATACATGCAGGATCAGTTGCAGGTGGGCGTGAGTCCAGCTTTAACAGGACAAATTATTATGCAAACAGTCCACCTGGGCTGCTACAAGTGGAAGGCATGTTAGTTCAGTCCTTTACTCGATGGAGTGTGTGTGGATGCAGGGGAAGTTAAGGGAGGATAGCATACAATCCCTATAGCATGTCTTTGCTAGTCAGGCTATAAAGCAGCTTGAGGGCCATTAGTTACTGAATGTGAGACCCACTGAGTGCCGGTTAGACAGACAGGAATCCATCTATCTAGTTAATTGCAATAAAATGGATCCGGCAAACCTATTTAAGAAATCTAACTCAAAAGGGGAAATTAATCAGGATCCTCAAGAATGCTCAGTTTCCTTCAGTAGTAGGAATGTTGTGTGCACCATCAAGGTCTAGTTCTCAGTTCCTTATGAGCTAAGATCTTTGCATTCAGAAAGACTGCCAACCTAGAAATCAAATCATAATCCCCTTTCAAAGATTAACTGAACAGGAAAATATTTTTCCTTCCACTTGTCCCCTCTATGATATAAACAAAACTGGCCTCAGTGTTCCTCCCCTCTGCCCCAAAAAACAACAAAAAGTTATTTTCCCCCCGTTGACTTGTTTTTTAATCCTAGAAGCAACAGGAATCCAGAAAACATTTTATCTTCCCTGCTTTTACTGGAGTTCTGTCACTCACCAGTTGAAGGGATGGGCATGTTAAATGCTTTGAAGAAAAGCTCTCTCTCTGTGAAAAATTTGTCAGGAGTTTGCATTAAATAGATACTAACAAACCAAAGAATTTTAGATTACTAAAAATTCTTTCCCCCTTTCAGTTGCTCAGTCTTGTTTCTTGGTGTGTCAAAATACCATAGTCCTCCAGCAAAAACAGGGAAATCCAGACCACATATTTCTGATATTAACAACATGCCAGGAAAAGGCAAAAAGATTTTTTTAAGGGGTGAAATAAGAAAACTTCCTAGCTTTATTTCTCCATCAGAAACAGGCAGAAAGGGGCACTATTTCTATTCCTCTACATTTCAACTTTTAAACTAAAATGCATCCAGATCAGCAAGACAAAAAATTACCCACATAAAAGAGAGCCAGCCAGCTGACTTGCATCAGAAAGACTACCACCAATATGGCGCAGGACGCCATCATAAATCCTGAACTGTCCAGCTGTGCCAATTCTTCTTAATCAACTGAAACCTGCTCTCTACGTACTCCCACAGACTAAATGCAAGCCTACAGCTCTCATGATATTTTCATGGACAATGAAGGAAAAGCAGAGATCAACAAAGATATGGTAACTAGAGATGCCCCTCTTCCTCCTCTCCATACTACACCGTTTAGCGTATTGGCCAATGGCCCATCTACCACAGTAACTCCCAGGGTGGAACTTTGCCCTGGTTGTTGCACAGAGTCACATGACCAACAGAATAGTACTTTAGGCCCATGTGATGGGAAGATTTCTATTAAAAACACTGTAATGTTGATGCCGCCCATGCCTGTTTGATTTCCTTAAATCAGGGAGATGGACGTTTGTCCCTGCCTCGTTTTATAGCCAGCTGGCCTTCCCTTCCCCTCTTACGCAACCCCTGGGAGGGAAAAAGATATAGGATTTCCCTCCAGGCTTTAACATGTTAGATAATTCACAAGCAGAAACTGATGAAATGGGGTCCCCTGATCCCATATCTAAATCTACCGCATTGAACTGGTGAGGAATTGCTAGCCCAAGGAGTTGAGGAAATGTAGAAACCTTTCAAAATATCCCCAAGGGTCTGTCCTGTCTCATCCATAGCCCGTCTCCAGGTGGACTGCACACTAGCTTGGTTACTGTTCAGTTTACACAGTTATTTGCCAAGTGGTTATGATGGAGTCACTCACGCTATCAGTTTCAGAGATTTGGCTCTCACAACTCCTCCTGGTGGGAGTGGTGGAGAATATTTTGACTGTGGACAAAAAAAGAGCTATTGTAATCCACTGGTAAGTGTACATCACAGGTGCCCTCTAGGCCTGTTCTGTGGTGGATGTGAATCTGGTACACTGCTAGAGCGCTTTAGCAGCTCATACTTTTAAATCTGGGAGGTCCCCACTTCAACCTCCTGCGTGTTGGCCAAGATGGCTGCCATAATACTATCATTTTAGCAAACCCTCTAAACTTAAAACAAGAAGCCAACCAACTGCCCCCAGCCTAACAGAATCCAGCAGGATGAGCAAGAAGACCTTTAGTGAGACGTTCCCCATGGTCTGCTATACGGATCTGCTTGGCAAGGAGGAGAGGGAGGATGGGTGCCCTCGGCATGAAATCATAAAAAGAAACTAGGTAATCCGCTGGACTAGAGGCGCGCTTTTCGTTTAACACTCAGGCTCCTTCTCAGCCGTCCCAACAATTCATTCAGCATATGCTAGTCCACAAGGTGTCTCAAACAGCTGCAATATTTCAAATAGTAAAACAGATTTAAAAGCCATGGCAAAACTGATCATTATTCCTGTTACTGAAGATACGTGGTGTAACAATATACCTGGCGGTTATTTTAATCTCCTTCAAATATATTTTGTCACACAGTGAAAAGACTATGGCAGATATGTACCCAAAGCATTTTAAAATAACATCTATATTTCATCCCCAGAGACTCAATCTTCAGAAAGGAAAATACATTGTAACAAGCTCACAGCCTTCACCAACATACCTTTCCCCTACTCCTACCGATAATACAATTTACTTCTTTGCTACACATCCATCCCTCCTCTCTCAACCTGTGCATTCCCTGATGCCTCACTTTTTCCTGGGCAAACGTATTTTTAACTACCCTCAGAACTCAAACACCTCAATGCCAAAAACAAATGTTATTTTACAATTAAATAATCCCTTGGGTATATATGATGCTATGATGGCCCTCGGCAGCCAAATTAATGTGGCTTGTACATTTAGGTTCTGCTGCTCTCACACGTGTTTTAACGCCAAGCATATAAGTGTTCCCATTGAACTTCATGGGACTGCTTAAAGTAAAGCAAGCAAAAATTTGGGAAAGAAGTGCCCTCTGGCCAAAGATAGAAAAAAACCCTTTTCAAAACATCAATACTTTTTCTTAAACATCATTAACCAACCAATGCTTTACAAAGTAAGAAAAAAGAACGTACCCAAGACCAAAAATCTTTACCTGCAATGTTTAAGTATACACACACACATGCATGCACGCACAAATTTACATTTTAATGCTATCAGTGGCAAATAAACTAGAGCCATCAAATATTTTATGGACAAAATTTCATGTCCACACATGGCCAAAAACAAAAAATAAAAAGAGAAAAATTGAACTCTCTCTTTGTTCTTTAGTCTTTCAAAACTACTAAGCTGGTGTGGGTTTTGTTAATATTTATTTATATTAGCCTACCTTGTTGTTAGGAGAGAAATAAGTGAATATGTTTTGTCAATGATGGACAGAAATTGGTTATGTTATTTGGTTTGCAGAGATTGATGCAACAGGACAGATTTGGAAGAGGGTAGAGAGGATGGGTAGAGGAGAAAGGGGAGTAAAAACACACAAATTTATTTCACATTGAAAAAAAATAGCATGGTTTTGTCATAATGCTGAGCAGGTCTACAGCGTACAAAGCAGGCTAAGTGCAGGCAGACTTTAGACAGCTATTGGGTCCATCACATCCAGACTGGATTGATCTGTCCAGTTCTGGATATTATTTTTTAAATTTTCCTTCATAAGATTGCACATTGTTTGTCAAACACAATCTCCCATTCTTTTAAGATTTCCCCCCTCCTCCTCCCAAGTGTTCTGCTGCTGACTCCAGATATAATTTGCATCACCAAAACAATTGTACCAATTCCTTAGGCTCAACTTCAGAGGCAGATGATTAAATCCCCCTGATTTATTATGGAGTAAAACTTCTCCAGCTAAGACGGAAGAACAAGGAAAAAGAGGGATGATCTTTTTAAAAAGAAAACAAAAATCATAATGGGAGGTAAAATGTGGGTCTTTGCCCCTGGAAAGTTCACAATGTTAACGATCTTGGTGGCTTGCAAAGTTCTTCCATGGTTGTTAACGAGTGGTGATTTCCTCACAATGTCAGATTTGCTCATGTCAGAATAGTGCCACTGTTTACTCTCTAAGAAAGAGGAGTGTCCCCATAAAAAAACCAAAGCAAAGAAAAGAAAACCAGGGTTTTCTGTGGTCAGCTTTCTACAACCAGGTAAGAACTTTGCAGGCCATCAAGATGGTAATACTGTGAACTTCCCAGGACCAAAGACCCACATTTCTCCACCTTCCATGATTTTTGTTTTTTTTTAAAAATCATCCCTCATTTCTTATTCTCCCCTCTCAGATGGAGAACGTTTACCCCATCATAACCCAGCGGGATTTAATCACCTGCCTCTGAAGTGGATCCTAAGGAATTGGTATATTTTAAAATTTTGGGGGGGTAATGCATCAGTGGGTTCTAGATTATGGCCCCAGGAACTCCTTTAAAAACAAAGGCAGTACCATTGCAGGAAGTGATATATCTTCCTCCATTAGGTACGCTCTGCCTAGGAAGTCCTGCCCTTTGATTGGAGGGAGGAGATTCCCTGTAAGGAAGTTTTAGAACCATAAGGCTTTTCTGGAGTCCTCAGCACACATACACACTCAAGCAAAGCTCCCTTGCAAGATTCTTCATGACAGAGAAAATCAAACTGGACATTGATCATCTTCAAATTAAAAATAACCCAGAAAATGCAAACGCCCATTATTAACGGGGCTAACAGTGAAACGTCTGAGGTTTACAGATGACATAAAGAAAAGGTATTTTGCCTACCTACATAACAATGTTCAAGGTTCAGGTTCATGGTTAGTGACCCCTCGCTGAGCAGTGTCTGCCCTACAACCAGCCAATCACTTTGCTTCTTTAGTGCAGCGTGACAGCAAATGCAAGAGAGCGATACAGACATTCAAAGCATCATGGATAGGGGTCAGGGGTGAAGGGGTTGGTCAAGCAGCTGCAAGGAGAAAGCGAGCACTTCCAGAAAAGCTGAGGTTATTAATCGTTTTAGTATCAGGGAAAGCCATTAGAGACCCTATTACCCAAATATCCCTTAAAGAAATGCTTCAGAGAAAAGATTCATTTGCAGGAAACCCAAAATCAGTAATCCCTCCTCCCTCCTCCTCCAAACTTCCCTTCCCTCCCCAGTGTTTTGCATTTTGCCTCCCCACCACTAAATAAAACCAGAGAATGATTTGTTTTTAAATGCATTTCCTCCCCACCTTTATTCCAGATTTCCCTGCCCCTCTGCCCATTGAAATTGGGATCTTAAACATCTTAAGCAGACATATTGCTTGAAATAGTCCCAAGGCCAGTCTGGATTCTTAAGTCTCTGGACAAGTTATCTATCTGCTTTTTTTTTTTAAAGCAAGTTGGGTAGATAAACCTCAAGAACTTGGCCTCTAAAAGGGATTGATATCCTCAAAATTTCCAACAGCAGCAACAGCAGCAAAAAAATATTTTTTTTTAAATGAAGAAGCGGGTAGGGGAGGGAAAGAACGTAAAGCTGAATGGAAGCTCAATCCAATTCTTCATAGAAAATACAGAGCCCATGCCCTTAAAGGCAATTCACCAACACTGGATCATTTCAGGTTCTAAGGAATAAACTTCTCTTCTCTGAAACATTCGTTCTTTCTTATGGGTTTTCTTTTTGTTAAACGCATCAGCAAGGCCATTTGAGAACCAAATCAACGTTTTCTAGCTTTTACGTTGTGTTCTGATTGTTAAAAATGGGTAACTTGTTTTTGTTGGGAGGGTGGGTCTGGGGGGAGAGAAGAGAGGAGAGGTTAGGATAATCAGATCACAAGTTTAAAAAAAATATAAAAGAGCACTTAGAATCAGCAGCTCTCCGACACAGACTGTAACTGCTACAAGGATTTTGCTATACTATGTTCAAATTTACAATGCTCTGTTAGCCTATTGTTTTGCTGTTAACAACTGGGAACCACACTTCCTTTACTTAACAGTCCAGATGAGCTACCTTCTTTTGAGAGATGAGCTTCAAAATTACAGGACTCATTAAAATGACTGCCCCGCATGATTATTATTTAATGAGTGTGTTCTAAAAGAGAAACTACCTTGTGTCTCTTGAGGAAAAGTTTTGCGTGACCTCTTTTCCCACTTCAGAGCTAATGATGGGCAGACAATAAGCCATAGGATATATTTTGGAGTTGGGGTAGGGAAGAGAGCTTTCCCCAGTAGTCAAATTCAGTGCACGAATTTCCATGTCCTTGAGCATTTGTGGGTTACAGTACAGGATATGAAAAATTTATAACCCATGAGGACTTTTTCCCCCTAAAAAAGTGCTGTGTATAATATTTTAAAATAGAAGAAAAAAAAATTTTGGGGCTTTAAATATTGTAGACCATTTGCTAAGCCACCCTTTTGAAGCAGAAAGATAAATAATATCAATAAATAAATTATTAATATTTTAGTGTGCCTCAAAAGGTTCTAATTAGGGGAAAAAAAAACAAATGAACCACCTATGCAAAATATAAATGAAATTAAAAGGGGGTAGAGGAGAAGAATGACATATGTTTGTTTCATCCTGGAAAATGTAGCACGTGCCAATGCAATCAGGGATATTTGAATAATAGAGAGCGCCCAAGACTATGTTAATTTTGGTTCTACTGGTGGGATTGGGGAAAGGGGGTAGGCAGAGCGGGATGAAGTGGAAGCGGCATCCTAAATCGCCTAATAAGAGACACAGCAAGAGAGACAAGGTACACAGGTTTAGTTAAAAATGAACTCGATATGTTTAATAAAGCTTGGTATACCAAATCGCAGTACAAACATCACATCACACGCCCACACAACAGAATCCCAGTATAAACCAAACCAAACTGCTCCTTCGAAACCTCTACAAGGCCCAGGCCAAATAAAATAATAATATAAATTTTAAAAAAAAAAAATATATGGTGGCAGCAGTGGCAGCAAGGAAAAGAGGGAGGGGGAACGGACGGGAGGAAGGGTAAGAGGAAAGCGGGGAAAGGTGGAGCCTAAAACCCAGTCAATATAAAAGCTCTAAAAGAGCCAGCCAATTATAATATCACAATGATACAAGTACAAAAAAAATAAAAAATAAAAAGATATTAATAAAAGTAGCCTACGCTGCCAAGGACAAAGCTGGCCGCCCCTACTTTGACCATCAAAGATGGCTGACCTCAGTGGTGCCATCTTTCTGTCACACACACTCACGCACTCTCTCACTCACTCTACAAACATGGAAGTATTGGTTTTGTTTTGTGTTTGTTATAATCTAGTAACCTTGATCGAATGAGTCCTCCGAAGAGTCACTGAATGAAGATCCAGCCTCCCGAAGCAGCAAACAAAACTGCTGCTTGCTGCTTGCAGCCTGTTTAGATTTCAGAGTTCTAGCGGCAGGCATGCCCCTCTTGGCTGGCTTGAGACCTCCACCTGGCTTGCTGCTCTTTTTGGCCCCTACACTGTAGAGATTGGGTGGTCTCGCTTTGGAGCAGGATGGAGACTGCAAAGGCCACTCGTCCTTCAGGGATTCATCATCTTCCTCCGAGTCCGTATCTGCAGTCAAAGTAGTTTTTAAATAGCATTAAATCAATTCAACTTCCTTGTGGCTTTTTCTTTTTTTTTTTTTTTTTTTGTCTTAAAATTGTGACATTTCAGTGCCCATGAAATCAAGACTGAAAATGCTTGGAAGAGTGGATCAGATGCTGTGTGGAGCCAACACTGTGCAAGCGTCCCGTGAATGGCTCTGATGATGCACCTCAATTCTAACCTTCTTATTATAGTCCTAAACCATCAGTATTTTGTGCTTTGGCATGCAGGAGCCGACATTAAAATATATATATATATATATATATATATATATATTTTTACAAGGCCTCTACACAGGCCTTTCTAGATTAGAAGTCAGCACTTTCTGTCCAAGTACCGGGGGGAATTCCACGACGCACAGGCCCTGCCAGTGCATTGTGAGGGGCCGGCAGGGGGGTGAGACAGCCCCCCATCTGAGCTGGCACCAGGCTGGAGTGGTGGGTAAATGCCAGGAGGGGGGGAAGAGAGAGAGGGGGACGGGCACTGGGCCAGCCATTCGCAACAGATGGGGGGTGCAGGAGGCTCTAAAAGGCCCCTCATCCCAGGCCTGGGGGTGTAGTCACCCCATCCAAGCCGGCGCCAGGCTGCAGTGGGAGAGGTGGGCACCGTGCACCAGGTAAGCGAGGGGGGTGATGGCAGAGCCAAGCCTGCATTTGTGGGCCCCCCTCTCCCTGGGGCAGCTGGAGGGCAGCACCAGGACCCCTCCTGCCCTGCGCGGGGAGGCTGCAAATGTAGGCTTAGCCCCCAGGTGCCAGAGAACCTCTGTACACCACTGCCAGGCCAAGCTACATAGGTCTTTCCTTATTTTAAAATAGAAGTTTTAGATTTAATCTAAGAATGGAAAACTCATTACATTTGTGAGAACTGGATGAAATTTTGAGAAAAAGCCAATTAAGAGTGCGCTGTATAGCAGACTCATCGTGTGCTAGGCAAATGGGGTTCTGAAAAGCTCCAACATTCTTAAAGCATTCAGCTTTGCCAAATGCCAACACCCAACTGCATAATGTTGGAAGCTGGAGGAAGGGAACCTTCTTAAATCATAAAGGGATTCATTGGTGCTATTACCCTGCTGACACACTTAATATTGCTACTATTCCTTACCAAAGAAATCCACAAGAGAAGCACAGATATTCCTCCTCTAAATTGCCCCTGCAATTCCCCACCAATGTGTTACAGTCCGGTGCCCAGTAAAAACCTGTTCGATTTTTGTAAAAGCAACAAAAACTCCCAAGTGCACACATCCATTCAAAATGGATTGGTACCAAGAGTCAGATGGAATATATTAATTTTTACCAGCCGGTGATGAATATACCTAGTCCAGACCCTTATTTGTATATGAATCCAGACCCCATGAAGGTACTTTGACATAGCAAATGAGGAAATAATAGGGATAGCACACACCACATCTGCTGATTGGTGGACTGATTGAGCAATCATAGTTCAAACGGCATGGTGCAATACTTGGAGCGAAGCCTCTGTGGTGAGCTGTGTTGGACTGACACCAGAAAGGGACAGCGCTTTTGGAATTCTTCCTCATCTTTGTGATAATCTCTGGTTTGGCCGGATTAATGTTTTACACAGCTGACATTTTCCCATGGGCACAGAATGCCGAGATGTTGTCCAATATTTCCACCCAGTATCTGATGAGTGGAGCTACAAAGTATTTGGTACCCAATGGACCAATAAAAAGTGTATTTGAATTGTTACTTCCCTACCCGTGAATGCACCATTAATTCCAAGCGTTACGAACGATATAGTGAGGGCAGTTTCAGCTGGATGGAATCAGCAGCTGCTCTCCAGGTATTCTGCTCATGCATCATTCTCCATTTCAGGGTGTGGGGACTGTCTAGGAAGCTAAGACTTTTTTTTTTAAGACTATAAGTTAAAATCAGGAGGTTGGAGCAGAATTTGGAAGGGTCTGGCACCACCATCATTTATCATTCCCTGAGATAACAAACCTATTCAACTTCCTGGCTGTAGGCCAGCCCCTGAGACGCAGCAGAAGACATCTATGTACACTCATCCTGCCCTCAAAACTGTGCCATACTGAAGTGCACAAGTCTGGCATGCAAGCCTGTTAAGGAGGAAAAAATAACAGCCTTGCCCTGAAAATGAGGTTTCTCTGTCACTACGGCAGAATTCTATACTCTGACTACAGCCACTGAATGCTGAGTTATTTCATTCAGTAGGTCCTTAATTCATTCCCATGTTCCCCTCACAGATTTAAAGAGAGGGCACGAATGGCCACACACTGTCACGTGATCCCACGTACAATGAAAGGTTAGCAGACAGGAGGCGATAGTGGCAAACGCTCCCCTGAAGCGCGGGGTTATAATTCCATGCAAGGGAATTTTTGTACTCCGCACTGACGCAACTAGAGCAGAATATCTGCCTAAGCTCTCCATGCCAAGAGCCAAACTCCCCAGATATAACAATGCCATCTGCCCAACCCTCCAGCCTTCTCCCCACTCCCATCAATTCATTACACCGAATTCAGGAGGAGCCACTGGGCCATTCCTGGTTCAGGGACATGTTTCAGAGAAAATAATTGGCTCAGTGGCTGCAAGACACATTCCCTTCTAGAAGCATCAGAACAACATCAAGACAACATCCAGGATCCTGAGGTACAAAGGAGACCTGATGATGCCTGGTGCAGACAGCAAGGCAGGAACAGGGAAAGGTGTTTGGAGGAGAGCAGGCACCATATGGCTAGAAGACGAATCCAGGGAAGACTTGTAATGACCACTGCATTCTCAGTGCTACCCCAGCACCCTCTTATACGTGTTGCCTTTGACAGCTGCCTCCTTAGCATGTGCCTAAAGTCAACCTAACACAGCTCCCTAGGGACTAGGTGATAAATCAACTACTAGTCAACCTCTGGAGCAAAGACCATGAAGGCTGGTCTTGCAGATGAATGGAGAGCAATGAAATCAGGGGTAAGTGGCAGGTATAGCTGGAAGGGAGAGGACCATTCAGGACTTAGATAGTCCACAGCTCCAGACGGAAATGATGTATTATTAAAACCTGCTTTCCCCGCTTTGTAAGGTCAGCAGAACCCAAGATAGGCAGAACATCCAGCACAGGACACGCAACTAATTCTCAGCATTCGCTGCCTTTCGAGAGAACGACACCTCATCCCCCCACCTTACCCGCCATGATCAAACTCACTCCAGACAAGTCCCGAGAGTCTGCCTGGTCAGTTCTAGTCAGCCAGGGAGGAGATGCCATTTTCCACCGGAAAGCAAAATTAGATCCATCTCCAGTTGACCCAAGATACTGCCACTTACACAAAGCCCAACCACCATCCACAATAGAGAGAGAGAAACCAGAGTCTACTTACTATAGGAGTAGCTGCTAACTTCTGATATTGCCGGTGAATGGGAAACCTTCAGCTGACCTTTGACCTTTAACCCCACCTCCATCTTCTTCATTTTGGTGGCCATTTTGTTTTTACCTTCCTTGGCGCTTTTCAGTGCCAGGCTCAGGCTCTTGGCCAGGTTTCTCTTCTCGTCCTTGCCCGGCAGGTGCTCGTGGGGCAACAGGTATCTGCTGCCGCCGCCACTGGTTTTCTGTTTCCCTCCAGAACAGTCTGCAAACTTGAAGGGGGATTTGAGCTTGTCCTGTTTGGTGAGGGACAGGGCCTTGTCGAGCTTGCTTGCCAGCTGCTCCTGATCTGACACCACCTTCTTTTTCTTGATCTTCATCTACACAGGAGGGAGAAAGAATGGCCACATCTGAACACCCCTGAGCCTTGACTCTCCAATGAACCTGATTTCGGTTCAGCGTGCACTCCAAAAAAAACAAGGCCTAGTAAGGGACAATTTAACCCCTTTGTTGTTGTTGCCGGCTGCGACCTCCACCGTCTCCTTCCTTTGCACATGCTCCTCAGGGCTGATGTTCCAAGGGCATTTCCATGGAGAAGTGCCACACGCAGGGTAGTACAGAAAGTATGCTTTGCCCTTTGGTACTTGATACCAGTCATGCCAACTCTGAGCATTAAAAAATCATGATCAGCCCCCCAAAAATCATGAGTTTTTAAAAAAAATAAAAATAAAACAACATTTAGGGCTCTTTATGTTTGCTTTCTGAATTTTTAAATTTTGGGGCATGTATCCAAGCTTTATTTCACAGCCATGAGAGGTCATAACCTTTACTTATTGTTTTAAAATGACAGCTGAGAGTCTCAGGTAATCTCTTGACTCCAGGAGCAGGGGCTTTAAGAAAAACATCACATATTTTGACACTCGTGATGCAATTGTGGGAGCTGGCAACACTGTTACATTTTGACCATGTCAGCATTGCCTTGCTACTTCAAAAAGATTATCTTTTAATTTAGTCAATTAATAGCAGTACTAATTAAAGTAACTGTGCAGGCAGCGATATTATACTGACTAGGTGTAATGGACTTTGCATTTAGCCTGGAGGAACATCTCTCTCCAAAAGAAACACAAATCATATTGATTTGAAATTTGCTAGGTTGCTGTCAATTTCTCTCTCTAACCTCTTGACAGTGGTGCATGCTCTTATTTTTGATACAGGAGCCCCGACAAGCCTCAGGTGAGATTGGGGACCTCTTTTGCTAGGTGCGTTGTCATGTAGTCAGAGACTGTCTGCACCATGAAGAGCATCCAGTGTACAAAGACAAGACGGGCAATGGGTGAGAGGGGACATGGTGGCTCAGGGAGGTGAAGGGATACCCCCAGTGTCCCACAACAGGGCAGTACAGAGCTGGGAGTAGACCCCCACGGTCTCCAGAATCCCAAGCCAATGCCCCATCCACTAGACCATGCTGCCTCTTTCTTTGGCACACAAGCCCACACACTACTGACCTCATTTGAAAACCTCGATGCTGCATCCTGTTCATCCCAGCTCTGGTTCCTCCCTTTCATTTTCCCTCCACTGCTCTCTGCATCCTCGTCCTCCTCAGGGAGGGACGCTTTGTGCCTCTTCTTCATTCCCTCGCCAGTCTCAGAGTCTTCGGACAGCAGCAAGGACTTGTTCAGTCTGCAGGCCAAACAAAGGATTGGTCATGGAGATCGCCCTTCCCTCCCTGCAAATCACTACCAAACACTCAAGTTAAAGGCCCTCATGGGGCACCTGGGGCTACATCCTCAGCGGGGGTAAATCCACTGACTTCAATGGAGTTACATCAATCTACACCATCTGAGAATCTGGCCCATTGTCTGTTTAACAGACATGCCAATGAGCCCCCTTTGCAGTCTCTAGAACGTCAGCACAAGTCAGAGATCTGTGTGCCTGGATAATGCACTGGAAAAAAGCTGCAGAGAATCATCTGCTCTGGTTAGGACCAGGTGGGGAAGAATGGATGAGACACCCATTTAGATCTTTTCCCCACCTCTAATTTCTAAAAGTCTGTAGAGCTAAGGAGACTCCCATTTCCCAGGACTTGAAAGGTATTGGCGTAGCTGCATGCAGACTGAAATGCTGGCTCTTGAGCATGTGGGAGATGAACATTTTAGTAAGGCGCAGACAGCAACGTGGAGATAAAAAGTAACTTACAAAGAGGTGAGGGAATGTCTCAGGCACACAGGCTAACTCGGCTGCAGAACAGTTAATCCACTTTTACTAAGCTGTCCCCCTCTAAAAGTGATTTGCAGTCTGATTCTTCAATATCTTTCCAAGCTCTGGGGGAAGGAGTGGGGAAAGAGTAGGTGAGGCAAGGACAACAGGTCTCATTGCTCCATGTCTGGTTTCAGCAGTTAGCTGATGAGTGGAGATGGAGAAGTGAGCCAGTCATCAAACAGCCACTGCCAAGCCTTCATGAAGCTGCCCTGTATGCTGTCTGTAGCTCCCCATCATTGCCAATTATCACCTACCGATGCAGAGGCAAAAATAACTGCCTCTTTTGTACTAAGTCTGCTGGTCCAGTTCATGGCTACCATGTCTGTGAAATCACTGATCATACCCTCACTTCCCAGAATTAGTAAACAGCACTTGCCCTATTTCCCCTGCTAACACCTAAGCCAAAACCAAACCAACACCACTTTACAGGATCTGGCTAGAGGAAACCAGTTGTGTACCTGGCTCAGCTTCCAGCACAAGCTTCCATACAATTCCCATGACAACTGGCCCCCGTGGAAATGCACACACAAGCAAATTCCAGATACCTGTGGACATCCCAAGCCTTTCCAACCATCAAAGCACAGAAGCAAAATACCAAGGAAGCAGATTTTCAAAGGCATGCTGAGGCAGGTGAAAGTCAATGGGAGTTACGCACCAAACTCCCCCTTCATGCCTTTGAAAAGGTCCTCTCAAGACAATACAGAACTTGGAAAGATAGCTTGTGGAAAGCTACCACTGAGACTCAACCAACGAGAACAGGCGATGCAGAGAAACATGGCCAACGGGCCTTTGCACAAGGTTCCCCAATAAACCTGTTGGGCTTGCAAAGAGTGGGCACCACAGGACATTGTGATGCTGACACAAGGAAAGAGGGGACTCATGCTAAACCATTTCACTGACTAGGGAATGGGACAGGGAAGACAGCAGAAGCACAGGAGAAAAACCCCAGGAAACGAAGGCCGTGGAACAAAAATATCGTTCGGATTCTGAAATCACCCTCATCGAGCCCATTAGCGTCATTATCGATTGACTTTCATCAGATTGCGGTGGCACCCGGAAGGCCACAACACACTAGTCACCGTACAAAACACACATGAAGGCACGGCCCCCACCTCGGGCAGCCCTTCAGCTCTACATGCTCCTCGCCGCGCGCCTGCCTCGCTCTTCACCAGGCCCATCATGCCGCAGAGCCTTCCCATTGCCTGCTCACTCTGCTCCATCAGGCACCTCCTTCCGGGGGCGGGGGCACCCGACACACACTGCCAACGTGACGCCAGGCCAGCCCTCCTGCTACAGTGACACACACATGCCACCACAGGGTGCCAGAGACATGTTTCTACCACGACACCACGCAGCAACCCTGCTGCCATACACACGCCCTGCCAGCACACAGGGACTCCACGGTGCTAGAGATGCCGTCCCCAGCGGGACGCTGTGCAGCAACCCTGACATCCCCGTCTTCCCCGCATTCCAGCCTTACTTTCCACTCCTGCTGTCACTCTTCCCTCTCTCCTTAGGAGGCGACAGAGTGCTTGATCCATGCTTCCTCTTCCTGGGCCTTCCAGGGCCTCTTCTTGCCAAGCTTCCAATTTTCTCGTCATGCTTTTCCCTTTAAAAAAACCACACGCTTGACTGTTAACCAAGGCAACCACAAAATGAAACCAAGTCAATTAGACCAACCCAGAACCATCGTCCGTCACCAAACTGCTAACCTGAGCCGTGGCAGCCAATACGCAGGGTCACCCACTGACCACTCGTGCCCAAGATGCCAAAAAAAACCACAGCCCGTTGCATTCATCGGCCATCGGGTTGCCTCTGTACTAGCCTAGGGGTGCTTTGCAAAGCTCTGGCAGACACATAGTTGGAGGGGAGGTGGGGGAAGAGAATGTTCTCCTCGGCCTGGAGGCGGAGAAGTTGCCCAGACAAAAAACAAACAAAAGCAACCTGTGGGACTTACTCAGAGTCTCTGCGTCGCTGCAGCTTCACCAGCTCCCTCTGCTTCTCCTTGTAGCGCCGCTGCAACTCTGCCAGTCTCATCCTGTAGTCCAGCTCCATTGCGTCCATGTTCTCAATGGCAGACTTGATGGAATACATCTGGGGTGGGAACAGGCAGAGGTGGTGAGGGAGAAGGGGGGAAGAGGGGATGCAGGTGCCAGCCACAACACTAGAATGCATATGTTATTGCTCCCCCATCTTATGGCTCAGCCAGGGCCAAGATGTCCCACCGGTGCAACCCCTTAAGAGAGCTAATGGCATATTACCTGCAGAAGGGAAGGGACCTCCCTCAAGGGATGCTGCATACTAGCCCGTGAGGGTAGCAGCTTTAACAAGCTAGCTGGCTGGCCAATTTGCCTCATAGCAGCGCTCTGTACCATCCTGTGGGGACCATGGGGAATCTCCTGCTCTCCAGGAAAGTTAGATCTGCAAGCCCTTCAGAGGCAGGTTGGCCAACCCCTGGGAGCCAGGGTTTCCCACTGCTGAGCAGTAAGTCCCCTCCAGCTGATGAAGGGACAATAGACAGGACCTAAACTGAGTCACATCCCCATCTTCCATGGCTGGAAAGATGCTGGATGCAATGTAGGGCCTGGACACAGCACTATAGTCGTTCCAAACCAGTTGGTTATTAAAAATATCATTTTCTTTGTGGTTTAGCATAAAGGCAGATGAGTAAGTGACTTCAGGAGAGCGATCTTAAGGTGAACGACTCCCAGCAGGGCAGGAGTGGGGAGGTTCATACACTTTTCTCACTGGATAGCGGAGGTTACAGCTGACATGGAAAGGCTCATGTTCTGCTAGGAAACATTGAGGCATCAATGAGAACCTCTGTTTTCTTTGGTTCTTAAGTGGGAGAGCTGGATAAACCAATGAACTCTTTCTCTTCTATTTCAGATTTAAATACAGCTCAAAGCACAACCAACCTTAAAACAGATAGCTATCGTTTGCTAGGGAAATGTCTTTGGGTGTTCTGCCTTTAAACCTAACCCTCTGGGTGCTAAAGAAATTGCAACTGCATCCCCAGTGGGGGGGGGGGAAAGGGCGCGAAGCCTGACACCACCTTTGTTTGTCCCCACAGCCAAAGAAATAGCATATGAGCTTCTCCTGCTGGCTCTGTATTACAAACACTGGCTCTAAAGCCGTGTCCTTTCCGTGCTGAGATCAATGATGGTAATGAACAAACACGGAATGAAATTAAATCACGCAACACTGACTTGCTCAGCTACGAACACAGGAGGGCTGGGGTTGTGAGGGCGAAGGTCTAGGTTTGCCAAACTGAGCAGGATAACGTTAATATGGGAATACAGTGTTATGTAAATGATGAATGGTGGCAGGAGGAACATTTAGGTAGGTTCACAATGTCCCGTCAAGTTCAGGCAGAAAGAGCTACTTACAGGTTCATCTTTTTTTTGCATCCAGCTGTACTTTTTGTTGGGATTCAATTCTCGAGGTAACCGGATGGTTTTCAGACTATCTATAAAGGGGGCTGACAGAACCTCCATTAGCACATGGGTGCTGGCAGCCAGCAAGCTCTCCAGCGTCGGTCGGACCAGGCAGCTCTCTGGATCTACTTAGGAGAAAATTTAGGATTCAGCATTCAGGGAGGGTAAGAACAAATCTCTCATGGGTGAGCATCAGGGTGAGAGGCACCTTCACTTTTATACCATGTAATTGTCTTACTGTAACCTGTGCAGACACAGGGAAGAACAGTCCTGAAAACACCCACATCTCCGCCTCTTGGAGCAGGACTCCTGCCCCAACTCAATCTAGAACATCAGCAATAAAGGAAGCTCACACTAGGAGCATTGTGGCGTTGATGGCCGTGGCTCCACTGCTATAGCAGGAGGATGGACATACATCATGCACCTACCCAAAGGGGATTCTGTATCGTTACGGCTCATGGAGACAGCACTAGCTGCTCCATCACTCAGGTCCCCAGCCCCAGCGTGGCTAGAAGGCAAAGCACACTTTCGCAACTCACTTTGAAATTCCTGCTTCCTCTTCTCCAGTTCTAGCTCTGCTATTTCACTCAGCAGAGTGATCCCCTGTAGGAAGGAGTGCTCCAGGGACAGGCCGGGCGACACCTCCAGGTTCAGCCGTGCTTGCGTTACACCACTGCCAGTTGTCAATAAGGAACAAGCCTGAGGCAGCTCTGTGGCAGCCACTAAGGCATTCATGCCAGCCAGCGGGTCATCTGGCTTGATGTCCAGAGCTGGGATTTGACAGGACATCGTCCCATCTGCGTATGAGGAGATCTCCGACCCCCGCCCGCCCTCATCTGAAGGCAAGCTAGGAAACTCTCCCACCTGGGGCAAATCACTGTTCTGCAGTTCCATGGCTAAAGAAGGCTCCTCCCTCTGGGCTGCCAAGTCCAGCCCAGGCTGTTCGCTATCCGGGTGCATTAGTGGGTCATCATAGTCCACGTGCACAGAACAGGTTTCCATTCTGCTCCCAGCTTCAGCCATGGCCTCTGTTTCTGCAGGGCAGGCTGCTACCTGGTACGTTTGTTGACAGCTCTGGACGGCCTCTTGCTCCCGCTCTGAAGCTCTCAGAGCTTCACCTTGGTGCAACAGGAGGTTGCAACTGTCCGTGTTCTGTCCTGGGACGGCACTGGAGGTGGCCAGGTTCAGACCCTCTCTGTCCTGCTTGCAGATCACTCCCTGGCTTTCATCCAGTTCCACCTCCATTTTCACCCGATCTTCCAAGGACTCCTCGTCTGCCGCAGGCTGAATAGGCTCTAGCATTTTGGACGGAGAGAGGTGGATGGGCTTGACCTCTGGGGAAAGCTCCATGCGGTCAGACCCTTCTGCAGGCAGTGGGACATCGGGAGCCAGGCCGTCTGCGTCAGAGGCTGCGGTGGGCTGGAGGAGGTAGGGATAATGTCTTCCGAAGGAGGCAGGAAGGGACTGGAATGGGTATCCCGGTGGAATCTCTGAAAGAGACCCAAAGGAAGATACACAGTGACTGATGCCAGGGGGGCTCATCCCCTGGAACAGGCTCTCGCCTACTGAAATTCACCCTCTCCAACCCCTATCCCTTCTCAGTGGCAGTTGCTTGTCGGACTTCCCTTCTGCTCAGGTCACCCTCCACCAAGGCTGCAAGACCAAAAGATTCACCCAGCCCTCTCCTGGGGTGAGAGGAGACTTCAGCCTCCCCTCTATCAATCCTGGGCTCTTCCATACTGTTCCCCCAGTAGACTTCAACCTTGAGAAACAAAACCCTCCCAAGGTAAGAAAAGAACGCAGGATACAGGACCAGGGCTCCAAGCTTCCACACTCATCAAGTTCTGATTGACCCTTGCACATTAGCCTTCCTTTAAAAAGGCCCCACCTGATCTTCACTTGGGGAGGATTTGAGGCAGGAAAGAGGCAAGGAGAGGAGGAAAGAAAGGGAGCCAGGCACAAACAGTAGGGGACTCTGCCAAAGCAGGACTGTCTTACCTGGGAACAAAGCCTGGAATGGACTGGTAGCCTCTTTTTCCAGTTCCAAGTCTTTCTTCTCCACATTCTCAGGTACCTCTTCTTTTGGAGGGATGGCAGGGGCAGGGGGCGGAGAGGCAGGGGGCGGGCTGGCAGGGTGGGAGCTGGGGGTGGCAGGATAAGTGTATGCTGGCTGCGTAGGTGGCTCCTCCATCTTTTGGATAACCTCAGCTTTGAGCACAGATACGGGTGAAGCCCTGGGAGACAGGGGAGGTGGACTCACAGCCTTGCTGTAGGACGTGGAGGTGCTTGGAGACAGAACAGGTGGCTTTCGGTGCGGCAGCCCTGATGTGGATGAGGAAAGGCCTGATTTCACATTGTCCAGGCTCCGTTTAGTAACCTTCTCTTCCATGTCTGCTCGCTGGTCATTTACTTTTAACCTCTCCTGTTGCAAAAAACAGAGAAGGGTGTCAGGGGATGATGTTTCCTAGGTTTGAATCTAGAAAACAAGAAGGTCCCACAAGACTAAACAAGACCAGAAGCAGCAATTCCTATAACAGGGTGCCTGCAGTCAGAGATGGAGATGCAGGGACATGACCCGGGAAGGGTTCCCTGCACCAGCGAGGTGGAAGGTCTGGCAGAAGATACCTGCAGGAAGCAGAGGTTTAACAGGAAGAAGTTTTAGGAGAGGCCAGGCTTTGTTACCAGCTCTTGTGATTTTTATCATGAACCGTGTGATAATTGACAGATTTTTTTAAAGTGCCAGGAGTGACACAAATATATGAGAATCTCAGCTTTCATTTAAAAACACAAAGGAGATTTCTAGCTTTAAAGTCTTAATATGGAAAACATGCACTTTAAAAATTCAAATACAAGGAGGCAACTAAAAAAAGCCCCCCAAACCTATTTTTATAAAAATCTTATGATTTATAAGCCAATCTTCTGATTTCTGGGACCTGACTTGTAATTTTTAAACACTTGGGGTTGGCAATACTGGGTCCTGGGTCTCAGGAAGGACCTATCCAGTTTATGAAAGTTTTGTTTAAAGCTGAGTCAGCACTGAATCGTTTTGCGAGATTATGACAATCTGAACTTCTGTTGGTGCTGGGAGCTTTACTCAACACACTGGCAGGTGATATGGCCTGTGGTTTACGTGGCCCCAACCCGAAGCCCTGCATCCAAACACCTCCATCTTCTGACATGTTCAAAATCTAAACTTGGCTCTTTAAAACCGGCCAAATACTCCCAGAACTCGAGGTTTTCTCAGGGACTGGGAATTACTAAGGAGATCTCTCCCTCTGAATGCCGGACACAAAACAGGGAGACTACTGATGTTTGCTCTCCCAGGAACATAGACTTTGAGATTGGTCCACTTTAAAACAGGCGGGTCCTCCTCCCTGCCACAACAACGTACCACTAGCTGTGCGCTCCTCTGGAGCTCCATGGCATGGGCGGCTTGCTGCTGCAAGATGTACAACTCATGCTGCCGGAGCAGTTGCTGATGAGACAGCAGCTGGAGCTGGTGGGCATGCTGGAGGGAGCTTCTTGTAGGAGGGTACATTGCAGGCCAGAGAGGGGGCGTCCGGTCCATCAATTCGGCTAGGGTACAAGGGAAGAGGCAAAGGCAATCACAACTGTGCTGTTAAAATGGACAGAACCTGCGTGCCTGGAGCAGATACAGGGTGGGTTTACTATACATTGCAGATTTATGAAGTGCCCCCTCCCTTCCCAGCGTCCATGGTGATTAATTTAATAGCTTGCACAGAAATGCAAGTCACTTCCCTTCTTTAACTTCCCCCTCACACACACACTCCTGCATCCCACCACACCTAGGGTCTTGGCTGTGCTGGAAAGCCTAGTCTGGGTCAGACCAGCGGGGCCAAGGAAGTTCCAGAGTCGAGCCTCCTCCTTTGACGACACCATGGCATCACCATGCTTGCATTTAAATCTAGCAGCCATAAGGGCCGCAGCTGCTCTCAGCGCTGGTCTCTCAGATAGCCAGGCCTAGGCAGGGCTCTACAAGCCCACACGGGACACCTTGCATTCGACTCTGAGACAAAGGAGCCAGTGCCATAGTTGAAGACTGGTGCAATGCTAGTAGAGTTTCCGATTCAGCTCAACAGTCCTGTCTCAAAGTTGCGGCAAGGCCCCACAGCTGACTCTGCCAAACCACAACTCCTCAGACATAGTACTGGTGGCAAGTCTTTCCCCAGGCTCTGCAGCATCTTCAGCTTCCGGGCCAGGCATTTTCCCCAGTTCCCAAGCTATTATCAAGGGAGCTTGTGGAATCCCCATCACTGGAGGTTTTTAAGAACAGGCTGGACAAACACCTGGTCAGGGATAGTCAAGGTATACTTGATCCTGCCTCAGCACAGAGGGATGGACTAGACAACCTCTTAAGGTCCCTTCCAGCCCTGCATTTCTATTGTTCTATGGCCCACAGGTCTCCAACAGCCTGATGGAGCCCATCCTGTTTGCATGTTCAGAACTGAGAGATGGGAGACTGTCGGGTTGGGAAAGAAAATGGTCTTCAAGGCTTGAACAAAGCGGTCCCAAGACTTAAGAGCTGGAGAAGCAACTCTGCATTGCCCGTCAGTGTACCACCAGCTGCACAGCTTCACTCCCCCCCCACACACCCATCCTGCCTTAGAATTTTATTCTTGAAAACGTACTACAAGGAGGCTGCAGGGAGCGCCTTCTGGACAGACACCTGCCATTTGAGCTTTGCGTGAAGGTTCTACGCACCTGTCTCTCTCCCTAGGTACTGTACGAGCACACTCTTGGTTTGTTACCACAGGCAGACTACATCCCTTGTTCTGTCCCCACTGACCTTCAAGACTGGACCCCAGGCCCATCGGCAGTGCATGCTTACCGAAGTGTGGCAAGTGCTCGCTGGGGATCACAACTAGCTGCCCGGACTGAGGATCTCTGGCAAACTGGTAGGCAGAAGGGAGAGCACCCCCCATGCTAGGAGGGAAGCCAGGAGTCATGCCTTGGTGCAAGGATGGGTGGCCAAGTCCTAAAAACAGAATCATTATCAAAACTCAGGTCAGTCAGACAATTAAAGAGGGCTCCCTACAGACACTGACAAATGAGGGGACGATAAAGAGAACAAGGAGAGAAAGTGACACTGGAACGTCTGGCTGCCCACAGGGACTCAGACGTACGGTGCCTGCAGGTGCATTCAATACTGCAGGTTATTTTGAGCGGGGTCTCTTCAAGAAACATCCCTCCTGAAATCAAAAAGGTGCCACTAATCGCCATCAGTCACAGCATCCTATTCCTCTTTTATTCTTATGGGCATATCACAACTGTACCCCTCCCTGAAAGACTCACCATAGGGATGGCTAGCTAACCACATGGAAGGGCTACCAGTCCTGGGTAGCCACGGGTGAGCTGCCAAATGGGAAGCCGGGTCGGCAGACCAACGCCCTGAGCCAGTCAGGGTTGGCCCCCCCGTCACCATGAGGTTGGAGTTCAAACCGTTTGTAGCACAGCCGGAGGGATGCAACCGGGCAAAGTCCGCCAGCTCCTTGCTTTCTCTGGTCATTGGGGGGCAAAAACAGAAAAGTTAGAGCCAGTCTTAGCACTGTGGCTAAAGGAACCCACCAAGAAGCACAAGGGATGTCAACTAGCAAGAAACTAGAGTACTGGGGAAGGAGGACAAGGAAGGGGACAGATCTGGAGATTACTAGAACTCCCAAGAATCAGTCGTCAAAGTATGGGTGAGGGACGCAATGAGACACTAAGGAGGGCACAGAGTGTCCAAGAGTTCTGTAGAATAAAGAGGAAGGCTAAGAGCAGGCCAGCCTGTGTTCGCCACGCCAGTTCTGTTCCTCTGTCAACCCAGAATTCCCTCCCTCTCCACCTTGCCTCCACAAGTTACGGCTTGTGTGCCAGGTTTTGTGGAGTCCCAGCCCCTGTGGGGTGTGTGTGAAAGGATTGATTTGTTTGCAGATTTGGGGTGCACTGGACACACATACGATTTGGATGCATCCTAGCTCCCCTCTCCACACCCCCAAGGCCTGGTCTGTCTTTGTCCTCGGGGCCATCAAGTCCAACACTCCCGGCCGAACCGGAGGAGAAGTGCGCGGCCACTGTTTCCAGAAGTGCCAGCTCAGCCCGAACGTGGCTGCCTGCCACACTGGTGGTTAAATCCATGGCTTCACTCAAGAGGGTAAACAAGCAGGCATTCAAGCATGATTCGCTAGGTGTGTCCCCAAGCCCATGTGCGTCACAAGACGGTCTGGTCCATGCCTCAAGGAGCAAAATCCAGAACCTCACCTGAGTAGCTTCTCCTGGTCTCTCTCCAAACGCCCTGCCAGGAAGTGACTGTCCCGATGGCGGGCGCGGTCATCTCCACAGTCGTCATCTGAGCGGCCATGCCCTAAGACACAAACCATCAGCACTTAGCACATGTGCTACCCCTGAAAATATAAGCAGCTGTTCGCTGGTCTGAGACGTGCAAAATACCCTCTGAACCTGCATTTCAAGGGCTAGTCCCCATCTAGTGTCTCCAAAGGGTTGCAGCGCTAAGCCCCAGAGTACCTAATAAAATCAGCTAGAGTGACAGAGCAGGGATCAGGGACTCAAATGTATCTGTTGATCAAAGACACGATCAAGAGACAATATCTAAACGGGGAGTCTGGGGTTTGAGGATTATATTCTCACACTATTCCCATTCCGGTCATGTGCGGTTTGAAATAAATGCTTTCAAGCAATTGAATTTAGCTCTGTTTGTCCCCTCTGCCCCTTGGTTATCTTCTGCAAAGGTAAAACGGAAGGGAGGTAAGTCCAAGAAGAGCTGATTCTTAAAGACAAAGCTGCTTAAATAAACTTTACCTAGGAGCGTGGTGGATTCTCTGGCACTTGACATCTAAGTCTAGACCGCATTTCATTCTAGAAGATCTGCACAAAGCCCACAACATCTGTGTGAACTTCAGTGGACGTACAGAGGTCAGGTTCTTTGGCTTGTGTTATACAGGTGTTCACAAGATGATCATAAGGCCCCTCTGGCCTTACAGTCCACAAATCTATGGTCTCTCTCTCTCTCTGGACACTTACATGGAGATCAAGAGCACCCAGCGTTCTAAGTGTTAATGCAGAGTGTTAACACTCTGTTGCAAGTGTTAACACTTGTTAACACTTCCCTAAGTGTTAGGGAAGGGGTGGCAACCTCCTGCTTCAGGCTGCTGGACAAACTCAGTTCGGGAGCAGGACGAGACCTTCTTGGGCAGCAGCCTAGCCTGCTCTACCGTAGGGTTCTTGCAGCTTCCTCTAAAGTGTCTGGTGCTGGCAGGGTCAGAGGCAAGAGACTAGATGGACCTCGGGGCTGATCCAGTCTGGCTATTCCTGTGTCCCAAGAGAATGGTTAGCTCAGGTTAATTTCTATATTTATTTTCCTCACTTTTGTCTAAAGCCTCTGCCTATACCTCTTATCCCACCCTCCCACCCCCATGCATTTTATTACTGCCCTTACCTAGTACTTTCTTTTAGGTGGGGATCTAATCATCTAATAAAGCCCACCCCACCCCTATTCCCAGTAAGTCAATGGGACTAGGATGTTCCCCTAGTTCCCCTGACCAGACACGGGCAGGCCCCACTCACAGCAGCGGCCCAAAGTCCTAACACTTGTCTCTCTTCAAACGGGGCATCCCGCAGCCACGCTGTTTGGTCTCAACAGAGCCGCACCTTTGCCCATTTGCCTCCAAGCCCCTTGCTCTCTCTTCTGGCTGGGCCGGGTGCACCGGGAAGCATCTCTTTACATCAAGTCTACTCTGCTGACAGAGATCCTTTCAAAGGGACGCTCCACTGTGTATTTCAACAGGCCTGGACAGTCAGTGTTTTTTTAGCTGTCAACCCTCCAATTCCCTCAGCTTTTGCTGTCAGGAAGAATATTGTAGTGAAACAACAACATCGCCCCTTCCCTCCTCCCCTTGCCTGCTTCCAATGGGCGGCAGGTGGAAAGGGATGCACCAGCTTCTCAAGTGTCTCAACCAGCTTTCTCAAGAGGCTTTACATGATGTTAGCACATGGCTCGAAGCCTGTCTGGATGCTGTACTTCATGAACAATAGCTTCCACAGGCCACTCACTCCTTCCTTGAGATAACAGATCACGCTGGATGCCAGCTTCTGGCACCCATTCGCCCATCCTTCCCTAGTTTTAACAGCTTCCTATAGGCTTCTCAGAGGCCTGCCCTGAGTGGGTGAGGTGGGCAAGGAACAGCAGCCTCACGCCCCAGTGAGGAGAGCAGCATTCTCTCTGTTTCCCACAAGAGCGACTTTGCAGAGGACGGAAACAGCCCCTTCTGATGTCGAATCTCTCAGGAGCACAGGCCCTGTTGGGACGGGATGATGGGCAGAGCATTTGGACCCGCTCTTTGACATGTAAAAAGCTATACTCCAGTAGCATTCTATGCTCAGCCGCACCATGACCTCATGCTTCTCCCTGCCACACTGGGAGAGCCACCACTCCTCCCCATGTTCAAATAAGCACCAAAGGGATCATCTTACACTCTTTGAAGGCACAGCAGGGGGAAAAGAGAGGAGGGGAGATGGATTTGTCCAGGGACATCCAGCATGTCAGCTGGCAGCACAGCACAGGGGATTGGGGGGCGTCAGCAAACCCACCTTAAGGGTGGCTTCTACAATTAAACACTTGTCATGCATCTAATGCTAGTTGATCTCAGGGTTGGGATTATTTTAAGAGCTTGCTAACCTAGCCAATATACACACACCTGTGGCCAAATCACCCAGTTTTTCCAGCCAGAGCCCTTTAATTTATTTATTTTTAATCAAGGCCCGGCCATTTCTCTGGCAGCTGAAATTCAGACAGAGCCTTTGGCTAATGGCCTCTTGGGACATTTTCCCTCTTTGGTGCATCCCCCTCCTGGCCCTTCTATTTACAGAGCTTATTTTCTTTATTTTTTGCCATGTACATTATTTCAGATCCACTATTTATAGCTAAGCTTTTATTTAAAAAAGAAACTGCCCCCCCAACTCATTCTTGCCAACTCAAACCCCCCTCCCATAAGAAAAGTCTCTTTTCTGTACAAGCCAGCGATTGTCCCTGGTGGTGAATGCCCATTTTGTCCATCTATATGAACATGACGCATGGAGCGCATAGAAAATTCAATCACTTATGCACAGAGGAAAAGCTTAGGCCGGTTTCCTTGGCAACCGATGCCCGGTACTAAATACCTGCATTTTACTTGCCAAATACTACAGATTAGCCAACTAAAGCCTGCTTTCTCTTTCTTAAAAGGTCTAAACATTCATGCACCGTCCACTCAGCGCAAGCAAGCTAATGTTATTAGTAGAGTATCTCTTGGCGCACAGGGGGAAGGCGAGAGGGGGAGAGAAAGAAAAAGAACGGCCTTGTTTTCCGTATGAAAGCCAATTCCATCACTTAGCAACAGACCCAGAGGCCTGTTAGAATTCAACCTTTGTTTGTAGCCTTTGAGTTTGGCTCCGCAAATTACATTTAATACAGGCTGCGCAGGTTTGGGTGCCTGGATGGCTTAACAAACAGCCCCCTGTGCTGGTCATGAGGCCTTCGGATGGCTCCAGCGGTGGCAGAGGGGAGCGTGGAAAGAACGAAGGGGCTATGGGAATGGGATGAAGGATGGGAGGGGCAGTGGAGGGGGCTGCTAACAGGGAGACAAATGACTCTCCAGACAAAGGTTTGGGCCAGGGGTGTGATGGCCGGGGTGATGAATCTCAGCCCCTCCGGAGAAGGGCAGGACTAAAAAAACTGAGCTGAATGAACACGTTTGTCTCACTCCTGTTCCCTCAGCACTGCCAATCAATCAATCCATCCATCCCAGCTCAGACACAAGGGCTAGCATGGAGAGTGACAGGCGAGGGGGCGGGCTGACACAGGAGATGTGCCAAGAGGAGGAATAGGGAGAGCAGTAGCAAGGTCATGGGACCTGGCGTTTCAGGAACACAGAGTGTCCCCGTCTGACTGATGGGTTCAGAGGTGCTCACAGCTGGGAACCGCCAGGAGCTTATGCCCTCGAGCCTTGAATTTCTGCATCGCTGCCATAAATTCCCAGACCCGAGCTGCAAACTTCATCATTCCCTCACTTTCCTCCCTCTGCTCCAGAGCGCTGGTGCTCATCCTCAATCTGGGCACGTCAGCACTAAACGGCCCACGCCCCTTCAGTGCCCTGACCTTGGGAACCGGCCAGGCCTTAGATGTGATAACAGGGCTGACTCAAAGATCAGAGCAGGGGCCCGTTGAGCTGGCAATGGGTTGCCAGGGCTTTATATCCAGACACTTCAGCCTCTCAACTAGGCAGGAATGGGCTCGCGGTGTTGTTTTCCTCCTTAGCTGAGTTCCCACTTATGTACAAGTGAGCCCCAACTCTCCCTGCCAAGCTCTTGGACCCATTCCCCCCAAGCCAAGCATTCTTTCAGCAGAAGCTCTGCCAGCCCCACCCCCACCCCCACCCCCCGGTTGTTTGTTACCCCTTGTTGGCTGCACTCCATTGGGTCTGTTTTTTGTTGCAATGGAGGGGGCGGGGGTGTTATTACAATATCTGGAGCAACCCTTTAGAAATGGATTTTATGTAAGGCACAGCATCCAGAGCCCCTGGAAACACAAAGTTATTATCCCCTCTGACACCCTCCCTTCAAGTGCAGGAGGCAGGAGGATTTAGCCTAGTTCTGTCCCCCTGAGTCTCTGAGATGCATGCATCAATGCTGCTCCAAAATGCCCCACAAGTCCCATACAGAGGCCAGAGCAGGATGGTACAGACAAAAGCAACAACAGCAGCTTGGGGAATTGACAGCAGAAAAGAGAGATTCATTATGGAAAATAAGACTCCTACCACCACAATATCCTTGGGAAGCCAGGTAAGGGCAGTCCTGGCTGCTCTACAAGACAGTGCATCACTTTACATTAAAATTGTTTTTTAAACTGACTTAGTTAAACTGATGCAAACTACCTCTTCCCCCAAATAAAAGTTCTGATTTTGGTTCCACAGCAGCTTTTTTTAAAAACCAAATTTAACTAAAATCAAAATAAAACTGGGAAAAAAAAGTGTCTACTCAGGGACCTGCACCAGTTTAACTAAAATGATTTGAAAAAGGAGGGGGGGGCAGGAAACCCTCACACTTTCAATCAATACAAATGTAGGTAGTGAGAAGGGCATGTGAATGGGCACTTCCTTCACCTTTGATATGGTCACCTTACTTCGCTGCCGATCGGGATTACTTTTATCCTGCAAAAATGTGTGACAAGACGACCCCCTTTTTCTGTCAAAAGTTTTCTATAAAATTTTTCAGGGTTCATTAAAAAAAAACCAACAACCACACGTGGATTTTTGGTCTTCAGCAGCTGAAAATTGAAACATTTGGGGCACAAATGTTTTTGGTTTCACTGAAAATCCCCCTACTTCTCCTGGTAAAAGCTGTCTGTTTTCAGTGACTGACAGCCCAAACATTTTCAGTTTTGGGATGAAACACCTGAAAATTTGTATCGAAAACATACATTTCCCAGAGAAATGTCAGTTCTGATGAAAAAGCTATTTTCTGTGAAAAAGTTTTTAAATTAAAAAAATATAGACCAGCTCTAATCACAGCAGAGCATTAATGGTATGGGCCTGCCAGAGACCAGTGAATTCAATAGGAAGACTGGTAAGGGGACTTGTTCAGGCTTGGGATAAGGCCTTATTTGAGCAGCCCATGCCGAGTCAGATTGGAGCTGCTCTTTGCTTGCTGATGGGCCCTGGGGTTCAATTTGGTTCAATTTGCCTGGCAGGCACTCTCACACAGGTCTCTCCCCCATCGCTCCTCCTGTCTGAAATGCATGAGGCTGGTGGCGGTGACAGTGAAAGGGTGGAGGGGGCTCCGGCACCAGGACGTCTCAGTTATTTCATGTTATTTGGAGGAAGGTTTTAATCCAGGCAAGACTTGGGTAATGCTGGGAGGTCAGGAAGCAGCTGGCCAAAGTGGCATAGAGGAGTTCAGTCTCTCCATTAGCGCTGATGTCACTATGGTTTTCAGTCTGTGAGGGAGGGTCCCTTTGGATCCTCAGCTACTTCTGGATGTCCAAGCAGGGGCCGTGGGTGAGTGCCCCAATTATTTGTCTGTACCAACAGCTGTAGCCTTTTATTCTGGGCTTTAGGGAAAATCTCATGATGGCTACCAATGCCTTTTTCTGCTGAGAGTGGATTGCTGCAATGTGCTCTACGGAGGACTGCTCCTCAAGGACACTGAGAGGCTGGACCCGGAGGTGGGGGCTGACTCTCATTCAGGGCAGCTTTTGCAGAGGCCAAATCACACTTCCATAATCTGCACTTGGCCTCAGGCTTATTTTCCGGTGCCACTGGATGGGCCGCTTTCAAACAGCTAAATCTTCGTGAGCTAGGGTCTTGTTGCAGGGACCACCTCCATCCCAGTCCGACACTATGGAAGGCAAGATCAGCCAGGGCTCCCGGAGCCAACCGCTCACCATGGTTTTCAAACAGGAGAGTGCTGGGAAGTGGCGCGCTCCATGAAGGACGCAGTGGCTTGTAGACCAACCCTGGCTCTCACCAATACCAGCACCCCCCTCATTTTCAGGGGCGCTAAAGCTGATCCCGAAGTTTACCCAACCCCGTTCCGGCTACCCTGCCAAAAACATGCTCATCGACTTCAGGAAAGGATTTGTCATTTGTTTCACGCTGCACCAACCAACAGGTGTCCTTTCCCAGCAATGTGTGCTGCCTAACAGCGGCATCCAGTGGCCAGCTAGACCAATTGCAAGTATGAGTTTTCTGAGGTTCTCTTTTAAAACGCCCTGTTTCTATTTAAAACAAGGCCTGGAGTGTGAATTCAGTCAGTCAGCAACTCCCTCTGATGATCATTGCACCTTGTAAAGGTGAAAGGCAGTGGAAATCAAAGAGGTGGGTGCAAATTGAAAAAGAAACCTGTTAAAAGTGATTAGAGAAAGTGTGTGCGTTTTCTTGGTGGTGGGGGCACACCACAGCCAGGATGCAGGACAGTAGGAATGTAAGAAGCCTGGTATAAAAACAAACTCCACTCATTAAACAAGAAAGTTAAAGGCAGGTTTGCAACCCTCCTGCTTTGAAGCCATGAAGCTCCGTGTCCGTTCAACAGGCCTTTTGACTAACACCAAATAGCCAGCCAAGAGCCCAGCAGATGACTGCATTTAGCTCCCAGTCTTAGGGGAATCTATTCTCTAACTGACGCATGGGGGGAGTTACATATGCAAACTCTCCCCTGAGCACCTTTAATCTAGATCAGTGGTCACCAAACTTTTTATGTGGTGGGCACCTCCCCCCCGGTCCACATTCCCCCATGGGAGCCAGGGCCGTAAGCAGGGATGGGAGTGAGGCAGCACTCAGGGCCGAGGCTGGGGCCAGGCCAGGAGTCAGGGCCATGGATAGAGGTGGATCTAGGGCCCAGAATGGGGCCAGAAGCAGAACCGCGGTTGGGGCTGGAAGCGGAGCCACGGCCGGGATGTGCTCAAGAGCAGGGCTGGAAGCCAGGGGCTGAGACAGTGGCAAGGGCCGGAAGCAGAATGAGAGCGGAGGGTGGTGCTCCCTTCCTGTCCCCCCTTGGGGCCTGGCCTGGGGCCTACCACTCCCCTCCCCTGAACATTTCTTTGCACCTCCCAAGGGGGCTGCACCCCACAGTTTGGGGAGCTCTAGTCTAGCTAAACAGTTACTTGAATTCAGTCCAGTCTGGCTTGATGAAGGCAACACAGCGATTCAGTCTTAATAGGTGATAGCAACATTCAATGTAGTCTTTTCCCTGAGCAAGGCTCCATTTGTCCTACTCATTTTAAACCCATTGCAAATCCTAGATTAAATCATGGGCACGAGATTCACGTTGGTGCAGTTTGGTTCACAGAGTTGACAGGCATGACTTTGTGATGGCAACACCACTCCCGAGAGGACTGGCCCCAAGGATTCAAATGCCATCCCTGCGTGCAATAAAGAACAGGCTCTCTCGTTCCACCTAGGCAAGCATTTGCTGAAAGCAAAAGCAGGAGAGTCACGGATGTGGGGCAGAGCGAGAGCGGGTCAGCTCTGAACGCCGAGTGCTGCATACCGGTTTCTCGGTTCGCTTTGGCCCCGAGCACCATGATCAGCACAGGGCAGTGAACAAACACAGCCCACAAGCCAACCCAGCCCAAGTGGATCCAGTGCACAAGGGAGAAGGCAAAGGAGGAGAGTGGGTGATTACCCAACAGAGTAGCCCCTCTGTAAGAGCAAAGAGCGGGTGGTTTATTTGTCAAATGGAGGGAAGAAGCAAAGACGATGTTGATTGGGGAGTGGCAAGTTCCATCCTGTACGGCTCATCACAGCCAGATACAGGCCGGGGATCCCACCCCCCATCCTAAGAATAGGAACAGCCCCGGCAGCTGCAGCGCAAGCTGCCTCTGCACCTCACCCAGCCAAAGCCTTGGAGGCACAAGGAGAGGCTTCCCAATGCCCCTTTGATCCCCGGCCTCCCCTGGAGGCTGCTCACAAGGGACAGTTGACGGGTCTTCCTGGCGGCAGAGACTTTTGGCTTGCGGGGCACAGGGAAGCAGGCTGACGCTACCCAGCTCCAGCGGCAGAGCCAACAAAAGGCAGCTGTCACTACCAGGCTGACTGGACTCACGCTGGTGCCCTGGACTCACACTGGCTCCCTCCCTGGGCTCTAACCAAGCCCCTGAGCCAGCCTGATCCCCCAAATAAAGCCATGTTTAGGTTTTAGCTTCCTCTGCCCCCCATTTTGTTCTCATTCATCCCCAACCCACAAAAGCAGCCTAAAGAGGGGAACTCAGATCAGCCTCAGCCTCTCAATACTTCCCTTCCCTGCACACCCCAGCGGGGCAGAGTTCGGTCCCATGGGAGGGAGCCCAAGGCTCTCAGACCGACACCTGGGTCCTACCTTTTATGCTGCTCAGGGAGAGGGAGCGATCCCGGTCTGCCAGGCTGGGCCCCACTTTGCTGCTGCTGTTGTCCTTCTGCCGAGCAACCGCCACTGCGATGCCCACAGGCAGGTGCCTGACCTCCACCTCGCCCTGTGACCCGATGCTCTCGCGGCCAAAGGACTTGGCGCTTTCTGGTCTCTCCGGGTCTCTCTTCAGCTGCTTCCCTGCTTGCTGGGACAGGAGCTGCTGGATCTTGGAGGTGCCCAGTTGGGCAGAGTCCAGCTTCATGTTGCCGAGCCCGCCGAATGGACTTTTCTTGCCATTGCTTTGTCGAGCTGCCGTCTCCTTGGCAAAGCTGCCACTGTACTTGATGAGGCTCTGCATGGCAGACCCTTCGCCGTGCGAGGTGGGATGAAGAGCATCCGGGGGGCCCCGGGACCCGACCACCGAAGACCTTGGCAGGCCGCTGGGGTCAAGATACACCTTCTTGGCTTCCTCCTCCACCCGGCCGGCGTGGTTGTGCTGGGCGGCCAGCACTGCCATCTGGGTGGTGGCAAAGTTACCCATTTCAAAAGGCTTCCATTTGTGCTCAGGGGGCTTCAGTTGCCGGTGGTCCATATGTTGCCTGGAGGAGTCCAAAGCGCCATACACCTTCGCTGCTTCTTTGGAGCCGGCCCTTTGGAAGCGGTCTCTTTCACAGGGGCGGTGTTCTGGCTCTGGGCACGGCTTCAGCAAGTCCTTGGTGGCCAGGAACTCCCTGCTTTCCGGAGAGCCCAGCCCGGGCCGGTTCAGAAATGGCTCCGAAGCCACTTGCCTCTTCAGCGCCATGGAGTTGGCCCTGATGACAGACCCCTTCTCCCTCAGGACCTCCATCCTTTTGGCATCGCTGTGGCAAGAGAAGTCCTGGGACAAGAGCGTGCGGGAGGCATCAGAGAAACACCGCTCTGTGGGCGACTGCAACACGCCCATTTTGCCCAGGTCCTTGTCCTTAGCTTTGTTGTCCCGAGCCTGGGAGGCGATCTGGATGGGCCCGTTCCTCTCGTCGTAGGCCTCGACCGAAGGCACGAACGTGGGGGCGACGACTTTGTGCTCCCTCCCGGGGTCCTTGGCCGGTGGGAAGATGGTGTACATGTTGGAATGGACAGGCTGGGGAGGGAACGTAGAAGAGGGCGCCATTTTCCCTGGCTGGGAAGGGTGTGGGGAGGGGCAGCTGCAGGAGATGTGCAAAGCGCCTCCCGAGGCCATGGCGGAGTCGCCCCTTTTCAGCCTGTCGGAGTGGGCGTGAGCTGAAGGCCTCATGTTCTCATCGTGGCGATTGGGGTCCTTGGCACAGCGATCCTGCTCGCTCCCCAGCGCTTTCAGCATGGGGTCCCCACCGCCGTTGCAGTTGTTGAGCGAAGAGGTCTGCAGCGGATTCTTGGACTTTGGTTCTCCGCTGCCGGCCCCCCGGTTTGGCATGTGCTCGGCAAAGAACGGGGACAGCCGCTCCCCTGCCTTCACAGGCTTCTCCAAGCTAGTCCCTTTCCGGTCCCCGTCAGGTTTGGCTTCCTGGGTGAGATCCACCACGCTGCGAGGCCGGGGCTCCTCTTTCTGCTTGCCATCTTTCTTGATGAAGGGCAGGGAGAGGTCACTCCGACACACCCGCTCCTTGCCAGGGGGGTCTTTCAGGCCCTCTTTGGAGCTCTTGTGCAGGTGTCCAAGGTCCTTCTCGCGGAGCAGGGCGCTTGGCGTGTGGTTGACCGCTGTCCTTGAGATGGGAGCTTGGGGGTGCAAGGCAGCCTGTCCCGCATGGCCGGATAAGTAAAACCCATCTGCAAAATGAAATGGAACAAGATTACCTTCATTTCTCTACACTGCAGATGCCAAACCATAACTGGCCCCATCAAGAGCCCTAAAACTTTAGGCTGTAGCTAATGAACATGGGAAAATGGGATCAGACCAATAGGGGATCAGCATTTAGATGCCCTTGCTTAGGGCAAAACAGATCCCAAACCTTTAGTCCTTCGTGTTAACGGAGAGCCAAGATTTGTAGTGGGATTCCCGGGCTTCCAGGATCCCCAGGACTACTTCAAGTCCCACAAAATCCCAACCATCAGATTGATGGGAAAAGGATCTTGCCAAGAAATCCCCTCAGCCCACAGACCTTGGACAAACACAGGCCCCCAGGTCCTCCAGACACCAGTAATGCAACATGTCTTTAGGGGAGGTAAAACATCAGCCTCTCTTGTTCGGAAGGGGAGGGCACAGCATACCATGCAGCGGGCTCATTAGACCAGTCCAAGAACCTACTGCTACAGTGTCTGGCTCATATGCAGCCTGGGCAAAGGAGGCGGGATGGGTCAACAATACTTGTTAAGGCTTAATGAGGATCATTTGATTGGTCAATGTCCTTCGGGTGTCTCAATGTACTTTTCAAACCCCACCTCTCCTCCTCCTCCCAGACCCAGCTTTCCTACCATCACCCAGTCTGCAGCTGTGGGGCTGAGCTAAACTGGAACACACCCCCTGTTGCCCAGTGCGGTGCTGTAACCATTAGAAGGCACGACCCGTTTAACCCTTTGGGGATTGGAATATACACAGGATGTAAGTCCCAGTGGCTGATGGCTGGCACTTAGCATGGTAAGGGGTCACGTGGAACAATCTAGGGGGATTGCTGCCAGGGCTGATGTTCAGGCCCCCCTCATACCAGCTGTGACTTGAACAACGTCCCCCCCCACACTCTCTTCTCTAACCTCTCCCCACTGCCAATCTATCCAAAAACCCCTTAACCCAGGGGCATGAAGTGTTCAGGGCTGAGCAGAAACGTGTTCCAAGATAGAGCTTGTCATTGGGTTACTGGGATGGGGCTTCAAGCATCAAAGGGTTAATTCATGAGGCTAGACTGATGGGCCTGTCTCTAAAGGCATCCGCACTTCAGTATTTAAGCTCCCTTAGTAAACTGCTGCCCAACAGAGGCCTCTCCCTTCGAGGGGGCAGGGGAAGAGAAGGGATCATTGCAACCCAAGGACAGGTTCTCTCTGGCTGCTGGGCAAGGATCTCTGAAGCATGCTGGTTTAACCTGATTGCCACCAGGGGAATCTGCCCTAATTAGAGCCACCAATGACCGGCCACCATCAAGCCCACCCATGCAGACCGGGGAGGCCCCCCTACGCTGCGATTTGCACCGCAGCAGCTAAGCCCATTTCCAGCAACCCTTGATCCACCGGTGCCCATCGCATTTGAGCTGCTGAGGCTAGAGGCTCCCACTGGCTATGCTGGCGGCTGGGCACCAACGCTAAAAAGCAAGGCAAAGCCGCAGCGCAGCCACCGTCTTTAACAAAACCACCCCTTCCCACAGGAACACCCCTCCTTTTAAAACATGCCAGGCGTGGGCCTCCCTGAAGGGAGTGCTAACGAGGACAGATGGAGACCCCCACCGTACAGGGAAGGAGTGGAAGAGCCCGTGCCCATTCGTACAGAGAGGGACGACCACCCCGTTCAGAACACACACAGGGACAGACTGACCTTTCTGAGACTCAAAGAGGCTGTGCTGACCCAGCTGGGCCAGGAGGGGGCTACCGCTGCGGGGGGGCTCAAGGTGGCTCAGGGGAATGTAGGACGGGAACAGCCCATTGGGCAGATGGGAGAAGCCTGAAAAACAGAAGAGGAAACATGTTTCAGAACAGCCGGCTCTCAGCGCTGGAACAAACCCCGCCGAGCTACAGACTGTTATGGCTGGCAACCCCCCCACGCCAGAAGAGGCGGCTGCAACGCTCGGTGCAGCTTTGCTCGAACAAACCGTCGCGTCATGCCAGGCTGCCGAGAGGCTCGTAATCCAGGGCTCCGGAGCACCACTGACGTCCTCCCACCAGAGGGCGCTGCCGGCTGCCCGAGAATCCCCCTTGGGGTAGGGTACTTCTGTGGCTACAGACCACAGGGTATTACTGCACCCCCGTGTAGCCATCCTGCTGTGATGTGAGCACCCCCCGGGCACAGGTAGCTTTAGGGAGCAACCAACCGGGTAAAAAATCAGTCTATTACTGGTGTTACGACCTGCACCACCTCCAGCAAAGGTTGCCTGATCCTTTTCATTTTAAGACCCTGTTTGCAGTTGCTTATGATGGTAACCCCCACTTTAACCACCAGGGTTGAAATCGTCCACGCTGGGTGTCTGCCTTCAGCTCAATTTTGGAGGGGGGGGGTTGCAGCAAATGTGGTTAAAAGTTTGGCAAAATTATAAAGCCCCTGGAAACAGGGTCTTACAATAGAATGTGCTGGGCAGCCAGTCTGCAGGAGACTCTGGGCCCGGTTCCAGTTCTGTGGCTTCCGCAATGCAATCGGACCTCCCCAGAGTCCTTCCTAGACACAGCAGCATCAGTTCTGGGTGACCTTTGAAACGCAGGAAGACAACCGTGTCCAGCTCTTAGGGGCAGGGAGAGCCTTTTGTTACGGGGCCATAGAGCACCTGGCACATTGGGGCCTGGTCTCTGACAGGGGTCGCTAGGCACTACCAACCGCACAGTTCAAATCCTCCTCCTGGGCACATAGCAATAGGCAAAAACAGCTGCTTTTCAACAGGTAACAGCTCCCTTCTGCCACCGACTGGTCATTTGTAGGCACAGCAAGCCCTGGTGCGGATTGGGTCTGAAAGCTTTAAGATTAGAGTTGACTTTGTGCTGTGGATCACCATTTAAAAAGCTTTTCCTTTTAAAATTTAGAAGCATCTGGAGAGTCTCAGAGGATTAGGCAAGAATGAAATAACCACGCCAGACATTTAACCCCAGCGCCCTGTGTGAAAATTTGCAACAAAATACCCCAGAGCAGCAATCTCACCGTTACCAGGGCTGCGGCAGTAATAGCGTTGAGAGAATCCAGAAAACAACTGATTTAAAGAGCCACAACAGAATCTGTATTGAGATAGACAATAACTGTAGCTTGAAGTGATGTGCCCAGAGCAGCATCTGGGTGACCTAGTTAATATTTCAAATGATTTAGACACTATTCGTGATCTTTTGAGATGTATATAGTCACCCAAGGCACATGATGAAATGGCTGTGTGCACCACTGCCATCTACCAGATGGATTAGAATGGCTTTATTGGGGGGTGATAACTAGGGCTTGTTTTTCAGGGTTTATTCATTTCATTTGGGGGGAGAGGGGGTTCTTTTAGCAATTTTAGAGTTCTACATAGATGTCAAACATTGTCTTTGTATGTACACGTAGTACAGTTTCAAATAGCATTATGTTAAAGCACACTAAGGAACCCTTAGTGCAAACCAGCAGCGTCTACACGGACCAATTAATGTGCAACATGTTACTGTGCTTTAGAAATCACATCCACATTACTGCTCGGTTTAGACAAGCCCTTAGATAAAAGGCTGGGAGAAGGGACATCACCTATGTAAACAAACTGCACTGGGAAAGGGGTGAAGTCAACATGAATTGTGTAACCATTTCTGGTGTGTTTTGGATAAACAGAAATGTCATTTATTTTATATTAGGGATATTTTATCCATGTTTATTAGTTAAAATCTAAAATTTGAAGTCCTGGTTTTAACCCTTATATGGCTAATTCCTACTGGAGATCTTTCTTTGGCCAGAGTGCTTTTTGGACCAGGACGATTTGAGCTTTATCCTAGCGGTCACTGGGAAGTTCCAAATGGCTGAGGTGCAGAGCAGAGAGACAACTGCTAAATCCTTGATGGGACAATTTGCTACAGTACTATGCATAGTTACATAAAAATATTGCACATACACCCTTTGCAAGCCACGAAATGTTCACACAGGAACATTCACACTCTGCGTGGACAACAAAACGTGCCTTTTTAATTCCATGGGCTGGAGAGAATTGTATGACCTCAGGAGCACTGGTGCAACTAGGAGATTTATTCTAGATTAGTGACTAGTGTGTTCATCTAAATTACACCTTTTATACCACGCCATGCTACCTTGCCAGGCACTGAGGTTAGGAACAAGCCAGCTTCGGGAACAAACTACAGCCAACTTACATGGGACTAAAAGTGTCCCATCTGGCCAGGCCCACAGTTACAATAAGAGGAGGAGACCCAAACCTGCTTCCTTCATGGCCGAGTGCTTGAGCCTCAATTCCACAGCTGCTGTGTGCAAAAGCTCAACTGAAGCCTGTAGGAGCAGAATCAGTCAGGAGAACGTGGACATTTTCCAGACTGCAAATCAAGCGAAAGCTTGGCAACACATGGGAGCTAATACCCTCCATGCACGGGTTCTAAAGCAGACAAATACAGTTCTCATCGCAATCCTGGTGGAACATGGTTTGGCTGCTGCGGTGGGCAGGACCAAACTGTCTTCAAAGCCCAAATGTGTGCGATCGAAGCCTGGTTCTAACAAGGGCTGGGGATGTTTTCTGCACTGATGAAGATGGCTAGTTTTCAGCACAGATCTGCCCTATGGTTTCACACCGATCCAGTGTGAACCTAATGGGGCAGTGGCTAGTTCACTTTGATCCCCCTTCAACACTATCAGCATAAGCAAAACAAACCAGGAATCGGCTTAACTACTGGCTAGTCACTTGCAGAATTTCCTGAATCAGACATACCAATTCCCCCTCCCTCAGCACACACCCACCCACCTCAGGCTTTCTGCAGCCGACCCCCCTCACTATAGCAACTACGCACCCCTGATTCCTAGCCCCCAGTTCTAGCTCAGGTCAATGGCTTTTTCAGGCCAGCTGATTGAAGCACTGGAGGGTGTTGGCCTGAGGAATAGGGAGAGGGGAATGGAGTGTGGGTGGAAGGTCAAAGGTCAGTGAAATCAGCCCCTCCCCAGAGGGATGAAGATTGTTACTGATGTTTGACACCCGCTGTCAGTAACTGAACCAAGGAGCAGAGAGGCTGACAAACCAGCCTCCCCTGCATGCTCACGAGCCAGGAAGCACAGCCAGGCTCTGTTGCATGGTAGGAAAAGCTCCTGTGAGGGGCTCTGGGGCTGGGGGACATGCCCTGGACTTAGCCGGAACAGCGCTGGGGAGCCCAGCGGGCCAGCACCTCGCACCAGGTTGGAGCAAGGGAAGCGACGGGCACACAAGGCTGGGAGCCGCTCGGGAAGGGGTTCAGTGACCAGAGTAAATCGCAGGCACTAAGATCTCCCCTCTGCCCTGGCTTTACAATGGGAATCCATACACCGGCGGGAAGACAATGCCAGCCAGGGGGCATCCCACACATTTACCGAAGAGGGGCTGAGATGGGAGCCCCGCCTCAAACGGTCCCAGTGTCCGAGATGCCTGAAGGTTGAACCAGGCTCCGAATTTGCAGATTGGCCACTTATTTTTATAAGGGACCATGGCAAAGCCCCACTCCTCAACTTCAATGCGCATCCAAGACACAGAGCCCAACTACACACCGTGAGCCTCTTTCCAATGTCTCTCGAGCAGTGTTTCTCAGAGACTGGTCCACGGACCAGCACTTGTCCCTGAGATCTCCCTGACACAATATAGGAAGCCGGTCCCTGGTATCAAAAAGGTTGAGAAACACTGTTTTAGAGTGCACCCTGTGAGACATTAGCTCAGACAAGCAGAGAGACCAAAACAGAAGGAGAAAGGCCATAGTCAGCCTTGGAGCTGAGATCAGACCCCAGGAGAAGCACCTAGCCCCCAGGCCTGTGATCACACCACTCAGCCAGTCCTCTCTCTCACACATGGAGGATCCCACTGAACTGCGGCTAACAGCACACCTGGTGATCGGAGAAACACTTCCCTCCACCCCTTAGCCACAAGCTACAGGGATGGAGGAGTCCCAAATCCTACCCAACCAAACCAGATCACGACCCTGGGTTACATCATCATTTTGCCAGTGTGGGAAATGGAGAACACGCTCTGGCACCCCTGATTTACAGGGGGCAGGTTTGGATCCTGCAGGTGGGGTCCCCGTGCTGGCTGGGAGCATTACGCTGGCTCCTTTGCCTTAAAATTAATAAAAATACTGGACATTAATAGCCTCCTTCAGTTTGGTGCCCCTCTGCTTCTAAACTCCCGCAGTGACAGAAAGACCCTGTACCAGGAACACGCCCCACAGAGAGAGGAATAGAATGAAATTCACTCAAGTGCTTGCTTGACACCACCCTTGGAGACGCACGTTTCCCCAGTGGTGGCCTCTGCTTGGAGGCCTGGTGGTGATGAGACGCAGAGAAGTCAGTGGCTTTGCTTATTTCAAACCCTCTCCCCAAAACACACAGCCTGGAGTCAACATACCATCCGTTTCACTGAACCAAAGCCACCTCTTACCTGGCTTTAGCCGTCCCTCCCGTCACAAAAGCGAACACAGCTGTAAGGCTTGCCCAGCCTAACGTCTGTGCGGACCTACAGGCCCAGGTCAAGGGGTGCTGGCAGAGCACTGGCCCGCCTGCACCTCTGCCTGTCTCCTCCTTTTCCTGAACACCACATGCAGCCAGCTGGTGCTGCACTCCCAGTTCCCATCCCGGCTCCTCTTAGGCACCACATCAGCAAGTCTTTGCACAGCGGGAGACTCTCTCACCAGCTCTGCGGGGACGGGTGCAGCTCAGACACACAAAACATCCGGCAGGGAGAAGAGAAGAAACGGAACCTCAAACTACACCAGACACTTTGCCTCCAGCGGGCTCAGGAGGAGGATTTCTGGATAGTGAACGGGATGTATTGAATGAGACAGGGATGCTACCTCCCCAAGGAGGCGCTGCACAAGAGCAGCATGTTCATGGGGTGAAACTGGTATAAATAAAACACAGAGGCAGCAAGTTTGTAATTACATGTAAAATGGGAGCAAGGGTGGAGGAAAGATGAGGAATCCTAATGAACCGGGCACATAAAGGGTCTCATTTCCACAGCTCTGCTTCCTGTAGTTTCCCTCCACCCCCCCATGTAGTCCCTGTACCCATCCATTCAGAGGGTGGCGAGATGCACTCACACACGCAAATGCAGCTGTGCTCCCATGCAGGGATCTTGAGGTTAGACCACTGCTTAACACACGTTGCTCCTTTTGCCAGAGGCAGCCTAGGCAAAAGACACCAGTTACCTTGCTGGCCACTGTTGCCTGATTTTAGGGGATTCATATTATCATTTACATAATATAGGTTACAGGCTCACCAATTGATATCATCGCCCGATCAGAAGATTCTAGTCCCAGAATCAGGCTACACAGAGTCTTGCAAGGACCCTTGGGATGTATGACAAGGACACTCACGCTGAGAGCAAAATGCAGCCTCACAGACATTTATTAGCAGCAATGGAAAAGCAATCAAAGCTCCAAGCCCCCAATTAAAAGGAAAGAGCACTATTCTAGACATACACATGATAGCATTTACTAGAAAACATAAACCCTTCTTTGTAAACCTGGTGGTCAGAGACGAAAGGACCAGCTTCATCTCCGGCATGCCAGGAGTCAAACGGTCCCAGTTCCTCAATGCTCGACTGGAAGATGAAAACTTAAGAGAAGCTAGATAGCTAGAAAGCCAGCAAAAGGAAGCCAAGAAAAGCAAAGAAAACCAGCTTAGCTTATGTGGTGGTTTGCCCCTTGTATAGCCTGGGCGCACACCAGCCTTCCATGTCCAAATTTAATTTCCTCACTCACAGAATACTGGGATGTACATATTCAGTAGGCCTATTCAAACACATTGATAATCTATTCATACGCATTAACGACAGCTCGCTCTTTCTCACTCGTTATTTCTGGCCTGAACCAGTTTGGTGGCGGTTATTTCCACGTTCTTTGTGGTGTACCCATTAAGTTTATCGAGGGCAATTGGTAGGCCACTTATCTACGCCAAAGGTCACAAACATATGTCTGCTAATTTGCTTTGTGGGTGTGCCTTGTAGGTGCCTCACTTTACTGCCAAAAATACTCTAACACAAAGCTATAAATCAATTAGAATAAAACGAAGAGCAAACCCATGATAAAAGATAGGAGCGAGCAAGCAAGCAGGCTCACCCTATGGGTGACACTGCCGTACCATGCGGCGAGACCAGAAGGAAGAGCTTTATTGCAACAACCAACGTACAGTTCACCCCAGCCATGAGCTTCTGCCTGTGAAGGGAGAACTCACAGCCATCTCCCGCCAGAGTCAACAGAACAGAAAGCTTCGCAGTCCAGCACAACATCCTTCGCCAACAGACATGCCAATTCGTCCCAACAAGCTCAGCCTTGCGGCTCTGCCAGCTGATCGCTTGGCCCTGGCCCATAGCAGCAGTGGCACGAAGCTATTACTGAGTACTTATGGCCCCACAGCATCCCAACCCAGTCTCCCAAATAGAGGATCCTCTGAAAGCAACGCTGCTCCCCTCCACCTGGCTGGGAGAGGGGCCCCGCCCCAGAAATCAGCATTCAGGTTCTCGCTCTCTTTACCTTCATGGGAGTGAGCAGCCCAGAGTTGCACCATCTGCAGGTCGGCAGGGGTGGGTGACCTGAAGGACAGGTCAGAGGGTAAAGGGGCAGGGCTTCCATGGGGCGTGGAGGAGGTCCCTAGTCCGCTGGCCACATACCCACCCAGGAAGGCCTCACCTGAATGGGGGAGGATGGAGAAGAAAGTCAGGGTTAGGTACCAGCTTTAAAGCAGAGGTTCTTTCCAGCTCACACCCCTCACCCTGCCATCTGCCGTGCCCCGGTGCTCGCTCACGCTATTCCCCATTAGGAGGCCTAATGAGAAAGCACTGCAAGACGAGCAAGTCTCTGGCTTAGAAGCGTGTTCCCACTGTCCACAAACCCTCATGATCTGTGGGGAGAGGGGATGCAGGGGCGGTGCACGGGGCTGGTGGGCAGCAATTCTCTTGTTCCCACCACCAGCTCTCGCGCTGAATCTCTGGGCAAGACTGCTCCACCTCAGTGTCCTTCGCTGTAATACAGGGCAATGAAATGGACCTGCCTTGCATGGGTGTTGGAAGGACAAGGGCTGATAAGACATAAATCATGCTAAGGCTTGTTATTATAGGAGCTTGGTGGATGCAGCTGTGTCAGCCCAACCGAAAACATCTTCGTCTCTGCTTTCCGAACTGCAGGGGAAAGGCTTGGACGGGTGACTCACCAGCAAGAGGGGATGCAACCGATCAGAAGATTAAACACAACCACCCAAATAAACCACACACAACGGGGGACTGGTGGAGGGGAAGAGGGACACGCTCAGCCAGATCGGGTTAGGGTTAAAATCACCCAGAAGAAAGTCTTCAGAAAGTATTGCCCGAATCTATGGCAATCCACAGCAAACAGGAGCAGGTGTAGCCATCTCCACCAGGAGGAGTCATGGAAGATCACACCTGCCCCTCTGTTCCCACCTTTCAAGACTGCTGAGAGGGTGGCAACTTCTGTGTTTTATCCCACAGGTTATTTCCACCAGCAAACGCAGACCCAACCCCTGAACGTTCAGCATGGAACAGGTGCTACGATAAATGATTACGAAGGAAAAGAAAATGTTCACAAGCTTTCCTGGCGCTTAGAAGAGGCCAGAGCGCCCCCCAGGCAGACGGACTATGGTGTCCAAGCCAGACTAGACACCACGTGCTGCTGGTGTGCACCTGGCTATGAGCAACTCCTCCACCCAAGCCTTGATGTGCTCAGCAATGAGCCCAGAGCCTTCATGGAATCCTACACCCACCACAGAACAGCCCCCCCAGCCCCATCAGACAGAGGCTGCCGTCAGGGCCATCAGGGTGCTGTCAGCCGCTGCCCTGTGATAGGAAATGCTGGCAGATGGGTGAAAAGCAGAGCAAGGCTTTTAAAAATAAAGGCACCTGCCCACAGATAAAGCCTAGAGGCAGATGCGAGAGAAACTGGGCTCCTGTGAGGTCACTCACCACTCAGTGCCATCAAGCCTGTTGGGCCGGCTCTCCATTCCACGCAGACACCTTGTTAGCGAACCACACCACAAATCACCAGCGTTACAAGGTCACGCAAGACAGCAGCAGCGTTCAGAATGCGCAAGCCATGGCCCACCAGACCAGAGAGCCAGCACAGGGAACCCACCGATGGAACGGCTCATGCACAGAGAGGGGGCAAGGAGGGAAGCCAGTGCCATGTGCTGCAATGATCCCTTCCCCTCAGAAGCCACAGATCCTTCACCGGAAGCTCGGTGGCCTACAAGGCCGTGCAGGAGATGAAGTAACCTCCCCCCTACTCCACACACCAGCGCAGATGTCACCGGTTGGCCAGTTATGGGGTTTCTGCCTCTTATGAAATACTGCTAACTGCCGATGCTGTGCCAGCCTCTTCAGCGGGCCTTCTGGTGGAGGGACACGTCGGCGGAAAGTAGGGAGATCAGAGAGACGCAGCACAGGCCCGAACACAGACCTGCAAAGAGCAGATGTGCCCGGGCCACGAGAGCACCCCAAAACTCAGCCTTCCTGAGGTCGCCACACCTTCCCCGGTGAGCCGCCCATCCCCAGTGGTGCTGCCACAGGAATCATAGCAACGTCCACGTAGGGGCTTGAACTGGCAACCTGCCCGCTGAGAACACCTCACACCAGCGTTGCAAGTTCGAGGGCAGCGGCTCTACCCGCTGGTGCGATAACAGAGCCCCCAGGGAGTGGAAGCCAGACAAAAAGCATTCTCCTCAAAGACCAAGACACTCCACACGGAGGAGACAAAGCGGCAAGGAGCGAATACCGAATTCCACAGCAGTGGTGTGCCTGCCTCTGGATCACAGTTTTCTCTAGGTTGGAGCCATTCTTCCTTGTCTCGCTTTGAGGCCTGGGCCAACGGTTGTAAAACAGGACGAGTATTTCTCCCTCTGCCCAGCCAGCTCTGAAAATACTGCACGCAACAGATCAGCTAGCGTGTGTGACTAACACTGCCCACTGCTGGATGAAGTTAGAACTGCTCAACTGTGGGTCCTAGGGCAGCCCGAAAAGGAGATTTGCAGATTAAGAACTAGGAGCCCATGGTTTGAGAGCAAGAGGACCCAAAATCTATCCCTGCTGTCGCTGTGAAGCTTCAAGCATCCACAGGACACAGCAGAGAGAGCCACAAGGCTCCACATAGCCAGGAACACGTCCCTTCACTCTGCCCACGGGTAGGCTTCCCTCTCTCCTAGCTCGATGGCTGTGAACAGCAACTGGGACGTCAGACAGTGACACAAACAGCTCACTTGGCTGGATGACCAGTTAAATGCTAAAAAGCCCCATTTCCCAGCCACAGAAGGCAAGAGTGCACTTGGGATTTCTAACGACATAGCCTGGGGGTCCAGACCACCTGGTGTACTAAAGGCTGGGGTTTGTCTCATGCCTACAACACCTCCTGTTGTAGCAAGGAGTGATGTTCAGCCCTAGAACTGGTTATGTCTGCCAGCCCAGTGCCCCGTGCCAGTTCCATTTTTGGTCTCCCGCTCTGAGTTAGCAGCCGGGCATCCCTTAACCATCAAGGCTGTTGGACTAGGGCTTTGATTGAACATGGTTTGGATCCAGCTCCCAACACCCCCAATGTCTGGGGAAATGAGCTGGGATCAGATACCCGGGAGCTGCGTTCAGACCCATCAGTTGTTATGCGCTAATAGAGAAGGATCCCCTTCTGCAAACTTCCTGTCATTACATGCCAAAAGATTCTGGATCACAAAGGATTCTAGATCAACATGCTTCATAGGGCACTATGCAGACCATAAGCCAATGGAGGTGATGCAGCATTAGCAGCCCCTTTGCTTCCCCTCATTCCAGTCTGCCACCTCAGCATTTCAGGAGAGCTGCTCTTCTCTTACTGTAGGTGGGTTTGCAGACTCCAGGTTTTCTCGACAGAAAATGGTGGTTTCAGTGCACAGTGCAAAAGAGCTCAGACCACCCAGAGCCAACCGAACCAGCTCAGAGGGAGCTGTGTGATATTTTCACCTTCTTTGTGTTTCACTGTGATAAAACTCTGGGATGGGTAATGGGGGAACAGATGCCACAGTGTGTCCTGAAAGCATGGAGACATGAACAGGGAAATATACAGCCCTGCAGGTAGCCAGCATTTAGAGCTGCAGTAAAAGAGAGAATCTGAGGCTCCGCCAAACAGCGGAAAATATAGCACTCATCTATCAGCAAACACACATCCATAATTTATACACCCCTGTGCATGCACAGCGCGCAGCTCTGGCTGAGCAAGGCAGTGGTGAGAACAGGGCATTCCTTGTACATTCTACTATAACCTCACCCTTCCCACCTTGAACGTGCACCTCCAGGAAATGCCTTCCCCCCTTTTGCACCTCCCCCCTTGCAAAGGAGCTCCCACCTTTTATTTTTTAACATTGTTAAACTCAGAGAGTCGAGCGCCCATAGAGATGAAGCCGCACACGGAGCCAGCTTTGGCTGTGCAAAGAGTTATGCTAACGTACTTCGATCCAGACCTGCCACGCCCCTGGGCCGGCTACCTGAGCCCGCACCCTCTCTCGGGCACACAGATGGCAAGTCGGGCCACCACATAGGAGAACTTTAGGGATGTGACAAGCGTCTTCTCGAGACAGGCAGGGGTTTCAGCCAAAGAGAGAGAATGGCGGCCCTCAGGCTTTCAGTTGATACCCCTCCCTGCCCCCAGACACACACGGCTAACTTGCTCTAAACTGAAAGCAATGAGGGAGACATAGGCTGAGATTTCCGAAGGTGCCTAATGTAGTTGGGTGCCTAATTCGCTTGTGCTCCTTTAGAAATCCCAGCCTTTAACCTGCATCTAAGAAGAAAACAGACAGTGTGTGACGGCCGAAGCCCACTCTCCTTCAAAGATCCAGGGGACAACCTGCGATAGACTCAACCCCTCAGGGTCATTTCTCCCTGTGACCCAAACCTAAAGACAAGATCTGAACCTACCTATCTGTGGCCAGAGGCTGCTAAGGGGGAAGGTATTTGGGGCTAAAGCAGAGACCTGGAAGTCAAGAAACCTGGGCTCTAGTTCTGGCGGGGCCATTGTGTGTCCTTCGGCAAACGCCTTTAAGCCTCAGTTTCCCCACCATAAAACGATCTTGCCTGCCTACCATGGGAGGATGAGTCGCTCAGTATTTGTAATGTGCTCTGAACTCACAGAAATGGAGGACTGGAAGGGACCGCAGTAGGTCGTCTAGTTCAGTCCCCTGCACTCAAGACAGGACTAACTAATAACTAGACCATTCCTGACAGGTGTCTGTCTAACCTGTTCTTAAAAACCTCCAATGACAGAGATTCCACCATCTTCCTAGGTAATTTGTTCCAGTGCTTAACTACCTGACAACTAAGAAGTTTTTCCTAATGTCCAACCTAAACTGCCTTTGCTGCAATTTAAGCCCATTGCTTCTTGTCCTATCCTCAGAGGTTAATGAGAACAATGTTTCACCCTTCTCTTTGTAGAATCCTTTTCTGTACTTGAAAACAGTTAGCATGTCCCCCCTCAGTCTTTTCTTCTCCAGACTAAACAAACCTAGTTTTTTCAGTCTTTCCTCATAGACCTTTAATCATTTTTGTTGCTCTGCTGAGGACTTTCTCCAGTTTGTCCACATCTTTCCTGAAATGGGGCACCTGGAACCAGACCCAGTACGAAAATGTATTGTTATTTCACCAATGGCCAACCACCCATCAGACACCTATCTCTGAAGTGTCACACACTTACCAATGAGCCCTTTTCCCTTACACACTTGGGTTAACCCACCTGTCAGTTTCCCCATCATCAAGAAAAGCCCATGCTGGAAGTAGAAAGGAAGCAGAAAGAACATTTCTGACCACAGCATGCTCCGCCTGGGACAAAAATGCAGCTATGCACAGAGCCTGAAATCCACCTTCCCAACCAGCAGGCCCCACCACATAGCATGTAGAAGCCAATCACGGAACCCACATAAAGAACTCACGGAGAGAGAGAGACCCCCAGTGAGACATACTCCAACAGTGGGCAGCTGAGCAATTAGCATGTCCATCGATCACGTTACAGAAAAGCAGATTCTTCGGGCAGAGTCGTAGCTATTTCCCCTTCCTCGTCTCTGCCCTGGGATATACTGGCATGCAGCACTGCAGAGCTCACAACAGCAGCTACTTCACACTCCCACAGTAACGGCTTCCAATAGCTGAGAGACAGATTGCAGGACCATGTGAACCTCTGCCACCTCCTCCGTTGTCTCTCAGGTCAGTTCTAGTCTTACTTTAGGTGCCGTGGATTTGACTCCATGCCATACACAAGCAATAGTGATACACTGGCGCCAGAACACTCAAGACTGCACTAAAGCCCAGCTCATCAGCTATGTTGCTAAAGGCTGTTCTCATATCCTTTCCATTTAGCTAGCAGTCGACTTCCCTATGGCTATTCTAATAACCCTGCCATTGCCCTTTGTTAGAAGCACCACAAGTTCACCAACCTTCGCATGCAAAAGGTCTTGCTAATGATTGCTTCAAAGAGTTAATTTGCAGCGTTGATCCTCCGTATCTCCTGGAGCGTAGTGCTGGCTTCAATCACAGTCCCTCAGTACATAGCCAGGAGACCAATTTAACTCAACGTTTAATCTTCTGGGGGCTCTGGAGACGTTCCCGACAGAAATGAACTGCACAGCTGAGCAGGTGGTTTCATATTTTTAGTCTTTAGTGCGTCTCACTTTCGTCCCCTTGCTGTCAAATCACCACCTGATGAGCTGGTGCAAGTTAACAGCCCCGCATGGACTCCTGCCTTGAACACACTTGGTAGTCTGGACCCAGGCCGTTTAAAAATTCATCTGGCTCCGTACGGACTATTGTTTTCACTCGCCTTGATATGGAAACAGCAAGTCCCTTAGTCAACAGATGGAAAGGTGGCTTTGTTTCCCATCCTGCTCTGCAAGTACTTCTGCATCAAATTATCCCTTGTTGAATGCTATGCGGCGACTTCTTACAACACTCTCCCTCAGTGACCCACTGCAGATACCCTTGAGCCTCCCACAGCCAAATTTAAGGAAGGGCAGAGGGAGATTCCATGTAAAACAAAATCAGGTTTTTGCTACATCAAAGCTCCAGCCTTCTCTTCCCACACCTGACACAACTAATGAGACTCCCGTGATATTTTTCTCACTAATGGGGGGAAGTGGAAGCAAGACACACACCTGGTGACATTAAGGAGAGGAAGAATAACCAGGTGATTAGGAGTGCTAGCCCAAGACCTGGGGTCAGTTCCCGACTGCCACAGACTCCCTGGACACCTCACTTCCCCACCTGTAACATGGGGAGAACAGTGCTACAACACGGCCCTACCTCCCGGGGCTTCTGGGAGGATAGGCACATCTTAGACTGGGAGGTGCCAAGACACTACGGTAAGGGGGACTATAGAAGTACATAGTTAGAGTATGCCACCTTCCCTTTGAGGCTCTTGACACAGCCACATATGGTAACAAACCTGTGCCCACTGAGGACTAGAGACACCACAGCATGGCGGTGAAAACATGAGAACCCAGATCCTCGTGGCCTCAACGAGCATCTCCATTCACTGCCGGCAGAACGGTGCCTCCGACAGAGAGCTGAGCTGCGCCTGATTCCATCCAGTCAAGGCGGAGATGCCTGTGCACACTGGCCACTGGGGAGGAATGTGAAGACGGGAGCATACAAGGAAACGGAAGAAGAGAAAAAGCAGCCACTCCAGGCATCAACATGCACTTCTCAGGCAGGATGGAACCGGGCTTTCACATTCCATGGCCTTTGTAAAGTCCTGATTGAGCAACAGGAAATGAAAATGGCTAAACCAGCTTGACTGCAACCTGCAGAGGGCTTTTGTGCCTTCCAGCTCACCACCACTTCCCCGTTCATCAGGTCTCCATTCTGCCAGCAACCAGCCGTCTGGACACAGGTCAAGGAAAGAGAGGACTGGGGCTGGCTCAGGGTGTGTCTGTCAGCGCCTGAATCTGCACGAAGGCCTTGAAAGCCAGAAACACTCGGCTGCCTCTTCTTGCTCAGTGGCGCATCCCTGAGTTCCCAATAAATCCATCTGGTATTTGATGGCTTTCCCTTCGCACCCCTCCACCTGAGATGCTCGTGAGTTACACCATTCTCAGTTTGACTAGCAGGCTGCTCCCCGCCTTTCTGCAGGGAAACAAGACTTTTAACTAACATCTCCAGGCTCCTCCCCAGACCTACCCTTCCTGCCACAATTTCCCAGTTTACTCCACACAGAGTGGGAGCTTTCCATAACTCACAGCAGCTGTGAGGCCCAACGAGGTATCTGGGCATAATTCGAAGGCTAGCAATCTGCATTGCTCACTGGCATTCTTCCCCCCTTTTGGGAGCTGTGAAATAGACAGCAATGGCTTCAATTTAGCACGCCAGGATCTCCCTGCTGCCATCCCCCAACTCTCTTTCCAAACCACAAAGTGGCTGACAAAGCCAGCATCTGAAGGATGCTTCACTGATTGATCAGATTTCCTTTACCTATGATGTCCAGGCAGCCTTTCAACTATTCCCACAGTGGCAGAGCAGGCAACACTTTCAGCTGCTAGCAGCCTATCCCATGGAGGCACATTCAGGGGCAGCAGAGGAGCAAGAGAGAACCAGATCCCTGATTAATGCCCATTGCTGATGGAGCACAAGACTTACGCCAACTGACAGAACCCAGTGATTGTAACCTGGCTGCAGCCAGGGCTAGCATGGTGGCTCCCTTTCCCAGTGACAAACAAACAAACGATCAGCTACTTGAAATGTTTCTCTTCAGCTCTGCAGCTTTGCTAGACCAAAGATGCTGACAAAGCTAGGTTGCTAGCCAGGGCCCCTTTCAGCGAAGCCTGCCACAGATGACTGCAATAGAAATCCTATTCCAAAGTCCCAGGATCAGAGGGTTCACTTTCCCCTAGTTCCTCTTCTTCATTAAAAGTTCATCCCATGGCTGCAGAATTTCAGCTTTCAGGTGGAAAAATGTGTCTAGTCCTTATGGTTGCAAAGAAAACCTTGAATAGGTGAAACATGAGTAAGTGAGGCAGTGATGCATTGACCATCACTGTCCTCCTTAAAAAGATAAACCACAGACCAACCATCTTGAACTTCAACTTTGTCTCCTTTGTTTACCAGGACAAACACACTGTCTGGAACAATGCAGCAGGGGGGCATCTAGTGGCTGAATTGTATACTACACTGATTTTGCAAACAGCCTGAAATAATGGCTCGAAGAGATGTGAACCACCCGCATTCATCTCAGTGAGGTGTTAATTCTAAAATATAAAGATGACAATGTGTCTGTCAACAATTGACTATCTCACTGCTGATCATTTTAGCAACATAAACTAGTTAGGGCTGGTCCATGCATGCAAATTAACCCTGTACAAAGTAAAGTATGAATTTAAAGTAGATGAACTATTCCCAATTAACTCCGTGTGTTGATGCTCTTATTCTGGAAGAACTCCCTGTGTAGACAGGCCCTAAATGCATTTAACTCACAATCCCGATTCACCTACAACACATCCCCCAGTGCCCAACACCCCAATTGCTTCTTATCTAAGAGCTCAAACTCCAACTTCTCCCCTGACAACTTCACAGTTTAGTTTAAATAGCCTGGAGGCTACTGTACTGACTGCATTCTTCCATCTTGTATTTAATTCCACAAGAAGGTCTATTTTAAAATTAATTCTAACTGCTACAGAATTTCCACCAGAGGGAAATTGCCTTACCTTGAAATTTAGGTCCAGTGCCCCCACCCCTTGTCTTGATGTGCAAAACCACAAGGGGGTGCCCAAGGACTCTCACCGATAGCAATTCAGATTTCTTTAACTTGGACTTCAAATGCAAAAAAAACCCATACACCCAAATAACCTTTTTTCCCCTCATGGGCCAAAGGTTCCACATGCTAAGAGATGCATCCAGCAAAAACAATACAAAATAAATTAAAGTCGTATCCACTACACCAGATGTCACAGATCCCAGAAAACAGTGCTGGAACATAGAACCAGATAATCATTCAAATGCATTCCTTTTCTTTCATACATGCCATGATTCTCAAAGATCTGGTGGGGCTGTTGGGGTCTGGAAGAGAAAGCCTTTATATGCTGAAGGCTCTTCTTTGCTGAACATCCTTCTAGCCAAGTTCATAGTGAGGAATCGAATTTTTAAAGATTTGATTAAGGACACATGAAATATATATTAGTGACAACTGTCTCCCAAATATCTGGATAACAGTAATCTTCTAAGGGAGAGGGGAATTTTGAGGATGGTTCTAGACCTAATGGGATAAAATTAAGGCAATTAACATTTTAGTCTGACTATTGCTGCTCCTTTTCCTGACACCAGTGTCGCCCTTCTGCCAAACAGTAGCATATGCCCAAGGCCTTGAAGGTTGGCTTCCAACTGGATGAAAAAATCAGGGAAGTGGAGTCTGATCATGTTCTAAGTGCAACTTGTTTTATTTATACACACACACAAAAATATATCCGTCCTGAAACACAGATGGTCAAACAGCATGCAGGGCAATCTCTTCTCCCAGAAATTTCAGCCTAGCACCGATGCCCAAGTTCTCAAAGAGCAAATCGGCCTCAAGAATTGACTCCAATCAGAGCTGAAGGCAGACAGCAAACTCTTCCTACCATCTCAGTGATCCCTCACCATATGCCACTGCATCTACACAGCACTTGCATAACAAAATCTAATACCACCATGTCTTCCCAAAATTGAACCTTTGCTCAGACAGAGAGGAAAAAGGAAAAAAAAAAACCTTGAAAACCATGTGCACAGCATCACCTATTGACACCTACCAGAACAATATATGCAAGGAATAATCCTGCACTAACAGGAAGATAGACTGGATGGGATCCAATTGGTCTTTTCCATCTCTCGAATCAGAATTTCTGTGATCTATTCTTTTTATCCTCTTGTGCCTTCTCCCCTCTGCATTGTTACTGTGTGTGTGAACACATTCATTCCTGGCCTCTGCCATGCCATCTACTCCAGCTTGGCCTGGCAGCAGAGGGAGATTCAGCCTGCAATGGGCTATTACAATAATCATTAACACTAATCAATAATTATCAATCATGTTTATCACAGTAGTGCCTAAAGATCAGCCAAAAATGGAGCCTTATTGCTCTGTTCGAACAGAGTAGTCCCTGCCCCGAGGAGCTTCCATTCTAAATGGACCAGATAGACACAGGGTGGGAGAGCACACCAGGAGAGTGAACAAGGTGATCAACAAATGGCACATTAATTCTAGGATTTCTTTTTATCCTAAATTGAAATTGAAAAACATTGGAAAGAAAAAAGAGCCCTGCCCGCCCACCTGCCTAATGTGTAGCTGAGCTAGGCTAACACCACGCCCAAACTCCAGGACAACCACCCTTTAATTAAAAAGGAAGCGCCTCATTACTGTCTTTTCCTGGGGAAGGATAAGAACATTTGGGGCCTGTTTATTGTGGGATGGCACAGGTGTTGGTCCCAAGCTCACCTGCGCCAAGTTTCTGGCAGCAGCAATTAAGTCGGCCTTCAGAGACGGAATCCAGCCGAGTCATTAGCCATGCCCTGAGGGGAACACAGTCTATTTTCAGACATGAGGACTTAAGACCCAGGTCAGCAGCAGGTTAAATTAAACTATGCAGCATTACCCTCCTCCCCTCCCATTGAGAAATTAAATAGTCCTGCCGGATGGGCACTAGCCAACCCTGAGTACTCACACCAGGGAGGCTGAAAGGAAAACAGAGGAGGCAGCTAAGCTCCGAAAGGTAAATACCATCTGCCCTTTCTGCTGCAGTTCTTTGACCAAGGCTATTATCTACAGTGAATTAGGGAGAGTTCTCCCCCTTCCTTGCTTTGTAATCTATTACTGAGCCATCGTACCACTCTGCTGTGTGTTGCATCCCTCAAGCTTTCATCCGTGAATGGTCTGCTCGGGCCCTGATCGTGCACGCCTGATGTGCTCAGGTGACGCTGAATTCAAGTGGTTGTGTGGGGCTTCACATCTGGGCCAGCTGGCCCTTGGCCAGGGCTGAGGTGTGGCTCACGCTGGCCCGGACTGGGATGCCTCCAGGAACCCTAGCAACACGTGCGAGCACATAGAGCTGCACCAGTGTAGAGGGAGCGGAGTGTGCCCCCTCAAACAGAGCTCTGCAGTGGGGTTGCTCAAAATGGTCACTCCGAGTGCCAATCAGCAAACCTCTCCACTGAAGGCACGCCCCCAAGGGACACAACAGAGGTGCAGGGTCCAACAGTTCCTTTGACTGGAAGCACTTTGGGGAAGGACTGTATCTTTGTATCCATCTGCAAGACACCTAGGCTCACCAGCTCTGTGTAGATAGATAATATCTAAACCCACAACAGTGAAAATACCAGCATGGCCCAGGGCGGGAGATACTTTTCTGCATCTTCTCCAAAAATCAGGACATTCCTTTGAAAACCCATTGAGGTTTCCTATCCTCCTAGGGGCAAGTAACTTTCACTATGTAAATTAGCCCACTTACTGGGGCTACAACAAGACATACCAACAGCAACTGGCACCAGAAGGTGCCATCTCCTCCTCCCCCAGCAAGTATTTATGTATCCATTAAGTGCATAGCCAAAATAACAAACACCCAACCCCAGTCATTAAAATTAGGTTAAAAGGTGGCAGCTGGATCTGGATTTGTTTTGACTCCAAGGTCCATGCCAAGAGAAAAACAAAAAAGGAAAAGCCAGGCAGAGCTGGCATGAGCAGCAATGACTCAAAGCTATAGTAGACGTGGCTCTCTTGACTTATTTTAAGCGGGGTGTCTAAGCTTTCAGAGGTATACCATCATCTAACTCTTCTATTGGGCTTTTCATCAGCAGATCTCAAAGCACTTTACAAGGGAACTCAGCATCAGCATCATATGGGGAAACCAAGGCACAGAGAATAGGCGGGACTTGGCCAAATTCAACCAGCTGGTCAGAGGCAGAGCTGGGAACAGAACCCAAGTGTCTCCTGAGTTGTGGTCCAGTGCACTATACACAAGGCCACACTGCCCCAGTACCCAGAAGTCTCCTATTATCAGAAATTCCCTTCCTAATGAGCTGCCAGTTTGACTCCTTAGCATATTTGGTGTTAACTGGGATAATCGGGCGGGGGGGGGAGGAGGGGAGGAGAGGAAACGACAACGACGACAAAGAGAATCTTCTATAAGCCACGCAACTTGCTGTTTCCTTATGGCACAGATGACACAGGATATGACCACAAGGAATATCTGCAAAGACTTGGAGTAAATGGGGCTACTCAGAGTGTATAAAGTCCAGCACATGCATCAGTCTTTGAAGGACCCGAGTCCCAGTTGAAGCCCATTGAAATCAGTGGGAGTCTTTAGAGTGGCTCCCCAAAGGAGACCTCCTCCCGTGGAGGGCCCCAGAACATAGACAGACCCCAGTGGCACATACTTCTGAAGTCAGAGGGAGAGGGAAAAGGGGGGCTGCTAAAGAGGAGATGTCTGCAAAGCTTCTCTCAGGTGGAAACTGCTCCAACCTTCTTAAGAACGTTTAAATTCATTTGGACTTCAGCTTCCTTAAGCCCACTCAAGCAAGGTCTCTCCTGTAGCAGTGACACCTATTGCTCAACCCAAAGACTAACAACTCAGGGAAAGCCTAGTTCTACGACCAGCCACACCAGGCTGAAGAAATTCCATGAGAGTGGGGAAGGATGGCCAAGTGGGTAATGCCCTAAACTGGATGCAGGAGAACTAGGTTCCATCCTCTGCTCTACCACAGACTTCCCCTGTGAGCGAGAGCAAGCCACACTGCACTTCAGTTCCTCATCTGTACGTAGGAACTGGAGTCCTTCCCAACATCACACTAACGATCTTGAGGCGCTCAGGTACTGTGGTAATAAAGGGGTTCCCGAGTACATTTAATACAGTCCTACCCAAAGTGGGGGACCACCGTTTAGTGTAGCAAGAGGGGGTGGAGGAAAATACATGCAGAAAGGCAGCACAGCACTTCTTCTACTGAGCAGGGCTGACTAAACTCCCCTCCAGATGATGACACAACATGGACCATTTAGAGCCAATTTTCGGATTCCCCTCTCCCCCCAACCTAGCCTAACTCCAGCATCCCTATAAATGAGGCACAGTCACACGGACTTTCGCTACCTCTTCAAGAGCATCCACAGGAGGAGTTTGTACTGGTTTAACAGGATAGATTTCTAAATTGATTTAAACTGGTTATACACGAGACAAGGCCAAGACACCACCATCTCCCAGCCCTTACTTCTGTGGTTCTGTACTGTCCCCTTCAAAAGGCCTGCTGAATAAGGACAAGTACCACATGGTTTCCCCATGTGAAGAGTCCCCTCGACTTCCTAATTTCATTGGGACTGCTCACACAAGTATGGCAAGATTTGGCCGTTAACTCAGGCACAATTCTCCCTCATCAATGGGGTTCACACCGCGTTCCAGTGAATTTCGTCATCTCTTCAAACCCCACCACCCCATTATTCCTTGTCTCACCATCTGGGTGACAGAACCTTCCCTCCTGCTACCAGCACCATCTGCAATTGCATCCTTGCTTCTCTTTACACATGGTTTCTACCACCAGCCCTAGAATTCCAAACCATCCCTTATGAAATAAGCACATTCTACCTGCTCCATCTCCCTCGGTCCTCATGCTCAACCATTCTGCTTGAAATGTCACCCATATCAATGATGACCAATTCATGCCCCCCAAAGAATAGCCCCCTTTTTCTAACGGCAGGGAGATGTTTGCAGATGGTGTAACTGGAAATGGTCATGTTTTTACTACTGGCAAAAATCAAAGCAAGTGCTTCCTAGTCACTGATCAAAGCATAAGAAAATATTATGGTTGTGTGCCTTAATTCTTGATAAATTATGCAAATATATATTCAAATTAAAACACAGCCCTTGGGCTCTTGACAAATTGCCAGCACAGCCCCCAACGTTGCAAAAGTTCAGCCACCCAGCTACAGATGCTACTTGTGTGGTGCACGGTAGTCTCTGGACATCACTTATATTCGTACATAAAAGCATGGAACATTTGTCGGAACGATACGAGAGTTTTATTATTCTTAGAACTATATTTAATTTGGCTAGGAAAAGACCACGCACTTTCATGTCCCAGACAAGATGGAGGCAGCTCACTTACATGGAAAGATTTAGAGAAGAAAATAAGGTAAAATTAACTTTAACAATGGTGGGGGGGAGGGGAGAAGCATTCAATGCTTGTATCAACACAAATGTCATTGTGAGGAGGAGATGAGGAAGATCTGTCAACAAAAAGTTACAGAGAGGGCTCATCTGATGAAAGTAGGAATTTCCGATCCCACGCAATCCCAGAACATACGTTAAAAGAAGCAGAAGAATTGCTGCTTTGTGCTACTAATCTCATTATGGAAAAGGCTCTGCTACAGCAGTGGGATTGTGAAGGGAAACCCCAAGTGTAACATAGGATTGAAATGACAGGTGGTGTGTATAGCTACTGGAGCATAAGAGAAAAAGCGATTTGGTATTTCACCAAAACCAAGAGACCAGGGTAGAAAACATCTCTCCCGCTCGACACCTCCTCGCCCCCCACACTCCCCACCATGGATTTTTATGCATTTGAACAGAGCTTGATTTGGCCTAATATTGTCCATATGATGTTTAATAGTTCTGGACATGAAACAGGGAATTACATAGTGGTCACACACATGGAGGGAGTGCCCTTTCACACACATCTATGTTACTGCCCTGATAGTGCAAGTCACAAAGGGTATGTCTTCACTGGAAAAAAAAGGGGTTCTTAACTCAAGTTAGCTAACCCAGTTTAGTTAATTTGGGTTAAAATAGCAGTGAAGACCTTAACTCGGGTGAGTTCAACCTCAGACTCCCTGCTGGACTTTAACTCAAGCTGCAGATCTGACTTATACCTGGTCTTCACTGCTGTTTTAATCTGAAATAGCTAGCTGGAGTTAAGAACACACTCTTTTTTGCATTGAAGATATACCAAGAGCCAAGGTGAGTTTAACTTCACGTTCCAAGCATATCAGTCATTTAAATGATTTTCATAATTAAAATCATTTATAACCAAATATATTAATAGTGCATTCAAAACCAGGGGGAAATTTGCTTAAAAGACCAATGGCATAATAAGAGACTGAACAGAACATAGTAGGGAAGAGAAAAGAAGTCATATACAGGAGGCAAAATTTCAATGAGAAGTACAAAAAGAATCAACATTTAACAACATACCAGGATAAAAAGGATGGCTAGATATAAGGAACGGTGATCATTTTTAAAGTTATCGGCAATACAGATCTAGAAAGGAGGTTCGCATCTCCTTAAAATCCTCCCTCAGCCATTTCTTTAAGGCACAGATTTGCCACATCACTCATTTCATTGTACCAGTCCCACAACGTTCAGCTGGTTTGTCAATTTCCAATTCCCTTAAAATGATTCTTTTGGCCACTACTCATGCTTGTAATAAAAATTGTTCCCAAGGTCACCTACATCTTTTATCAACATTTCAACTCTTGCTAGATTAAAACAATAAAATTTGTCAGATGCCCAGCAATATCCATTTAGAATCATCCTTCACCTCCAGATTTCTTCTCAAAGCACCCAGGTTAGAGTGATACCAAAATGATCACCTTTTGTTCTCCATAATCGTCATCTAAATCAGCTGGAAAGGAAAACAGAAACATACTGCATATGCAATAGCTCATCATTTGTGAAGAGAGAGCCAAACTTTTGCTGCTACACCACTCCTGGAAGCTTGTCTACATTAGGGATTTTTGCACCACTCTTACTACCCCAGTGCAAACCTCCAGCGCACTTGTGACATACTAGTGTAAAAAGGGAGTTTGTACTGGTGATGCTTCTGCCATCCTGGAGACTGGTGAAAAAAACACAAGGGGTCTCAATTCCACAAGTTCCTGGGTACAGAAAACCCCATGCCCACACAGATCCAGCCGCAGCACCAGAGGGTTAGAGTTTATAAAGGTGCAGTTCTGATACACTGAAAAGAAATATTAAATATGTCATTGAAATCCACACAGCAAAATCCTCTCCTAATTCTGCCTCAACAATGGAAACCAGAGAGAACAGGAAGGATGAGAATTACAGACTAGATGATTTTAGGGAGATCTCTGCAGATTTTGCGACACTGCACAGTATCCCTGAAATTCTAGACTTGCCTGAATTTATTTAAAGGGCTGCCCCTACCCCGTTGGCAATATGCAGCAAACACTATGCACACAGACGACTTGCTGCTCGGTAAACCCAACCCCTGCAGAAAACTATTTTCAGGCAAACAAACCATAGTAGAAAAGATTGTGGTTCTTTCTCTGCTCCTATCTTGTCTATCTCAGTGAGGTGTGAACTTACAACCTCATACATCCCTTACATTTTAGGGTCTATATTGTCTAACAGTGCTCGGTTAAGCCATGTTTAAACTGGACACTGTTACACCAATACATGGTTTTGATCACGTTAGTTAGATGAGCTAGTTAACACCTCCTCAATCAAGACAGAACACTGCAGCTTGTACTTGAGCCCCTGCTACACTGATCCAGTCAAAATTTGGATCTTGGTGTGCCCAGCCAGGTTGTAACTCCAAAGTTTACCGTGTGCTTAAATACAACTCGCCTTGATTAGAATAGAGGGTTAGATCATGTGAGCGAGCTAAATCTACCATCACACTTTTAAATCCTAGTCCAGACAAAACCATAAAGTGCAACATGCCAGGTTAACACTGGTAGAGGAATCTTAAATTAAATTTCCTTAAAAAAATACTATTATAACAGAATTATAAACCCACATGAATGTTGCTGCAGTATTTAGGAAGGAAATTAAATTCAGAATTTCCCTTTTGCAAACAACAGCTCTGCTTCCCAATGTTGCTATAATAGACAAGTTAAACAACAAGCGAACAATCCCCATCTTCCCTCCAACAAGTTCCATTCCCCTACCAGCTGAAGCATTGGAAAGGAACGGATCTGTGAACGAGGGCAATGAGGGCTAGTCTACGGTAGTTACCCACCCTTCCTCCGCCAAAACTTCCTACAGCCGCTACTATGCGTTCAACTCTAGTGGTAGCTGCAGTGATGGGTTCTCTACATTGTCGACAGTGATTAGGTGGTCACCAGCATTGCCCAGGCAGCAGGTTTAGATGACATAGTGGTATAAATGCTGGTGCCCTTTTTCTACACAGTTCATCTAGATCAGGTCAATTTGCCCTGGTGCAACTACACGTACATAGTTTAAACCTACAGCAGGGGTCCGTGCCACCATTCTTTACTGGTGTTTGTTACACCAGTTCAAGCCTCTTCCATCTAGACATGGCTTAACAATGCTACAGTGACTGTGTCACTGAGGTCACTGCACTGGAAGAAGTGCTGCACCCAGGGGAGAGTCCCCAAAATGAAGACTAGTCACTTCTTCTCATAACATTTTCTGGCTTTGCAAGCTTTGGAGTGATCTCAATTTAAGTTGGTGTAAAAATTGGTAGTGGAGGGAAAGAGGGACATGGAATCTCAATCCACTCCCATCCCTCTTAGGTACAAAACAATTCTTCTTCTTGCACCATAATTTACCAATTTATGCTGAAAATATTTCTTTAAAAAAAAAAAAAAAGCCTACCAGGGAGCAAAAGTACCACATGGCCTAACTAGCAGATTTGACAACTTCCCCTTGGGGTGAGCAGACACAGAACTGCAGTTATTCCTCTCACTATCAACCTTCAGCTACTTGTTGGCAACAAGCTGGTTGCCCAGCAGCCAGTGCATAGCTGGGGAAGGGGGGGTTTCTAGGCTAGACTTTATTGCCAAGAATTTTCCACTTGTACTGCTCCTGCAGCAGACGCGTGAACGTAGACAGGGCTGCACATGACTTGTTCAAGCACTAGATCATACAATCCCGTTCAGAGCAGATCCAGATTGCCGCAGTCCGGAGCCCTGTTTGCACAAATGCTTCTCTCCACCACCTTTGCTGCTTTTGGTGGAGCTGCACTGGTGGTAAGTTTCTGTCCAAAATGTCTAGTTTAGACAAGGCTGGAGGGAGGGGCACATGAGGGAGAAATACAACCTCTGGCAGCTACCATTCCTTTATGTTTTATATTACAAGCCAACCCTCCAACATCAGACCCACCACGCTACCCAGAGGGGAAGTGTGATTTCAAGGGCCATTGAACACAATGAAATTTTCCCCATTGAACACAATGAAATTTTCCCAGAATGTATCACAATTACAAAAATACCTGTGCTGAACTACTGAGCTGATCAGCTGAATTTACAGCACTGGCTAACTTTAAAGTCCACATCCCAATCTGGACGTGCAGCACTCTGCCTAGAGGTTACACGTTATTTCTTCTTACCACTTGTTGAGCACTAAACAACGTGATAGGCAATTAACAGGCAGAAAAGATGACAAGGCCAGGTCTATATTAAGAGCATTTGGCCACTACAGCTATACCAGTATGAGATGCCAGCAAAGCACTCCTCATGTAGATGCAGCTTATATCAGCAAAACTGCACTTTTGCCAGCATAACTGCAGCTATGTGAGGCTTTTGCCAGCACTGCTATTTCAGATTAGATGTCTTTTTCTTTTCTTTTTTTTTTTTAAACCCACACTCCAAACCCACGTAGCTATTCTGGAAAAAAATTTAAATTATATGCAGGCCTCAGTCTCATACTCCAGCAAGAAAATCAGCTGCATGCATTTACTATCACAACAAAGGTGTACCGATCAGTTACCAATCCACTTTAAACTCCCACACTTCCTATAGCTGGATGTAAATACGTAACGTGGAAATATAAAAGCATCTCTTCCATCAGTCTGGGCCCTTTTTCTTTGGCTGGTGGACTTGCAAGTTTTATTTAATATAGAACTTGTCTTGCCATTAGATTTCAGTGCCTTCTTGTGGATTAAGAAAGCCTCAGTGGACTACACTGGAAAATCGAGTTCCTCAGATCAGAATGTAGCAATACCTACAAAGCGCACTTACTAGATTATATTCACACACACACACACCACCAATAAAAATAATATCCTAATACTTGGGGAAAAGCAGTGGCTTTTCTGTTTTGTTTTTCAGAGAATTTGGTACCTTTCGGTATAGTCAGGTGACAGACAAGGTTTCTCTCATACACCTTTTACTTGACATCAACACGGTCCTGCATCAGCCCCGGCTGTTCAGTCTCAGGTTTTTCCTACAGATTGCCAATAGTAACTCACTAACTCTGGGTTTTGCTCTGAAATAAAATTGCTTTGTGGATTAAGCTGAGACCACTAAACTCATTTCACTTGTGACCTAAGGCAAAAACCAATAACCCATCAGGTTTTGAACCTGGATCTCCAGAGATGAAAGGCTATGCACATTAAAGGGTTCTGCAGTCTGGCATCATTCATTATAATTACCTTATCTTTTATTTAAAGGACACCTGGTCTTCTTGCCAAGCTCCTCTGCTGCTGTGGCTGAGATGCCATTGCATAACATACTCCTGCTAACTCTTTTCATGGACATGTAGCAGGACCCTTAGGAAGATGTCATGCTATGGCCTGGCTGGCATCTACATCCTGTCCTCGGCCATCCGAAAGCAACATGAACAACCTGCCCCTCTCCAGCAAGCCAAGAATCAAGGGAATGTAGATTTGCTAGGAACGACTGCATTTTGCCAGACCCCAACTGAGATGCACAGAGACGCCAGTTCCACCTTCTCACTGCCCCTAGTATTAGTGAGCACCTCCTCCCGCATAACAGCGGCAACCCCCACTGTACTGTGTCAGACAAACAAAGGACTTCTGTCCCCACTCCTTCCCTCCTCCCCCCTCCAAAAATATTCAGTGGACCGGTATTATTAGAAAGTTCACATGAAAAATACATACATAAGAGAAGAAACAGCTGCCTACAAATCTCTTTGCTAGAACACCCTGAAATGAAGGGCCAGCTAAGAAAGGCTACAGAGAAAAGGATTTTAAAATCAATGGCCTAAAAGAACTAGATCCAGAAGCATGGTAAATCAGGCTATTCTTAGAGGGATGAATTTAGTTTAAGATGACTTGGGGGAGGGATTCAGCAGTCACTTTCTTCAGCCCTCCATTATTTAAAGACTGATTTTAAGATGGGCTGTTAAAACGCTAGCCCTTCTTCATTCAACAATTTAAAATGACAGCCTAAAAAAAGGCCACTAAATAGCAGGAAGTAATCATCATTTAAAATGAAATTGTTAAAGCCGTAAAATATCCCTGTCGACCAACCGCCACAGTATAATGGAAGTTTAAACTCTTAATTGTACATATCTTTTTAATGCAATTTAGCCTGGCTGGGAATTACCACTCCGTACTGTAGCCAAGCTTGGTGAGAGAGCTTTGTTAATAATAATACAGGGTAGGGAATTGGTGAAGGGGTGCAGGGAAACAAATTGTGAAAGGCTGCCGGGGGAGTTATCTTTGAGGTGGCTTAGATGTCAAATCTGAATTTATGGGGGGGAGAGGGAAAGAATAAATTCGTTTATATAAGCCAAAGACGAGCTCTCCCCACTGGGCTCTAGGAAGTTCTAACTGAACCCCTTTTCAAAGGACAGTGTTTGCACCACAGAGGTGCAGATTTTGTAGAAGCCTCTGGGATCAGCTAGAGGAAACAGTGGGTAAACATAAAGCAATTACTTCATGAGACAGCCCAAGCAAGCAAGAGGCAATAAAATAAAATAAAATGGAGCAGTAGCAGCTATTAATACAGGTTGGAAAGGTAACTGTACACATCCTCCCCAGCAAATAATTAAACGTCTGTAAGTCTTTTAAAAATAAAAAAAACTAAAAACTGGTACAAGGCTCAATTTGTTTGTCTAGGCAGGGAGATCAATTTTAGAAAGATTACATTTTGCCTTAGCAGGAGGTGGTGGAAAATGAGGTGTTTGCCCATGTGCTCCGTTTTATTGCTCTTCATTTTACACCTCTTGTTTTAGCACCTGGAAAATTGGCACTGCCACCTATTCTAAAACCAATAAATCTTTCCCTCCATTCGGACTGCTTCCTTCTCTGCAGATGCTGGCAATCAGATCTGCAAATTTCAAAGTCATTCATTCCATGAGGCTGAGAGAATAGCAGGTTTATTATTGCAAACCTTGTCCCCTACCAACGCCTAAAGTAAACTCAGAGTCACCTTTCCACGCCCAGAGAAAAAGACACTGAATTGCAGAAATATCTGAATATTCGGCTGCAAGCGTTCAGTCCACAAACACGGGCTACATAAAAGAGTATCTGAAAAGCACATATTTATGAATGTCTAATGAAAGAAAAATAAATAGTTGGCTGGCACATGTGCAGACCGATTTGCAGCGTTATTAACATAAGAATTTAAACAAAAATCCTATCTGAAGAAGGCAGGCCCATCAGAGTAAGTTTTATGTATTAATAAGAAATAGCCCCACAGCACTTTAGAAATTGCATCCATCAGGCTGGTAAAGGATTGATTCTTTAAAAGAGACTAAAGCCCCCTCCACACAAACAGTTTTCTGTCTACAATTTTAAAAATAAAATCACTTCCAGCTACTCAGCTTTTAACGGAGTCACACACCACCACCACAAAAATGCATTCTCAGCTAATGTGCAAAAATTGGACATTCTGCAAACCCTGGAGATTCATAATGCTGTTATTTCTGACTGCCTCCCCTTCCCCCCCCTCCCCGGACCCCTCTCCCTCCAAGGGATAAAGGCACGTCTGGGAGCAGGGAATTTCTGAAAACACTAAAACTTTTCATCTGCCTCGAACCACCCCCAAAGCAATGGACGGCCGCTGCAGCTCGGAGTAAAAACCCTGGCAATAAATAACTGGGGGAGAGGGGAAGGCTGGATCTGCTATTGCGAGCTTGCATTCCTTGTATACACCCCCCCCCCCGCCGCCGTGCAATCAAAAAAATAAGGCTGCTAAAATTAACCGACGTTGGCTTCATCTGGCGTGTTGGGGGTATTTATAGTCCATGCAAGCTGCTCCACAGCTCGGACATCTTTCACTTCTCTCTCTCCAAGCCAGTTTCCTTTATTTTGAAAATCGAGGTGGTGTCTATTAAACCACTGACTTTTTTCTTTTGAGGGTGTTGAATCTCCCCCCACCCCTCCAAAAGAAATCCTGCCACATTTAAAGAACTTCCCAGGAGGCCACGAAGACGCTGGGGGATGAAAGAAGAGGGTTCAAATGCTAGCACAAACAGACTTGAGCAAAACAAAGAGTGTGAAACTATGTAACTGCCCTGCTTCAGACACTGGGGGGGAAACCTGCTTCGCCAGGTCTCCCTCGCCTCTTTTCGCACCTCTTGCAAGGCAGCTGAAAGAACCCGTTTTCAACAAGATTCCCACTCCCCGAAATCATCATCTCTCTACAAGACAAGGAAAGCAAGCGGAGAAGGAGCTTGCAAAAAGCTCTTGCAATTAAAAGCCAGACTTCTTGTTAAAAGCCCGCTCGCGGGAGGAGGCTGATCCGATGGTGGAGAACAGGACGAAGGGGTTACACCTTGGGGCGGGATATTTAGACTGGAAACAAGGCGATCCTTTGGTTTCGACCAAAAATCCGGTCTCGGAAGAAGCCAGCTTTCTCCCTGGCCCGGTTTGATACAAATGTCGGTTTGGGGGGTACCGTGTAATCGAGCGAAGAATTCTTGACAAATAAAAAATAAGGGGGGGGAGGAAAGAGTCTGGGATGGGGGAGCCCCTTGGCAGCGATTCGCTTTTTCGCTTGAAACCAAGCCACCATGAGACAAGTTGCAAAGGCGAGATTGCAACGTTGCATCGGCCGGGAGAGCGTTTTACAAAGAGGGACGGGCCCCGTTTCAGGTCAGTTTCTCGGAGGGAGGGAATGAAAAGCCCCCGCCAGACCCTGAAACGCCTCCCCAGTTTTCACATCCAGCCTCTCTCCTCCTCGGGGAAGGGAAACGTTTGGGGGCAGCGGGACAAAACGGGGCCCGTCCCAGGATGGGTTCGCGCGGAGCCGCCCCCCATTCCAAGCACCCGCCGCCGCAGGGGCGAGCGGGGCCCCGAGCGCCTTACCCGGGTGGGAGTGGAGGTTGATGCCCGACGCCAGGTATTTGCCAGGCGCGAGGGGGGCCGGCAGCCCCGCTGCCATGTGGCCGGCAGATGGAGCGATGCGCCCGGCTGCGCTGGCAGGTCCGCCCCGGTGACTCTCCATGGCCAGCCCGGACAGCAGCGGAGGGGGGACGTGGACCGAGCGGGGAGGCCCAAAATCTCGGCCATCCATCATCCACTGGCGGCCTGCGCGGCGACTTCAGCTCCCCCTGCCCCCCCGGCCCGGCTCAGACGGGTTTCAAGCCGGAGGAGCGCAAGCGGCCCATGGCGCGGCGGTGGTGGGGGGCCGGCGGTCCTGTCCAGACGAGCGCCCTGCAGGGGAGAGACAGACACACAGACGGGCGGGGGTTACCGTCCCTCCGCTGAATCCACCCAGCCCCACGCTCCGGTTGCAAAGGGCAGGCTCGAGGATTGAGACGCATCGCACCGGCCCCCCAGAAGTGGGGCGGATTGGGGCCCCCGGCTCCCCACAACCCCGAGAAATCTCTTTGGAAGGAACGAAACCCCACCCCGCCTGGAAGGGGGGAAGGAAGAAGGCACCACGGCGTTGCCCGGGAGAGTCCGAGATTTGGGGGCGATAATAGCAGAGAGCGAACTCCCTTTAATTAAAAGAACCCCCCCCCTAAGCAAAACCAAGGGGAGGGGGCGGCCAGCCCTGCTAGATCCCGCAGCGGTTGAAAACATTTTCTTTGGACAAATAATCAGAGACATTCCTGCCTCCCCGAGCGGGTGAAAGCAGCCACTCCACTGTAGGGTATTCGCCGCAATCACAAACTTGCGGGTACAACCCCGTGAAGCCTCCCCCTCCTGCTAGCCTAAAATGTCCCCGACACATTGACTGGTTCTTTTATCCTGAAAGGGTTTAAAGATTTAACTTTTTCGCCCCGGGGGAGGGGAGCTCCCGTCTGGACACGCAGTCGGGGATTTTTAAACGTTTATTATTTTGCGTCTAAACTGGTGTTCCCCGGGCCACTTAAAAGGGAGGTTGGGGGACCGTGGATTTATGACTGAACACAGGATTTAAAAACGAAAAACCCCAAACCCTTGCAGCTGTAATCCTGAGATTCACTAGAGCTGGCACGGCCTTTTGGCCCAGTTTTATAAGGAACGATATCCTCACTTTCATTTTCACTCGCTGGAATTACTAAAAAATGCCCATGCATGTTGTCTAAACGGGGGCTTGTCTGCCAATGAAACGAGTTATAAAAAACCCTGGCTCTTCAACACTGTACAAAACACGCTTAGTTCAAGAACCCTCTTTGGCTTCGTAAATGCTCAGATCCTTTCAGTTAAAATGTTCAGATCCCTGGAAGGACTGAGTCAAAAGGGGTCTAGAGGAGATCAGAATATTTTAAATCTGTTTTTCCCCCTCAAATATTTATTTTCAGTAGCATGAAATCATGCCCATATCTGTGTTTAAAAGGTGTCCACACTGGGTTTCCAGATCAAGGGAAGAATTCTCATGTATTGCATGGTTTCTCTCGAGAGCAAATACCCAGGATTATCTGAAATAAATTGAAATTATTTCCTCCCCTCTTCAACCGACACAGAACCGAAAGATGAAACGCACTGTTCAAAACCCCAAAGTCGCTCAAAAGCCATTTAACATTAGCTTTCTTCCCAGCTTTGTTTCTTAGTTAAACCTGGTTTGAATTACCCCTACTCCACCAGCTTTATTAGCAGTGTCTCCTGCCCTGCTCTGGTTACCAAATGAAACATTTACTTTTTAAAAAACGAAACAAAAACAAACCATAATACGGGACATCCTTAGCTACACGCTTTCCATTTTAACCAGGGGGGTTTGCTGCATTAAAAAAAACCAACCCACCTCTTCTTATTCCTTTATTGCACAGTGGAATTAAACATTATCTGACAAAATGGAGAAGTTCAGCTGGCCCTTTGCATTGCAGCTTTTTGGGGGGTGTTAATTATCTGCCTTCATTCAATGTTCCAATTTCAAGAGCTCCTTACTTTTCCTTCCTCTTAAACGCAGTTAAAATGGCTGCATTCCTGCTTTTAATTAAAAACAGCCCATAACCATAAAATGTCTCTCTCCTACCTCCTTTCCAAGCCCGGCTCAGCAAAGGAGAAGTTGGGGCGTCACTTTGGAAACCTTATTTTTAATTTTATTTTTCTTTGCCGGGGGAGGGAGCGGAGAAAGGAGGGGAGCTTTTCAGTCCCGAAAAGGGGGGCGAAATCAAATCTAAGAGAGGTTTTTGGAGGGGGACGGAGGAACTGGTCCTACAGCAAAGCCATGCAACCGAACATGCAACCAGAAAGTAGTTAACTTGCAGCAAAAATAAATTCGGAGAATCCTACCTTTCCAGCCCCGAAAAATCCTCCTTTCTGCTCTATACAACTCTCTTCTTTGGCATGCTTTAGCTCTTTGCCTTTGCTTTCCTCCCCTCTCGGAAATCAGATCCAAACTAGACCAGTACTTTTTGCCCGTCTTGCCTTTTTTTGGTATAAAAATGTCCTTTTAGTCCATAAATCGCTCTCACCCTCTCCTCCACCCTGAAAGAAAAAGGAGCACAGGCACCGAGCTCTCTGCTTTCCTTTAAAATCCAGCTTTCCTGCTCCAGAGGTCCCTGCTTTTTAATAAAATCCAGGTAGCGCTGGTTTAGAGAATTCACAATCTCCATATACAGCCCGGGATTGGAAAAGGTACATTACACAAACCCCCTTTCAAGTTCCTCTCTCTGGATCTTAAAAAAAAAAAACAAAAAAAAAACTCTTTAGCAATGAAACAAGCATTGTTCCTCCCGTCCCACCCCTCTCTAAACTGGCCAGCCAAAATTTCATAGTAAGTGTCCCATTGGCTGCTCTCACTGCCACTCACCCTCATGTAAACACTTTGGCCCTCAGCCATTCCTATGAAACCAATTATGGACCAAGGACTCGACCGGTTTCTAGGCTCCCCGAGCAGGGCTGAATGATCGGGACGGGCGGTGAGAATTTTTAGAGGCCGTTTCAAGGCTACCCAGCCCTTCCCCCGGTCTGGGCTGACTGATCAAAATAGAAGCGGTTGTAGCTGCAATTCGGGTCTCTTCACTTCGCTCTTTCTAACGCTAACGCTGCAGTTGGTGACAGTCCCATCGTTTCAGGGACGGGGGGTGAAAAATAAGCTTGCAGCAGGGCAAATGATGCAGGGCGGGGGGGGGGAGGTTGTGCCCCTTTTTGCAGTTGCTAGTTAGGGCTTAACTCAGCCCGACTGGGAAAAAATTTCCCAGCTCGACTTTTAAACAGCCCTCTCCCGCTTTCGATCCGGATTTACTGTTGTGCCTTCGGACAGGGCTTTAATTCGTTCCCAGGGAGGAATGAAGCCGAAGAGGCCTGGGAAGCGAGGGGGGACAGATCTGGAGTCGGGGCTCTCGCTGAAGAACCCCTCCCTCGCTCGCCCTTGAATGTTTTCGAGAGGCTGTAGCCCCAGGGTGAGTGTGTGCATAACCTTCCCAACAGAGGTTCCTATAGAAACGTGGGACAGGCGCTAACAGCAACCGCAGCCCCGCTGGTTGAAATCATCCCGGAATAAATGCACGTTAGAGGGGAGTAAATAGCCCATTGAGCGAGCGCCTTGGAAAGCAAACAAGCCCCATCCCCAAAAAACGAGCTGAAAACACGATTAAAGAGCAATGATCTGTGGCCAAAACCCCAACCGACACCTCATTTCATTTCGTTTCACGGCAGCACTCCGAGACCATTTCTTCCCCCCCGTTTTACTAAACATTCTTGGCTCTGGTTTTTCCACCTCGTGCTTCGTTTCAAAGACAGCCCCCTAAAAAACCGGCTTAAGTGGGAGAAAAGGGGTGCAGAAGAGCACGGAATTGCTTCCCTAAACTGCCCTGGCTGGGGGGGAAGAAACCAAATGACTTCGTATTTGATATTACAATGCCTCTTTCAGCACAATCCGCTTTCCCACTGCGTTTGTTGTTGTTTTTCCCCGCCGGGGAAGGTGAATGTACCTTGTTTTAAAGAGAAACACGGCCACGTGTAAACGGAGACCCCCATCTCGAAATTCAGCAGCCTCCCCCCCCAAAAAAGGCGTTTAAATTATTATCAGTCAGCAAGCCATCAGTTCTGCCTTCTTTTAACCTTCAAAGACCTGGAAGGCTAGTCTGATACCGTAATGGTTCACCAACGCTGCGTACTAGTGGGAGACGCTTTACACAGCTTTGTTTTGAACCTCCTATTCGGATTAACTGCTCTGCAGTTTGTTTTTTCATTTATTTTTTAAAAAGCCGTAGCTTGAGCAGTTTAAATCACCTCCTCTCCCCCCTCTAGTCTCGAAATTCGTCAAGCAGTTTAGAAACTCTTTTTTTTCTTAACTTGGGTATTTAAGGGAGGGGGAAGGGGAAATCGAATTTAATTCCAGTATAAATTAAAAAAAAAAAGTCGAGCCCTGTCGGATAGTTTCAAGTTGCCCATAGCCAAACCGTAGCCAGCTGGTTTCTAGGCTGCCCTCTTTTGGAAGCAGAAGCACACCGAGAGAGGAGACGAAAAGGAGAAGGGGGGAACCCCCCCAAACCTAAAATAGTAATGAGCCAAGAGGGGAAAAGCAATTCTGTACGTTAAAGCAAAGAAGATCTCATCCAAATATCACCCCGGCGCCTTGAAACCCCACTGAAAGGATGGCCATTTCAGCAGGACTCATCATCAGCAGTGGATTGATCCCAAATTAGCCAAAGGATCAACAAGAAGAAGAGGGGGGGGCAGAGAGAGGGGCCTGGTGGGAGGGGGAAGAGGAGGCTATTGCAAAGAAAATTAATGCAAGTCCGAGGCTTATGGGCTGCCTGAACAGAATGCTGAGAGATTTTGAATGAGCATTGGAGCAGCAATGAGTGACAGCTTCCCTCTAAGCTTTTTTAAAATAGACCTTTATTCCTCGACTAGCTTGCACTTCACTTAAAAAAAAAATCCACCGCTAATAAATACCCTCACGATCAAGGCGCGAGCTATCCAAAAACATGATCTTTGGACTTCTAAACTCCTGGATGCCGAATGTTTCATTTTTGTTCTCCTTTAATAGACCCAAGGAAAAAAATCATAATGGCAGCATCGCTTTTATGTGGCTTTAAAAGCATATTGTATAAATGTTTAATGTTTTCACACCCGGATCCTACAAGACGCTGTAATTGTGATGGTGGGGTATGTATGCAATAAATCATTTAGTTGCTAATAAAAATTCTGCCTATTTGTCCTTAGTTTGCCAATGGCGCTTGCATTTTTCAAGTGTGTTTCTCATCAGTGGAGAAGGGAATCTGCATTTCATTAAAGCTGCAATTTCTGTTGATCAATCTTTCTCTCCCTCCCCCCCCCCTTTGTCAGTTACCCAAAACCCCCAAAGCTTTAAGCAAGAAAAATGTACTGGGTCAGCTTTCAGTGCAAGAAAAACCTTGGAGCTATTTTTAATAGCATTTTATGTAATCAAATGGTTACCTAGACGAAGGTTTCGAGATGTTGTTGTGGAGGAAAAAAATGCAAAGCAAATCCCATAACACTGGCTGCCTTCCGCTGTAAACAATACTGGGTGTGTGTTTTTTCCTTCCCTCCTAGGAAAAAATAAATAAGAGCGAGCTCTCCCTCGCCAGCTGCAATCTTAGCCTGTAGCAAATATTTAATTGCCTTGATCTTTGCCACTGATAGCGAAATCATGGATTGAATTAAGGATTTTTCCCCCCACCCTCTCTTTTGGTGCAGTCTGACTGAGAGATACCAGCTGGGAGCCATCTTGTAGGCTGGGTGGAGTAGCGGGAGAGAAAACAACGTTTCTAAAAAGCCTGGTATTTCTTGCCTGTGAAGCTCTGCTTCCCCCACTCCCCAATATATAAGAGACCGCGTGCAATCAGCCGCCTGCCAGGTTAGTGATTCATCCCTTTAAAATGCAGTTCCATCTTCCAGCAAGCTGCCGATCTCAGCTCGGAGAACAGCTCCCAAGCGCTCTCCTAAATAGCCACGTTTTACAAGAATCGTGTTTTGTGAGCGGCCCTTTGTGTCCATGTCTGTTTCTCTCCCCGCATATTTACACCCTGACTCCGGGATTCGAATCAGGCGGAGGGAGGGAGCCATTTTCTCTGCCTCCTTTTGCTTTCTCTCAAGCTAGAAAAAATAAATGTCTGGGTTTCAAGTCTACAGAACCGGCCCCAAGGCAAACATTCCCCCTGTCCTCCCATCTCTCTTCCGCTTCGAGCTGTTCCACTTTCTTTTTCTTCACTGATTGCGCAGAAATTCAGGGCAGCTCATCTAGTCCGTTTCTTTTCACAGAGCAAGAGTCAGAGGATCTTTTCTCTGCCAAAGGCACGTATATGCCCTTCAAACCAGCCGAGCTGAGCCGTATTTGTATTTGCAAAATAAACTGAACTGAATGCAAGCGCATTAGGGATTTCCCCCCTCCCTTCATTGTTCTAGGCGGTGTTAATTAGATTAGACTTTCTTTTGTTTTGCTATTGTTTGTTCTATACCGTTGAAATCTTGGGTTGCTTTTTGATGCACTGTACAATAAACACACAATTATTCCCAGCTGGGTTGACAAAATACTTTGTCTTATCAAAGGACACTCCAACCTTGAAGCAGTCTTTACCCTGTTTTTCCATAAAAGCCAAACCCATTTACCTTTCAGAGGCACCTCCTTTGTCTTATTTTCCCTCTCCAGATCCTGGGATATGATACCGATCTTTAGCTGCTTCTTTAGCGCTATTTTAATCAGCTTTTAGGAAAGAATTCCTAGCAGAAACCTAATCGCTCAACCCGGCTGTAAATACAAATGATAAAACCAGAGTTGGTTTTAAGACTACCCTTTGTAGTTTATCTATAGGCAGGAGAGGAGGTGTATATGTTTAAATACGTGGCTACACTATATTTACACTCCCGGTAGAACACAATTAGTTTGGTTCATGTGGAAAATAACTCCTTCCCCATGCTTTTTCAAAACTGTGGCTTATATATTGCGCTGAAACCAGTGGGCCACTAGCGACATGTCAGCCTGGCTCTTCAGAAACTTGTTTTCTTTTTGATAGGTTTAGAGCTATTTACTCCTTTTTTATTTTAGCGATTCATAGTCATAAGAAGCCTTTGAAATCTCCCACTAGTAACACCTCCCTCATGTAAAAGCCTTACAGTATATGAAAGGCTTCTGAGTGCAGCACACAGCTGCTGCTTTTAAAAAAAAAAATAATAAAGCTTTCATCTGTAAGATCAAAGACTTTCCCCCCTTGTTTTTCTGCTTGTTAGGTTGAGAATTTGAACCCCAGTGCTACTTCCAATGATTTTAGGGTTAGTCTTACAGAATTCTCTTCCCCAGTGGGGTCCTGGTCGCTTGCTCAAAAATATATTGCATAAGGCTTATTTTTAGTTGTTGGTTTCCTTCTGAAATCTGATTCTAGCTTTTTGTTGTTGTTGGGGTTTGTTTGGTTTTGGTTTTTAACTGAGTTTGCTTCATTTTCGTTCGGCGCCTTTGGTAAATAGTCGAAATGTATTCTTCGGCAGAGCTAATTAACTAGGACTTGGCTGGGTTTTGCTATAAAGACTGGTGTATGAGTAAGAGGAACTCATTTTCCCTGGCCCCTCATCACGAAAGCCTTCCATGCAACAATCTAACTAAAGCGGCCGAGAACTCCTGTTTCCAGCAAGTCAAAGAGACATTCCTGAGACACATTTAGCTGGGTTAGTAAGCAGATCTGAACGTTAAATACTTGCAGATAGAACAATGTAATCGCCCAGTGTTGCCTGGGGTCGCGTTGTGTGTAGATATAAAATTAAATGGATATTTTGTGGCAGCCCCTTTTTTCTACACTGCATTTTTGCAGCTCAGCGTTTAGGGGCTTGGGAACACAAGTCTGCCTTTGGAGTGGAGAAGAACGAACTGAGCTCTGAAATCTCCAGCCATAAATCTCCCGTTAGTTAAATGGGGCTCTCTCTCCCTGAAAGGCAAGTGCAGCCGGAGGGCCTCTCCGAAGGGTTACCCCGGCCGGGCTGAGATCTCCCCTCCCCTGCTCCAGCCTCGTTACTTTAAAAATCAGCCCCCAGCTTGCGGCGGAGGTGAAAACCCTGTTTCCTAAGCTAAGGGGCCACGGCACGGCGGAGGCGGCCAGTCCCTGCCGGGAGGAGCCTGATTTGCCAGCAGAGCAGTTGTTCACAGCTGGATTTCTCGCCTTCACCCCTGGCAAGCGCTGGCAGATCTGTCCCTGGGAGAGAGAAAGGGGGGGAAGAGGATGGGAGGCGACTTTTGCCTGCTCCCTGATTTCCTAAGGCGCACCTGCATGGGGGGGACTTGGCTTTCCACGTGCCGCAAGTGGAAGCCGGCTGGTCTCTCTATTTCGGAGTCGGTGCCTGGATAAACACCCTTCGGCCGCCCCAAGCCGTTCGCCTTCCCGTTCTTTGCGCCCCCGCTGCCGGCGTGAACAGGAGTCAATCGCAGAAACGCCAGAAGGTGCCCGGGGCTTGATTCGGAATGTCCCAGCGCGCCGGGGCGATGTCTGCGGGGGCCAGGCAGTGGGGCGATCAGACAAGGCAGGGGTGCGTGGGGTCAGGGACAGGTCCACTTCCCCCACGTTTAAGGATCGCTCACGGGCCTCCCCTGGCCTCCCACCTCCTTCCGTGCACGTTTGGAAATACACTCACACCTGGGCTTGGCTGGCTGCACGGGAAGGTGAGCGGTGGCTGGGGGGGGAGGACAGGGTCCCAGGCAATGCCACGGGAACCATTCGCGCACCATTACTGGGCAACTGGATTGCCCGCTGAGGAGGCCACCCTGGCCAGAAGGTCCCCGGGCGCCCTGGTCTCTAGGCGTGTAGCGCAGCGCTCCCAGGACGCGGCGCTGGGCTGGGCTGGAGGTGGGAAGGGAGGCAGATCTCTCCGGCTAACCCCGCTTTTTGAGACCCTCCAAGGTTTGCTTTGGCCGCTGCCGGTCAGAGAAGCAGAAGCGACTCCGCTGGCGTTCCCTTTGCCCGTTCCTCGCTCTCCCTCTCTCGCTCTCCCCCGTCCACAGCGCCTCTGCCTCCCGGACTTACCTTCCCCTCGGGACAGCCGCATTTCCCGTGCATCTGCCCGCCGGGGTCTGTGCGGGTCCAGCCGTAAGTCCCCTCTTCTCGGAGCCGAGCAGCTGCGCTCACGTTTCCAGAAGTGGTGGCTGCTGCGCGGGCATCTCACGGCGCCTTTCCAACGCGTTCGCTACACGTTCGCAGGGCGTTTTGGACGCGCAAGCTGCATTTCAAGGGTCGAGCCAGGGGCTTCAGCTAGAAAACCAGACAGCGACAGAGAGGGAGCGTAACCCCCGCCACACATTGGAGCGATGGCAGCGGGTCCAGGCTCTGATCCTCTCAACAGTGATTACCCCCTAAACTAGGAACGAGTTCCCAGCCCATCAGGCTGTCCGTCCAGCCCAGGGCGGACTGGGGAGGGAGGGGATGGTGGAGCAGGGCTTCGTGGGAAGCTCCCCTAATGCACCAGTTGATTACAGAACTTATAAACAACCTATACAAGCCAAGTGGAAACAAAGGCCCGAGAGGCATGGAAAGACACCCCAAGCTGCGCCTCCCCGGGGCCTGGAAGCCTGCTTCGAAGCAGCACAATTGCAGCTGTCCGAGCAAGTCCCCGAAACCGCAGCAGGCAGAGAGGAGGTGCCTTACCTGGGAGCCACTTCAGGAGGAAAGGCAAGCAGTGCCTGCCCTCCCCAACAGCCCCAGCTGTGCCTTCAAATCTAAAGCATCCTCACCTACAGCCCCTCTTGTGAAACCAAAGCGGCTGCTCCCTCGCCTAACAAAACCGTCCCACAAGGGGAAAGGAAGCTGCCAGGTTGCTGCTGAATCGGGAAAAAAGGCAAGCGAAAATGTGCAAGCCATTCCGGGACTGGATTAAGAGGGGGACCTGGGGAGACGTGGCCCCACTGCTGATCGCCCTTGGGCTTTCTTTTCTTGGGCAACACAACCCCAGTTGCCTTTAAGAGGAGCCGCACAAGATTCAAAGGCCAGCCAAGACCGCTTCGCCCGCATAGACCTCCCAACCCGTACACACGCACTCCGATTCCAGGCCCCCCCACACCCCGATCCTAGTGGAGGGCGCTTCCTAATCTGTAAGAAGAAACCTGCTAAACACGCTGCCGACAACGGGTGACAAATGTCGAGCACAGCTTAAAACGCACGCCAGAGAGCGGTGGTGGGTGCGCAGGTAGTCAACGAGACGCTGTGGAAATCTGTCGGGTTTATGTCTTTTTAATAGGAGAGTATTCCCGCTATATTAAGATTAATGACAAAAGGCTCTTTTTTCCCTTCATAAGTGCAGGCTGATTAAACCTAGCCCCTTTTTCCCTCTTGGCCCCGCCTGGCTATCGCGTTAGGCAAGGATGAACAATCTGTGTGTGTTAGAAGGCAAATCCGGTGATGAGCACAGATGGAAAGGTAGCGAGAGCCCGCTGGAAAAATAAATGCAAGTGCATTAAGAAACCCTAAAATAATAATAATGTACAAACTATTCAAGGTGATGGGAACCAGGTTAACAGCAAGGCTGGAGTCCAGACCAAAATGATCAATTAAGAAAAGGAAGGGGGATCGTTTGAAAGAGGCTGGTGTCCTATTTAGAATTAAGAGGCTAGAGGGAATTTTAAATTCAAGGTACAACAATGCCTCAGTGAAGCAATGTTATCTGGGCTTTGCCCGCAGCACCTATGTCATCACCTCAAGGTCCTGTTTGTGAGAACCTTTTGGCAGGATTCTAGGTGCCTAAATGCTTCTGAGACCATTAAAAGCTCTCCTTTAAAAATGCTGGGTTATGGCTTAGCTCAACCACTCCAGGTTCCTCCATCATCACCATTTAACAATTCTATCAACACCACCGGTTTGCAAATCTGATTGTTTTTAATGTAGGCTTTAAAATAGCCCCATCCCAGCCCACAGGTGTTCCCTAGGGTACCTGTAGAAATACCGTTACTATTTGTAAGTAGCATGCATGTTAGTTTAAATCCTATCTTGTCAAACTAATTTGTAATGGCTTTGGTTGGAATGCTTACAAAGAGATTTTGAATTAAAATGTATTAAACCAGTTTTCCGTTCAGCGATGCTTAATACACAAAGACCACTGTGTATGGCCACACATTCATCCACACAAGTGTTCTTCAGAGTAATACTAACCACGTATGATGGCTGCATTCTACCATCACCTTTGAATTCATTATTCTGGCTGAGATGTGAGAACTGCCAGCTGATACATGTGCCATGGGAGAGAGGGAACAATCTGTGTCATTCTCTCCGCAATGGTGAAAAGGGTCAGAAGTGAGCTCACTGATCCGGGTGTCTTTTTACAGGTACCCATCTTTACACAGAGCGAGAATAAAGGACACTTTTTCAGTTGGATTTTTACTGAAAGTTGCTGGGGCCACAATGCCTGGGCACATAATCTCTGCCCAGCAAATAAAGTCTGAGCCTTCTCATAAGCACACTTCAGGTGTATTTCAGGGTTGTTCTGTAAATCTACAATCCCAACTACATAGTCATAGACAGTGGATATCACGTTTAAAAACTGTACCCAGAGAACACTGTGCTCTCAGATGAACTCACACAGAAAAATGATCAAAGATGCAGACTCCATATGACTCGGGGTGATGACTGTTCACAAAGTGATCCCTTCATATCTGACCTCTGAATCCTCATCCTCAAAGAAAAGCTGGACAACACTTTCAAAAGACAATATATAATTTTGCTAGACACTAAAATTCATGGATTTAATAAAAGACACTGGATTTGTGGCTTATTACAACAATCTGTTACCCACTACCCCGCCTTTTTTTGGCCTATGACTGCAGTGGTGTTAACTGGCTGCTTCATCTTGAATGGTCTCTTACAATATGTGTTAACTACTTCAGCTAAACAATCTGTTCCACTTTGTAGTTTGCTGTGAAACTCTAAGCACCTTTCCCAGACCTGCAGAAGAGCTCTGTCTGTGTAAGCTTGACAGCTTCTCTTTCACCAACACAAGTTGGTCCAAAAAAAGATATTACCTCACCCATGTTGGCCCAGCCATTTAGGTCTTCCAGCCTTTCCTGATCCTTGTGTGGGTGTTTGAGCTGGCACTTTTGAAGATATGTTGTTGAAGTTTAGAATTTCCAATTTGCGTTAAACATTTGAACTTGAGTCTGACATCTTCTGAAACAATACAGTGTTTTGTCATGGTGGAAGATAGCAGAGTATAAAGTACAAGGAGTAAAAAGCCTGTAACAGACCTGGTCTACAATAGAATGAGGTTGACATAAGGCATCTTTCCTTACACACGGTACACATATGAGGCAGAGTATAATTTATATTTGTTATTTTCCAGACAAAAGTCAAATTTTCACCCAAGATCAGGAAAAAAAAGAATATTAGGCAACTGTGAATTCCAAGACTAAAACAATTGCTTGGATTCTTAGGATATTGACATAGCTCCCCTATTTTTAATACAAGGAGAATGCAATTACACCTTTCACTGGGAAACACTTTCTTTTAGCAGAGAAATATAAAACATTTTCTATTCAAAGTTTCAGTCTCGATAGAATTCAAGGTTATAGTAGGGCTCACTATGATAGTTTAACACAATTGTATGTCCAGTAAAATAGGAAATCTCACTCCCAAATGGCAAGATTTTTATGCAATTACAATGAATTAGATATTTTTTCTTGAATTGCCTGTCAGTTAAGCCAAGAGTATATTTTATGGGGGGTAGGGCGTGAGAGACCACAAGTGCTATATAAAGATTTTATATAAAATATCTACTTTGCTTTACATTTTTTTTCCAGCTCCAACCCCACAACAGCTGCAGATATTTTAATATGCATCCAAAACTGATTTTAAAATGGAAAATATTCACAACTGCTCTTGTCATTTGGATGGTGGGAAACTTTAGCAGGGCATGTTAAAGGATATATTAAGAGTTGTGCTTGGATACCATATAGCATTTACTCAGTAGGAAACACTGAGAAAGAAGTTAAGAAGTTAGCTGCATGGTTCTGTGTCTTTGCTCTGTCCTTTTTAAAATTCACCTCTCCTATCTGGTACTATTTAAATAAACCAAAAACTCTACAAACTGGAAAATCCAGATTTGCAACATCACTCTGAGAAAGCGGGCTTCCTAAATAAAATATATATACACACACACACACATTTTCTCCCCAAGGTTAAATTCTAGTATGCACATTTTTACAGCAAATCAAAGATAGTATTTCTCAAAATAAAGGGCTTGATGGAATGCTTGTGGAAGTAAGTAAATGCATGTTTACCTGAAAATGAACTCTCTGAAGCTTATCAGTAACCTTGGGGCACTTCAATTTTGGTCCCTTAAAATACACACACACACACACACACACAAACATACACTCTCTCCCTCCCCCAGTTTGGCTCAGGCAGCCATGTAAACACAAAGCTTAGAGCAAAAGCCTGAAAGAAAGGGTTAAACCAGAAAGGTCTGTGAAGCAGTTCACATATGGCCATAAATAAAGCTTATTGGAAGTGCCCTGGGGAGTGGGAGAATTAGTATCACCAGTCTGAACATCCTTTTGGTGCACACACTACATATTTTGCTTTTTGTGCAGGACAGAAACTCCAAGAAGGTTGAGAGCCAGATCCAGGCACCTACAGACTGCAGCACTGCACCCAAACAGGGATTCAGCCCAGTGTCTACCTTCTTGGCAGAGGGAAGCCAATTAGATTTCTCTCCATAGGAACAAAAGCAAGTAGCTGAGGTTCCTTGGATAGAAGCAAAGCAGCAAACTGGAGAATGGAGTTTAGTGTGATAGGAAGCAAGTGTGGTTTAGTGACTGGAGCAGGAGACTCGTGCATTCTGCCCCCCAGCTCTACCACTGAGTTGCTGCGTGATCTGGAACAAGTTTCCAGGGGGACAAACAGGCAAAACATTACTTTCAATGTTACCACTCAGGGCAATTACCATTGTGCTCTGTAATGTTTGCAAGGTCAAGCCCTTTGTGCCGGAGTTTCTCCCATCTTAAAATAGGCCTAATGCTGCCTATCTTCCCAAGCGTGTTGTATGATTATATATTTAATGCTTGTAAATGTACTTTGACTTGCTAGATGAAAGACACTACGTAAGCACAAAGTATTAATACTATAAAATATCTTAAGCTATTAACAGTCGCTAATGACCATTAAAACAAAGCACTATAGCTTTATTTTTAACAAATCTGAATTTCTATTCTACATTGTGTATTTTCAAAGCCTGCACACACAATATAAATTTACTGGCTGTGGGCCTGTCATGACAAGGTGTAATCAAGAAATCATGCACCAGTTGAGGTTATTCTGCATATCAAGTTGTATTTCTATATCTGAGTGTCCAGGATGTGTAGGTGCCTTTCCAGCTCCTTAGCACAGCTTAAAGAGTCATTATGCTGGGCTTGTAGAAATACCAAGAAAATCAAATTCTGTATCGGCCAAAGGAAAGATATAAGGGAATCAGCAGAAAATTCCTGCTTGCAGGGAAACTTGAAAACCACATGGCAAATGTTGGTCATGCCAGCTGACCAGCCTGAGAAACTCAAATCCACTAACAAATTACCATGAGCGTTTAGCTGGTGCATGGCGCATCCAGATTGATTCAACAATGAGTGGACGAGTTATATGACAAGGACAATCCTAATCACAGCAGATGCTCTTCTGGCTGTTTCTAGGCTGCTCCAGAATTTAACCTTGGTTAAGATTTCAGTAGTTTTTCCAACTAAATCCCTTCAACAGCTCGTCTCTATACTTCAGATTTTAAAAGACAGGAGAAGGCTAGAGAGAGCAAGCACTCCTGTTCTGGCTCTAGGTGGTCTGCTGCAGAGGGATGTTTTTCCTGTTTCTGTATTTATAGTTCCCTTTTGCATACATTGTTCCAAGATTTATTTGCCGTCCTTTAACTTTTTGCCAAATATCCCTGAACTACTCCCGTCCTTATCCTCGCGTATGCCAGAAGGCCGTTGAAGCTGCGGTAGGGACAGAGCTGAGGTGCAGGACAGAAAGGCCCGTAAGCCCATAGCGCCCCCTACTGAACAGTCACCAACAGCCCCTTCAGTCTAACGCCAGGCTTGTGAATACTGAGAGGGCTAAAGGTCCAGCCTCTCTATACAACACATAGCCTAGACCCTTGGCACCCTTGTGCAATGTTGATTACTGCACATGTGGCCCAGCCAATGGCCACGTAGCACGTCTGGGGTGCTGTGTGTGTATCTACGGTCACCAAGTGTGCAGTGATAACCAGATGTTCAATGCAGCCTCAATTATTCAGCCATCCAATGGAAACCACTGAGTAACTTCAGGTAATCAAGATTTTAGGTAACAGAGAGACCTGGCACGTCACAGATGTCAGGGGACAGGCCTCTGTTGTGGAGAAGAGGGATCTGGGGTTAAAAGGAGCTCAAATCATCCAGGCTGAACAAAAGATAAATTATTTCAAGGAACAGACAACCAAACAGGCCTTTTGAGTATTGATGACACATTGCAGGCATGTTGCCATCAGAAAGCGGGTACCACAATAGTAAAAATAGCTATTAGACAAGTTTCAAATAAATATCTCACAGCCACTGTATTGCAAAACAAATCTTCAGCGAGGCACACCGTAGTTCCAGGTGGGGGATCTCCCCTTGTGTTAGATAATTGTGTATCTATTTGCATCCATTTTCCAACATGTTTAAGAGAGACAACCTGAAATTTCAGCTAACCCCCCACCTCCCCGACGGATCTGTGCCTTGAAAGAGCCTAACAAGGTGCATGCACACTGGAGTGCTTATTGCAAGAAAGATTCTGTCTCACCTAATGACACTTCGTGTCCTCTGTGCTGAAGACTGCTTTTGACTAGCACTCTTCCTCTTCTTTCTGAATCATAACCACACTGGGAGCCTTGGCCTACTGAATTCTACTACTGAAGTTGTCACCAAGGCTATATAAACAAACAAGGCACACCATCTACCCCCTTCCATCTCTGCTGTTGCAGCTCCATTTCCCTGTGACAATGCTTTATTTTCCCTCTCTTTTCATACAGTAGCTAGCTCATTTGTTAGCCCTGGTTAATGGTCTTTTCTTTCACTTGTTAAACTGTCTGCTTTGCCAGTCCAGCATTCAATGGATGAAAGAGGCAGCGGTACTTGTAATACAATAAGAATAGTGATAAGAATGTTATTATGTGAGTGGCACTGCTTAAGAGAACACGCAGACACCTGCCCCAGTTCCTAGTACAGTGCATCTCTTACTGACAATGAATCTGCAGGCCTAGGAATCTGGATGGAAGGCGGTAACCATAGTCAGAAGCTTTCCTAAAGTGCAGGAGAACTCCTCTGGAAAAATGGACTGTCAGGCATAGTCTCCATTTCCGTGGGAGCCTTCAACTCCTCTGATCCTTCGAGGACATATATATATATATATATATATATACACACTGTATATATAGTTCCTTCTGCAACAACTTGTGCTGGCCATCAAAGGGTTCTTGCATTAAATGACATGAGAGGGGTTCAGTGAGAGAGAGAGGGTACAAACTATTTCATTGTCTTTGTGAGGATCTTTGGCATTTGCAGGAAGATGCTCTCTTTCACCCTCTTCCTAGCTTGTTATCATTCACTTGCATTTTGCTTTTATGCAGAAACAAACAAACAAAAAACACAAAGAACAACCCAAAAGCATTTCCCATGGCTAATTCTCTGAAATGATTCCCTCTTCTTTTTCGTCTCTCCAGTCCTCTTCTGCATGTGTTTCAAAGTCTAAGGCTAGAGATCAGTCTCAAGTGCCTACCTTCCCCGTCCTCCTTCTCCCCACCTTCCTTTTATCTCGGGCATATACATTTACCGCACAGAACAAAGTTGAAGCCAGAGTCCCCATCCACTTCACTGCAGCGTTTATTTCGCGCTGCATTTTTGAAAATAGTGTCCTCGTGATAAACAGAGCAACAATCACTGGGGAGTCTAGTTCAAGCAAATGGGCATCGCCGTTACTAGCAGCACAGATCACTATTAGCTCCTGGACACCTGCACCGATTTTCTTTTCATTTTTAATATGGACTGTTTTAAGTATTGGGAAGGATTATCTAAAACCTCAGGCTTAAAGTCTCTAGCTCTTAGGGGGTAGAAGGCAGTTCCACAGTGGGCAGATTATTCCACATTTGCACCTCTCGCTGAACCATCTGCCACTGGACCCTTTGCAAAACTGGGACAGGCGAGTCTAGGTAGGGTTGCCAATTTTGGTTGGACAAATTCCTGGAGGTTTCATCACATGACAATCTTTAATTCCTGGAGACTCCAGGCTGATCCTGGAGGGTTGGCCAGGCAACCTTAGGTCTAGGCCTGCCCAGACCTAGAACTCAGCTACTGAGGAGGAACCACTAAGCTCCGCTAAGCAGTTGAAAAAGTGGGACAATGGAGGAAAAACAGGAATGAGAATGAAGTCAGAGGTTAAAAATGAGGGAGCCAGAGGGAAACACTGAGCCAGAAAACCCCAACGTCCACTGGTCCTTAGAGTCATCCAAGGAGTCAGTGGACACTGCGTAGAGGAACTCTGTCCAGAGATGTGACTGGATAAGGGACTGGAGATAGGCCCTATGGTCATGGAGCAATGTTCCCATCCAGCTTCGTCTTCCTGGTATGATGGATGGGTGTCTTGGTGCTGGCTTCTGTAGGAACAGGCTACTGGACTGGATCCATGGATCTGATCCAGTCTAGCAATTCTGTGTTTAATAGCCTGAAGTCCACATCAGGAGTTAATGTTTATCAGATGGCGAGTTCCCTTTTTGATGGTTACTGATGGCCATCAATAACATCAATCATTGTTATTGATTGGCTTCAATCCAGACACTTGCATTTATAAACTATGATCAGCATTGCAAGGTTTGATTAGCACAGACCCGTAAGGCGGGGGCATGGAGAACAGTTCAGCAAGACAGAGTCTCTGCTTGGCAATGCTTTTCAGACACCAGCATTTGTCCTTTAATTATTATTTCCTTAAAGACAAGGAGAACCGCTATAGACAAAAAGTCCCTTCTTGTAGTGAGCTGGAATTTGATGTCATAACAACTGTTTTTGTACCATGCCAGTTAGAAGAAAGAGCTCTGCGGGAGGGGAAAGGAAAGATTTAATTATAGAGCTGCGTTGTGATTTTGCACACATAGCTGGCTGTTGTAATCAGGTTACAAGTATATCTGATTTTCTGGGGGGTTTGGGGGTTTTTTTTTGTGGTCCAAATTAGTTACGTATGTTTGGGTGTCTCCAAGACAAGCTGTTATTTGGCTTCTCTGAAGAAGGAGATTTTGATCAAGTGAACATTTCAGGCGGAAAAAAAACATTGCAGGCCTTTGCCTAGGAAATAAACGTATGCCAGGGTTATGCAGAAATCTGACAATTGCATCTTGATCTAAAAAGTTAGGGGGAGTTTGGATTCCCCTACTTTCTCTTCTTCAGAAGGTATTTCCCTTGCAAGTCTATATGAAAAAGAAATGGGAAAAATATTTCTTCCCTCATACTTGATTTTAGGACCCCAATTCCAGCTTATTTATTTAGATTTATTTAGATTTTTATTTAGATAAATTTAGATTTAGATCTATGAAGGATTTTGAAGATTAGGAGTTTTATTTCCCTCTGTTGAGAAGGGGGAAGACAAATATTAAGAAGGGACTTAATATTTTCCCTAACCCATATAGCTATGTTTCACTTAGTTTTTGTACAGGTTGTTAGGTTCATTTAGGATTCCATTGTTGTCCATGCAAATTCTTTTTTACATTTCAAATAACAAGATTATTTCCCCAGGGAGTAATATCCTGTAATTTGAACACAATAATGGGAATAAATTACTTACTTAGGACTAATAACGACAGCCTGATTCCAATATATATAGGAACTGTAACAGCTTTGGTTAGTTAAAATGTAATTGTGTCGACAGATGACATTTTCTTTCAAAGGAATCTGAATTACTTAATTAATTTTGTTGGGGGTGGGGAAATAAAAAATATAGAGAGAGAGAAGGAAATTTTTGTAGATTGGGTTGTTCGTTCTTGCCCCAGCCATAAAGCAAGTAAGAGAAAGAGAACTGAAAACATTTCAGCACAGACGTGCCTCATCTGATTGTATTTTCAGAAAGTTTCTGCATTTCCAAAGCAAAGACAATGCACCCTCCTCAAAAAAACAAAAAACCCCACAACCAAACCCAAAAACTCCACTAAATCAGCTGTTTGAAAATAGTTAGAATCAACTGATAACTTATTTTAAAATGACTTGAAGCAGGATGTAAAAGATCTTTTTTGGACATATTCTGGGTTTAGGCCCAAATCAAACATGTCTGTTGTTTCAATAATTATTTCAGTGGGAACAACAAAACTCGGTGGACTCTTCCTAGGTGAATAGTTCTGGGGGAGAGGAGGTATCAATGAAAGCGTAGAGTATTATTAGACATTTTGTTTTATGGGTATTTCAGATTGTGAGCTTGTCAGGATATGTATGGATCCTATCATATTTTCTGTTAGGAAAATGCATGGCGCAGTATGGGTACTACTAGAAATTAATTAATTAATCAATCAATCAGATTCAAGATAGTGGGGGAAACATTTCCTCAGCACACACGCTCCACAGCGCACACAGTGCAACAAGCTCGAGGCAGAAGCGGGGCACACAGCTGCCATTGTGCCAACCCCCAAGCAGGAGGAGAGAGCCAACCTCAGCCCAGAGGGTCCAATTGTTTTCCCACCCGACCTGACCTGGACCCAACACTTGCAGGGCTCTACTAGACACTGTACAAAACACAGAACAAAACAAAAAAAATAGTCCCTGCCCCCAAAAGTGCTTGTACTTTAAGGGTACATCTTCACTGCAGACCCTGACCCCTACCCCATCCACACACAAAACCCTCTCACCAGAGTCAGTTGGTATCTTCAACCAAGGTTAGCTGGCCCCGCTGAGTGTGTAAAGCTCAGCTGCTGCTTTCACTCAGACTGGGAACTCACCCACACTGCCGTGAGGATGCAGACTAAAATCACACAGGTGGGGCTAGTCCTCCAACAACTTCCCACAATCCCCCGCCAGCATCTGCAGAAGGACAGACAAGTTCTCCCACAATTCCCAGAGAAAGACTCTGAGCGTCTCAGCTTGCTGCAACACAAAGGACAATGGGACATGCACCCAGAAGTCTGAGCAACACACACGCGGGAGTGCAGCACCAGTGTGGACTCAGGCATGGCATTGCAGTGTAGCTGCTCACACGGGCCAGGCTAACCCCCGTGCTGATCACCTGAGTTAACTCTGCAGTGAAGACATCACCCAAGAGTTAACAACTAAGCTGGTTAAGAGCCTTCCTGGGCTTGGAAACGGATTGTTTCATTAGATAAGAGCAATGTTAGTTGTTGTTATATCTTCTTTAGCTCCTTCCATGCACAGTCCTAACATTTATTTGGTCCCGTTCATCTTTGTCTAATGTTAACACAATAAAAAAAAAAAAAAGCCCTTTATTCAGCACCTTCCCACTCTCACCTCCCAGCAAATTCACCCCTGCTTCAGTTTCCAGTGAGCCTACAATAATATTTCAGCCTGTTTCAGTTTAAGAGATTTAAAAAGATAATGATGGGTTGTTATTCCTACTGTCTTCAAGGGCCTACAATTTTCTCTTGTATTTTTTGCTTAGGCAATTGTTTTTTTATATGCCCTAGAGAACTCCTTGAATTTAGCCTTCGCTTCTTCCTCTCTCTCCATTCCACGCCAGTTCCCTGCTCTGCCAGGATTTGTAAAGACTTTCAAAGTATACTAGCAGCACTCTTTTTGGGCGTGAAGTGGAACCCACTTGAAGAGAATCCAGGGTCTCCACAGTGCCCCTTGCTTTTGCTATTACAATGGTTAGGTTTAATCCTTAGGTACAGCAAAACTTTTTATTTGTTTCCCCAAAGGTTCCAGCGATATTTTCTTGCTGCCTTTGTCCATCCATCAAAAGACCAGACCACCCTTGCTACAGATCTCCAACCATTCAGTGGAATCAACAGCAGCTAGAGTCCCAATCCTGCAGTTCCAAGCAAAATCATCCAGTTGAAGTCCTCCATGGTCTGAGTCCAATGACTTGGGGCGGTAGGATCAGGCCCTCTCCCTCTTACCAGCACTATGAAACTTCTTTCATAAGAACTCAGAAAGCCCCGTCTGTTGGGTTATTAACGTGTCCTGCTGCCTACTGATTCCTAGATTTAAAAGAGTCTAAACATTCCTTTTAAAAAACACTTTTCAGCTATGGTACATTAAAAGCGAGTTTCCTGCTACAAAATATTTCTAGGCTCAGCTTCTAGCTGGGTGACTGCAGGCTGCCTCAGCCTTCTCCAGAACTAATTTTCCCTTGTTTATCTTAAAAATATTTCTGTGCTCCAGTCCCACCCACTGCCCGGGAGCCTTTAGAAGCCAGCTTCAGCCTGACACACACACTGTTGTTTATCCAGAGTGAGCTTTACAAATGGCTTATTAAGCCCAAAGTCCTGTTTACTTCTCTGAAGAGCCCTATAGGAAAACCTAGCAAAGCACTCAGCCCTTAGGCACCTTCCACTGGCCTCAGCAGAGTCACTCTTTATGCTTTACCCAGCGACTGAATTTTCAAAGTATCTCCTGTTTTCACCTCCTCCCTTGGCAGGCTATATGTATCAATACAATTAAGGCCCCTAGGGGCAGATCACAGAATCCCTTAGCTGTTGCAAAGTTTTCAAGTTACTTGGAGCTTTAAGCATGAAGACATTTATGGTACCAGCATCTGCTATCTATCTGCTTACGGCCCCCGCCGCTAATGTCAATGCATCTCACGGATCCCTTAACGTGTTGCCAATTCTTGATCATGTGATCACATGCGAATCTCTGTCCTGTTTTTAAAGCAAGTGTTACTCCTGAGGGGATTTGGCACCAAATGTCTCCCTCTCTCT
>ML675626.1:23682936-23720389 GCA_007922155.1 Mesoclemmys tuberculata
CCCCACTGCCTCTTCCCCTCCGCCTCGCCCTGCCCCTCCCCGGGCACTCACTGTTGCCTGGAAAACAGGGTGACCCCCAGCATACAGAAGGGGAGCACGACCACCACCAGGATGCGGGAGGCGGCGTGCAGATGCAAAGTCGGCAGCACCCTCCTTCAGCCGTTTGCACTTGCAGAAATGGGAGAGGGGCTTGGCATGTAAGCCTGTGTGCCCCTCCCTGACCTCACCTCTGTTTGGGGGGCCATGCCTTCCCCCAACTACGCCCATGGGTGTCCCCAGCCCCTCCCCCCACATAAGAGAGAATGAAATATTGGTTACCAGCCAATCATCATCATTATCTCAGGTGGGTTTGGCTGCTGATGTATAATTCATCTGAGCCATTTATCTTTTTCTAGTGCCTGTTTTTAAAAAGCCAGCGTACAATTTTGGTTTTTTTTTCCAGAATGATGCCTAACTGTGGGTCACTGCTTCACTCCATTTATTTATAGGCTCTGGCCATCTGCATATAGACAGAGCTGTGTGGATGCGGTACGGTCCCAGAGCACATGCACACAGGTTGGCTTGGCTTACGTTTTGGATTTACAATAAATGCACTGATTTCTTCCTAAATTATTAACATATAGAATGATCCTAACCCTCCTTGCCTCCAGGATTCTCTCCAAGCTAGAAAACAAAGCACACCTGCAAGGGTAATATATGGTACATGTTTGAAAGGGACGTTACGTGTGGGGCCTCAAACTCTTGAAGAAATCCCTTTAAGGTAAGCTCTACACATCTGTGTATTACATTGCTTAGGAGATTGATGTTAATGGAAATGTGCAACTCTGTTATGTAATATAAAGCATGTCTAAACTCAGTGATGGATGAGTATGCCTAAGCAGAACATTAGCATATCTGACGTTATTGCTTTACTATAATCTCAGGCAGACACACTGGATGGGGCCCAGAAGGCCACACAATGAGTATGGTACAGGGAGTGTTGATTTTCAATAAGTCTTGGAGCACTGGGGAAGTTCCAGAAGAAAGCTAACATGCCAGTTTCTAAAAAAGGTAAATGGGATGACTCGAGTAATTATAGCATTGTCAGCCTGACATCGATCCCAGGTAAGATAATGGAGTGTCTGATATGGGACTCGATTAACAAAGAACTAAAGGAGAGCAATGTAACTAATGCAAATCAACATGGGTTTATGGAAAATAGATCCTGTCACACTTACTTGATTTTTTTTTTTTTTTTGATAAGGTGACCAGATAGCAAGTGTGAAAAATCGGGACAGGGAATGGCGGGGAATAGGCGCCTATATAAGAAAAAGGCCTATACATCGGGTTTGTTCCTATAAAATCGGGACATCTGGTAGCCCTCTTTTTGGATGAGATTACAAGTTTGGTGGATAATGGTAATAGTGCTGATGTAGTACACTGAGGCTAGGTATGTACTGACGGTGGCAAATTCGCCACCGTCAGTCGATTTCTCTGGATTGACTGAGTGGTCAGTAAAGCCCCGCTCAGTCGATCCAGAAATTGACCTACGAAAACCACCTCCAAAAGTGGCGTAGCGCTGCATCAACGGGAACGCAGAACTGAAGCAGCGGAGTCGACATGAGTTACGCAAGTTTTTTACGTCGCTTGAGTATCTCCAGTTGACTGCCGCCAAATCTCAGAGGTAAGTATAGACCAGCCCTTAGACTCCTGTAAGGAATTGACTTGGCATTGCACAACATTTTGATTAAAAAGCTACAATGATTTAAATTAACACGAAACCTATTAAATGGATTAAAAGCTGGCTAATTGATAGGTCTCACAATGTAACTGTAAATGGAGAATCACCATTGACCAGCTCTGTTTCCAGTGTAGTCCCACAGGGATCAGTTCTTGTCCCTATGCTATTTAACATTTTTATTAATGATCTGAAAGAAGAAATCAAATCATCATAGCTAACGTTTTCAGATGACACAAAAATTGTGGGAGGGGTAAATAATGAAGAGGACAAGTCACTGATACAGAGCAATCTGGATTTCTTGGTAAACAGGACTCAAGGAAACAATATTTGTTTTAATACGCTAAATGTACATAAGAAGATAAGAATGGCCATACTGGGTCAGACCAATGGTCCATCTAGCCCAGTAGCCTGTCTTCCGGCAGTGGCCGGTGCCAGAAGCTTCAGAGGGAATGAACAGAACAGGGCAATTTTGAGTGATCCATCCCATTGTCCAGTCCCAGCTTGTGGCAGTCAGGTTTAGGGACACCCAGAGCATGGGGTTGCATCCTTTACCATCTTGGCTAATAGCCATTCATAGATGTATCCTCCATGAACTTACCAAATTAATTTTTGAACCCACTTATATTTTTGGTCTTCATAACACACCTTGGCCATGAATTCCACAGGTTGGCCATGTGCTGTGTGAAGAAATACTTCCTTTTGTTTGTTTTAAACCTGCTGCCCATTAATTTCATTGGGTGACCCCTGGTTATTGTGTTCTGTGTAGGGATAAATAACATTTCCCTATTCACTTTCTCCACACCATTCAAGATTTTATAGACACCTTCCCCTAGTCATCTATTTTCTAGGATAAACAGTCCCAGTCTTTTTAATCTCTCCTTATTTGGATACTCTTCCATACCCTTAATAATTGCTGTTGTTCTTCCCTGTAGCTGTTTCAATTCTAATACATCATTTTTGAACTGGGGTGACCAGAACTCACACCAAGGTTATCCCTGTTTCACTCGTGTGAAAGCGAGATCAGAATCAAACTTGCTGTCTAGCAACAGGCACTTCAGCATCACAATTACTGATGGGGTCATAATGCCAATGGCTGGTTCAAGGTGACAAACAACACAGCCTGCGAAGAGCAAGGGGTGCCAGATGTGGAGGACAAATGGAGGTGGGGAGAAGGAACAGAATTGAGGAACAATATGTTGACCTGGTTATTGGGATATTTACTGTATGGAGATGCTGGTTTAGATTAATTGGGGCTGGAAGAAAGACAGGCAGATTAGGCAGATTCCCATAACACAGCTCTTTCTCCAGCGTCACAGTCGCACACTTGTACACCTTGGGTAGTTAGGTTAGCGGTTCTGTCGTGTTTATTTAGGGCCAGCAGGGCTTGAAGTCAGAGGGAGAACAGTTACAGAGACAGACTGCTCCCAGAATGATACATTCACAGGCAAGCGAGCATGTGTTCAGCATCAGAGGAGATACTCCATGACCCTGCTCCTGCTCCGACTGATGCCCTTGTACATCTCTGCTTTCTTTGATTTGCAAAGTGTGTAGCAGCCCCGGTTCCTAATCTACATTAACTGCAGCCCAGATCAGCACAATGAATTTAAATAAGGGAGAGGGCAGACAGTTGCATGCCCACAATGTAGGACCCTTCTCCCCATCCCCATTTGTCTTTAAAAATAAAAAAAAGCTACTTTCACAGCTCCCTCGTTGGTTAGCGGTGGATAAAAAGGGGTGTTAGGGTCCACAGATTATTTACTTGTGGTGCTTTAGGAACAGATTGTCTTGTGCATTTACCAGACAAATGAATAAATCTGTGGTCCCAGCACACCATGGATCGCTGAAGCTTCCAGTTGAAAGCTGTACAGCAACAGCAGCCGTGTGCGGCACGCTTCAGAACTTTTTGTACTCTCCGTGTACAGCTGTAGTCAAACAACTTCCAGTGCAAATGCAGCAAGCCAGAGGAGTTACAAGAGCTGAGCATAGACACTATGATGTTGGAAAGTGGCAACGGCCTCCAAAGAAATGTGGAAACAGCAAAATTGGAAGAGTTACTGAAACTTCATTCTACAGGGAGCTTTTCCTCCAGTGCCCTTCCACCTTCCTCCAGACAGACAGACAGACAGCTTCTCTCTGCACTCATTTCGCTCTGTCCCATGATGGTGTATCCTCTTGGAACTCTTCCATTGCTTTGTTGGGGACAGAGGATTGGCTAGCACAAGCTGGGATGCAGATTGGCTCTTTTCTCAGAACCCAGAGCCTTACTGGCGAGGGCCAGAGGGAACCCGGAGAAGATTGGCTGCAATCTTGGCAGAATGATGCGCTCTCCCCCTCCCCTGTGTTTGAGATGGCCTCCTTCTGGCACCACTGAAACATCTTACTCGGACATGACATATTTACAGAATTTGATGCATTTCTCCCTTCTAATATGGCAGCATTTAAAAGGCTCTTCTGTGCCGTCCCCCTCCCCTCCCAGATCGGAATCTCTGGCCATACGCCCAGCTCACATCTGCCACTCTTTTAGCTGCCTGTGCTGCAAGTCACAAACTTGCCTCTTCGATTGTTTTGGGGGCAATCGCTTTCTTCCAAGCCTCCTCCTGCTCTGCTAGCCCCAGGGGCAGCTTGATGCCTGCATGGGCTGTGTTAACGTTGGGCTGTCCTCCCTGACACCTCCCGAGGGCTTTGCTTGTAAGCAGCAAAGCTTCCAGAGGTCAGTCAGGAAGCACTGGAGGGGACGTGAAGGAACGTGGCTGCAGGAGACTGGAGCTGATCTGAGGGCATTCACCTGGAAACGTGGGTAGTAGAGTCTGGTCTTGTGTGACCTTGCTTCTCCTTCAGAGCTGCACAGGGCCCGGTGGTGCCTACTGCTGGATGCACCTGGCTCACATCAGCATGGCAGTGCGTGGGTCACCCTTTGGCATTTTGGTTCATATCACATTATGTTCTAGTCAGTCACATAAATCATGCTCCCAGACTGCCAGCAGTTGGGCGTTCAGCCTTCTCCCAAAGCCAGTCCCGTTTCAGGATCCAAATTTCTATCCAGCCCTTAGAAACTTGATATTCTTAGACCTTCCAAATAAATTGGAGGGGAAATGGGAGGTGGGAATGAGGGAATCCTGGACTCCTTGGGAGATTCTGGAAATCTTTTGTTTGGCCATGTGGAGGGAACTGTTGCCCATAAGAGGAGAGGGCTAGATTAGATCTACTGAAGGCCTCAGCACATGTCTTTTCCAGTGCAGTGGTCTCAGAACTAGAGATGGACTCTCACAAAGCCCCACTCCCTGCACTTTGGATCTGGTGTAGAACTTCTCTAAGCTTCTCAGTTCAGGCCCGTCTGTGATGAACCATACTATACTATACCCTGATAAAGATTCCTAACACGACAAAGGGAGAAACTACAGCTTTGATCCACCGAAGCAGCTTAGGATGTCAGGAGCAGGGGCTGGTAGGTGCCAGACCCTACAACCCTGGCTAGAGTGGAACTGCAACCCCTTAGGTAGCTATAATTGAATTTAAGCCATGGTTTTAAGAAGTTCAAGGACCAGGAGACCCAGGGCTTTGGTGCACATGTGGGCAGCTTTTCAGAAGAACTTGGGCTTGGATTTTCAAGGGTTCAACAGCACCCACGACTGGGCCAGATTCTCAAAGGACTCCATGTTTACCAATGTGCCCAGCTGGCTGAACCCTTCTGAAACTCTGACCCAACATGGCTAACACTGTTTTCAGGAAAGACACCCCCAGCCACACTCATCAGCAAGGCCATGTCAGAGCCCTGCTAGTAACAGCCATGTTTAAACATGGCTCGTCACTTTCAATATTTACGAGCCTCGAGGGCCTTCAGCATCATTATAACCATTTTTCCTTCCTGCCCCACCCCCTTCTCTTTTGCATAGGATGTGTACCTTCAGGTACACAAACCCTACCAACCCTCCTGAACATCGCTTTTTGGCAGTAGTTTGACTGAGTGGTTCCCCTCCATCTCTATAGCTAACATTTCATTAGAGAAGAACCCCTGCCGTGGTTCCCTTTTACAACACCCTATGCATTTCATTCCAGCGCCCCTCTGTGATTTGAACATACGTCACGGTCTGGCTTTTGAGCCAGTCTTGATACATGTCTGCAAAGCTCAACAGAAGATGGACAGTGTGCTGGTCAAATCACAATCCTGGGCTAATGCATTCATGGATTCTAAGACCAGAAGGGACCAATGCGATCATTTATTCTAATCTCCTGTCTGAGAACACAGGCCATGTGACTTCCCTGAATTAATTCCCGTTTGAACTAGAGCAAATCTTTTAGAATAACATTAAAATCTTAGTTTACAAATCGCCCATGATAGAGAATCCACCACAGCCCTTGATAAGTTGTTCCAATCGTTAATTGCCCTCACTATTACAAATGTGTACCTTATTTCAAGTCTGAATTTGTCTAGCTTAGACTTCCATTGGATATCTTTGCCAGCTAGATTGAAGAGCCCATTATCAAATGTTTGTTCCACATGCAGGTACTTAAACTGTGATCAAGCAACCCTTAACTTTCCCTTTGTTAAGATAAATAGATTGACCTAGATTAAGGCATGTTTTCCAATTCTTTAGTCATTATCCTGGCTTTTCCATGAAGCCTCTACAATTTATCAACTTGCTTCTTGAATTGTTGACACCAGAACTGGAGACAGTCCTCCAGTAGCAGTCACACCAGTGCCAAACACAGAGATAAAATAACCACCCTACTCCTACTTGGTGTGCCTCCATTTATACTTCAAAGGATTGCATTAGCCTTTTGGCTACATCATTGCACTGCGCACTCATGTTTAACTGATTACCCACCATGACCCCTCAAGACATTCAGCGTCACGACTTTCCGAAACAAAGGCCCCATCCCTGTCATCTCCCTATAAGATGCAGGATTTTCTTTTGAGGTGAGCCTAAAGTTAATCTCAGCTAGTTACATTGAGGTAAAGGACAATTTGTCCTGTTTCCACTAGAATTGTACACTTGCTATCTCATTCTAAGAGCACATCTTCCCACCTGTGTACAGGGCCCAAGCATAATTTTTTCAGGCCCAATACAAACTTGTAACATGGGCCCTCTCCCACACACATACCCATGGGGGTTGCAGCCGGCGCCCCAGGGCCTCCAGGCACCAGTAAAGTGTACCCTTTCCTTCCCTTCCCCCGTGGAGGCCCTGCTTGGGTAGCCATTGTCTTACAGAGTTGCATCTGGAGTAGCTACACTGAAGTCAGTGCAATTACCCTGGCTTTACACTGGCATGAATAAGATCAGAATCTGATGTGCTGGCCAAATAGCGATTTTTCACCTCTAGACAGTATGGGCCAATTTCTGTTCTCTCTTAAAACTAGCACAAAAAGGACATCGGCATTGCTGTGAGAGCAGGAATTGGCTCTATATACACAGAAAATTATCCTACTTTGGTTTTACTTTAAAGGCTGCAGAGTTGAAAGAGCCTGTTCCCTTGATGCTAAAACCTATGTGCATATACAATGCCATGCTGATTAGAATGTCTGTGATTTCCTCCTTCAATTAACGAAGAACTTGTCTTACATTTGGCTAATAAGTTCCTCCAATCAAAGGGCATCAATTCTGGTTTGAGTGATCAGCTAAGGAAAAAAAAACGCATTTCACTGCTTGTTAATGTTTGGCCAATAGCCCTGATTCACATTCACGTGCGACTCTATCATTGTTACGCAACAGACATGCATGTGAATTAGGAGGTGGAATAAAAAGGTGGTGTGTTTGTGAGGAATTTTGTTTGTGTGCTTGTTTAAAGCTGGGGGCATTTTATTGTTAATAGAGATGGACTAGAATTCCAGATGGTATGGAAGAGATTCCCTCCCACTCAATATATACTGCACAATGGCCTCTCTCTCCATCTCTACTCTCCCCCTATAAGAAGTAGAAGTCTAGAAGGAAAAAGGGGGTTTAGAGGAAAATCTACTCTGTCATAATGGAAGCCAGTTGTCGAGGCTCAGGGATGGCTTAGCAGGGCATCTTACACGGAGCTTGCAATTTTTTATTTTCAGATCTATCCCTTTGCTGACAATCTTGAGAAGAAAAGAAAAATCTATTTGACAGCAGCAAAACCAGCTTGCAGAGCACTTCAGAGACAGGGGAGAGACAAGATACCATTTTCAGCTTCCATAGAAACTTTCTGCAGTTAATTTTGAGGCACAGCGACAGAACAATGATTCTTCCTCTTGGCATAAGGCAGTTAAAGTGGCATGAGACAGAGTGCAACCTTCCAGGTAATCTTTGCAAAAGGTGTGGGGACGGGATTGCAAGAGGATTGGCAAAGAGGTGGGTGTATGCACAGTGGTGATGGGAGGACACGGCTAGCATATCTGGATTTACTCTGCAGAGTAACAAAGAGAAATATAATCGTCTAACAAAGGTTCCTGCACTGCCTGACCCAACGGGTCTGGACTTGTTGGACAAATGTTACAAAACAGTCTTTCTAAAAATGAAGCAGTTTACGGATTGCAGCTATATCCACTGTGCTTGTCTGACTGAAGTCAGTGTGGACTAGTGGTTAGCCAGGGAGCCTGGGTCTACTTTCAACCCTGCCAAGGACCTTGTAGCCTTCAGCAAGTCATGGAACCCATCGGTGCCTCAACTTCCCTATTTGTGTAGTAGGAGTAGTAATCTAAACCTATTTTTGGAATGAACTTTGAAAGCTCATCTGAAATTCCAGGTGGCATGGAAGATAGGTGTGTGGGCATCTGGAATAACTGCATGTTTTATTGCATGTTAGTTACATAAGCATAACTTAGGTAAATTACTGCAGCCTAGGCAAGATATTTCTACTAGAAACTCCTTGTTTTCATTCCATAATTTCATAGCTAGCACTACACTATGCGCAGCATCCTATTGACAGAGAGAGATAGGTACCAGTTTGTTGATAGACATGGGAGTTTTCTAGACGATCACAGGCATTTTTAGACAACAACCCTCAAGGTAAATTGTTTCCAACACAGTCAGAAACCACCTTGTTGTGTTGTTCAGATGAAGGACTCAATAACATTTCACATCCTTTCCTCTCATGCTTGGGGCAGCTCCATTCTAAGGGCTTCAGTACGCATGAATGTAAAGCAGAACAGCTATTCTGGAGTAACTATTCTGCTTTACATTCACACCCCTCCTGCCTTATTTTAGAATAACTTTCATAACAAGCCCAAAGTAAACGTCAAGGAGCAAGACTGAAGAGTCAATCCCTTCATAAGGGGAAGAGCTGGAAGATTCGGAGAGAAGTTACACAGGAGGTTTGGCTCGGGGCAGTTGTTTTGGCAGGTGACTTGGGTTTAGGAGAAGATCTGGGGTGTTTGTGGACACTGTCATAGGATTGAGGATGAAGGGATTTCCTCACTTTTGCTTGCAAAGTGCACGTTCCAATAAGAATCCAGGTGCAGTTGCCCGGCATTCAGGCCAGCAACCCTACACCAAGCCAGGGTGTCGTGTGTAAGCCTTGACAAATGTGTGAGAGGAAAGTGAGGTGAAGAACTCTTTTGGGGGGAATTCTACTGAACCTAAGGATTTTACTAAATCTGAACAAGATCCCAGATAACAGATATACCCTAAAAGGCAAAAAGGGTAAACTAGCATGACATAATTGAAAAGCCCCATCAAGATGAGGGTGAACATGTCTGAAGCAGTGTTAGCTGGCTGTATTGAAAACAGGAGTCTCAACTGAAACACATCCAGCTTACACAGCTTCAAAGGTGCGGCCCGGTCAAGAATCAGGCTGTTTCAGCCATCTTAAGATGACTTGAATGAGCTAATGCACTCTTTTTGCTCATCAAGACAAGGCCAATGGGACAGTAAAATCAAAACAGCCAAGTGCTATTCCATTGAGTGGGTATAGCAAGATTCCCATTAAGGATATTCATGCCAGGGCTACATGAAGAGCACTTTGCCAGTACAGCTATACATCCGGTATACTATCCTCCTCATGTGGATGCAGCTACATTGGCAAACTGCTTTTGCCAGTAGAGTTTTTTCCAGCTCCCTCACAATCCCGTTCCCCAAGCAAAATGGGCTACACTGCACTGGTAGGACTGCCCTAAATGAGTTATACCAGAAAAAGCACAATTTTGCCAGAATAATTGCGTCTACACTAGAAGTTTTGCTGGAACAGCTGTGGCAGTCAGGGATCATTCCTCATCACACCCAACTAATATCAGCAAACGTTTGTAACGTAGACCTGGCTTTGGTTTGCATCATACTCAGGAGAAAGAAATTCTTGTTGACTAGAAGGTACAGTTTCATGGGAATATTTGATGAAGCTTGGTAAAGAGCTGGGAGACCCCCAGAAGTCAGTTGTTTACCAAAGTAAGGTCATTGTAGGGATTCTGGTTTTTGAGACTGATTAATTTCATTTTGGGGGGGTTATTGTTAGCAATTTGTGAATTTTATGTAGAAACCCCCAAAACTGGGGGCTTGGGGGGCTCTCTTTGTATTTACTGTAATGAGTAACGAAGATTAGTACATTGTACATGACGGTGGTACATGCTGTCATGAGTAATCTCTTTGTTATGTTTCCTAGTGCACTATAACACGGTACTATTTTGAACACCACTGCACTGAAGCACACTAGGGAACCTTTAGTGCATATCAGCAGGATCTACACGGACCAATTCATGCACAATATGCTAGTGCACTTTAGAAATCACACCCCTGTGTAGACAAGCCCTTAGATACAAGAAACCATTTCCAGGGTTTTTCCTGGTCTTTATTTGATAAACACTGCTTTCATTAATTTATTTGGTATGGGGGGGGTGTTGTCAGTGTTTATTGGCTAAAACAAAAAAATCAAAAGCCTTACTCAGGACCTATGAACATGTGCAAGGTGCAATCAAACCCTTGCATCTCCAATGTGACCTCCCAAGGAGGAGCCATGATAGCCAATCCTGTCTCTTTCCATCACAGTGATTTATAGCAGTGGTTCCCAACCTTTCTGAGTGAAAACCCCTCTAGTTAACATTAGGTAAAACACGTGCCCCCCTCCACCCATCCCCTCACCAGCCATAAACACATATATCCCCTATAAATACATAACAACAACACTAAATTACTCCAATCTGGCAGGCACCTTGGGTGCTGCTCCCTGGGTTGGGTGGAGGGGACTGCTTCATCACTGCAGCAGCGCAGAGCTCCGAGATGTGGCTGGCTCCCTGGGGGGCTGCTTCTCTGTTGCAGATGGGCGCCTGGCAGGCCTGGGGCCCATGGGGGCTGCTGCACCTGGCCGACCCAGAGCTCAGAGTGGCTCAACTGTACCTTAATATTACAGGACCCTCACAGACCCCCTGTAATTTTTGGAGCCCCAGCAAGGGAGTCGCAGACCCCAAATTGGGAACCCCCGATTTATAGGACATTGAAAACACCCACTGAAAGCTGAATAATAAGAGGGGCGAGACTGTCCATTAAGCCTCAGGCTACTACAACTTTTGATCCATAGAATCATAGGACTGGGAGGGACCTTGAGAGGTCTAGTCCAGCCCCCTCACTCATGGCAGGACTAAGTTTTATCTAGATCATACCTGACGGGTGTTTGTCTAACGTGCTCTTAACTTCTTTGCTTCCAAATTCTTTGAACATCTGTTCTGAGATGCCGTTAAAGAGATGAACAATTTGTTTTTTCCCCATTTGTCACCTAATTATCAATTTGCACCATGACAGGGGGTATAAGCTCCCCCAGGAACAGGGCTATGGTTTTTGACCACCTGACAGTTTCCTGGCCTCAGGGTCCTCAGTTAAGCCCTTCTGCTGATGAAATCTTCACTAAAAATGCATGTCAGAGGTAGCCTTTCCCTGCCAGAGTGTAACCTTATGACTCCATCTGCAGGGGGAATTTAAGTGTTGGAAAGATGGAAAAAAATATCAGAGTTCCTCACAGCTTATGACATTTTCTATTGTTTTTTTCTATAAATGGACACTCTTTAGGTAACAGATCATGGGCTAACAAAGTCAACAGCAGAACTCCAAGGAAATTCAATAGAAGAATCAGGTCCCAAATGTTTTCTTACAAACACATTAGATTATTGCAACCGAAGAGATCTGAAAGACAGTTGACTTGTCATCACTTCTACTTTTTCCTGCCTGGATGGTGAAATAAAGACTTTTCAGTTTCAGATTCTGATTTCCATGCATTAAGACAGTGCAGAATAGTCTGAGCTATAAAGACAGCAAAGGGATATTTAAAATCCAAACACAGGAAGCCCCCATTTTCATTAAAGTGTATTTAAACATTCATGGCAAAACCTAGAATTCTCAGGTGTGTGTATCTTTTTTTTTAAAGCGGGAATTACATGACCAGATATTGGTCCCTTTGTTTATTATTTCATTCAGAGATTTTATGGCTCGAAAGGACCAGTATGGTAAGCTAGTCTCATCCTCCTACATAAGGGTAAAAAATGTCATGCTTTTTATTTATAAAAGCAACAAACACACACAAAAGACACCCATAAACAAAATCTATTTTTTTCAATGGGGAATTTCACTTTGATAGTGACCCTCTACCCACGTGAACCTTCACTTACTGACCCAAACTTTCCCATTAGCACATCAAAAACCTAATTCTATTTACCCAGCTCATTCTTCCCTTTAATATCAAGACGAATGAGTTCTCTGTCCTTCCGTCAGGAGGTCCCTTATCTTTAGATCCAACCTTTAAGTGTGTAAAACAGTCTGTACTGATACACAGGCACTCAAATCCCCTTTATGAAACGAACCCTTTCCTTTGACACTTTTGTTACTTCGCAAAGGTGTTTGCACTGAAAGAAGAGTTGGGGCTAGAAGAGGACTGGGAATGAAGAGGGGCTAATGGAAAGACAGCAGGCAAGAACTTGGGGAGCTATACATCAGGGCTACACTGGGCTACATTTGAAGTTTTTGAATCTTTTGGGGCTGGCAACAGTTTCCAGCCCGCTCTGATAATGGTGGTGGTGATGAAATAATCTGTTAACACTTGAAAATTAAACCAGCTGACGGAACCCAGCAGAAATGCAAACTACACAAGGCATTAAACACAGGTGCAAGCAAGGAACACCCATGGATTGGTATTCAATGGGTGTGAGCCATTAGAAATGGAGTCACGACTCTGACCAGGCTCCCTGGGAGCAGGATCATGCAGTTACGCCAGTTTGCACGAGGACTTGATAGTCCTGGGAATGAAGCAGGTGTAATTGGGGCCAGAGGGGGGGGTGAGCTACTTTATTTTATACTCTTCTGCTAGTTGCTCTCCCTGCTATACTCCCTCTTCCACTCCTTCAGCGTCAGTTACTCTTGTTTGGCTACGTCCCGCACACCCAGTTTGGGACTTACTTTGTCACTACATCCAGCCTGAATTTGGCCTAGAAAGGCCCTGGGAGTGGCCGCAGATTAGGCCACACTGAGTTTTGTCCTCTTTTCTCTTTTTCTAAAAAAAGATCATTTAAAGCAGGCTGCAAGCAACATTATCATTCCTCCCGCATGAGGGCTCAGGCAGCTGAGATCCATTTCTGACACCGTTAAGGCAACGTCATTATGCGTCAGTAGCCTTTGCCCAAACAGCCAATACAATTATCAAAGCTGAAGTGGACATGGGCTGTGCTGGTTGGAAGGCTTCACACAGCATATCTGGAAAGGATCTGGGTACAACCCTTGGTCCAGCATTCTGCCCAACCTTTCTCTCTCCACAGAGCAGCTTCTATTGGCTAAGACAGTGTGATCACACAATGCTGCTGCCATGATGTTTCCGATTACACTGTAGAACCTAACTCATTATCAGGGGCCTAGGGGTACTTTAATTATGGAAAGTGCTAGAAAAAAAATCAGATTCTATTCCTTTCTTTTAAGCAGGTAGAAGACCCCAGGAGATTGCCATCTATTTCAGGGAAAGGCCTTAGAGGCTGAATTCAAAATTTACAGCAATAAACAGTCTAACAAAGCCAGCCTAAGCATGGCAGACGCACGCCATAATTCAAAATAAGCAATGGAAAAGGCTGATGCACAAAAGAGTCCACAACACAAAACGGCTACAGCAACGCTGCCCAAGGTGCCAGGCACGGAAAAGAATACAAAAAGCAGCCAGCATGTTTTGGATAATGGCAAAGGAAGAGATGATTGCTAGGTTGTAAATCAGGGGATAGGTTTTGATGAGACAACAGGCTTGCAACAGCTTTTGAAATCAGAGGCTGATTTACACCTTGGTAACCGCCTCTTCCCATTCATCATTTGCACACAGAAGAGGAAGAGGTTTAAAATACTGGCCAAGGAAGAAGGAAACATTTTGTTCTGTTTGACGGGAGAACACTGGCAGCAGGTTGGTGTCATGACCCATGGGGCAGCGTGATTGGTAAGTCCTAATAAGAGAAATGGTCTGTTCCATCACCACGTCAGTACCAGGTAGAAAGTTACACAGAGACTGCATGCAGCATTGCGTGCTAGCTCCACGTTCAGTCGGGGGCTCGGATCTGTGAGGTTAGGGCAGTTCCGTGCCAGGTGTTCTAATAGATTTGCAGCTGGATCATCAGTCTGTTAGGAAGCCCGATACCACTATGCAAGAAGGCAACGGCACAAGAATTTCAGGCTTGCTTCACAGAACAAGTGCACCGTCAATACAGCCACAGGCAGCAGCTTGCAAGCTTTGAGGCTAGCTTGCCCAAGCTCTCTGGGGCATAAGGCTAAGTAGAGTCACTGTATTTTGCCTGGAGATGGCAACATTTTCTGGGAATAGTCATTTAACTTTTAACTGAATTCCTTCCAGCTGCTGTAGCACCCCGGGTGGATTTGCTTTCAGAGACTGTTGGTGCAAGATTGCTAGTGTAATGCTCTGGCTTAGTGGATGCTCGCACACCCTCTGGTGGCTGGCTGTATGACTGCATCCTCTTCTATGATGAGCGTAGCATTCCTGTGGCTTAAGAGGTAAGGCCTCATACCCAACCTTGGGGTCAGTGGATGTGATCAATGCTCAGTCCTGACACCAGTACGAATGGTCACGAGAGCCAGTTTTAAGCTAGCACGCTCTATCTCAGAGACAGGGCAGTTTGGGTTCACGTTTTGCAACCATTCACACTAGAAATCCAGGTGTAAAAGTCAGGCTCATCCCATCAGGGAACAGAAACAATACCATGTGGCTTATACAACCAGTCCCAACTCAGAAGCCATTCCGATTTCAAACAACTGGTCAGAGAAAACAGAGTCTGGGGGAGGTTTTTCCAAGTGATGTCAAACGTGGGCCGCATGTGAGAACGCTGGGATCTGGGGAAACTGAACAGAGAAAGGAGCAGAGTTTGTTGTTCCGAGGCGGAAGGATTTCTCCTAGAACAGAGGGTACAGCCTTGCCTTCGCTAGGAAAAGGGATGTGTCCTTAGTGTTAGGGAAAGCCGAAGAGTCCGTCTACCCTGCAGCTGGGAGTGAGCCTTCTGGCCCAAACAGACAGACTCATGCTAGCTCTGGTTGAGCGAGTGTGCTAAAAACAGCAGTGTGGCCATTGCAGCGCTGGCGGTGGCTCAGGCTAGTCACCTGAGCTTGGACTCGGGCACTTAGTCTGAGCTGCCGCCCATGTTGCTGCAATTTAAACTCCCCACCCCCACATTCAGGTCCCGTGCCTTAACCGCGAGACCCGCCTCTCTAAACGAAGTGCATGCACCGCCGGTTTTCTGACACGTTCATTCTTTTGTATGGGGGGAGAGAAACGAATTAAAAAGATTAAACCAAAAAGGACCGATCTTTTCCTTCACTACAGTCCAACTACTTTATCCTTAATCATGCGGTCTTTCATGCTGCGATGTCACCAAGAGGGGTTAATAACTAGGTGATCTTTAATATACAGTATCTGTCTTTTCCAGTGCGTTCGGTTCTGTTTATTACAATAGTTACTGCACCACATTGCAATAGCAATGGATTATTTGAAACCTGCTGTTCTGAGGTTTAACTCCGCACTTTATCTTTTACACAGCTGTTAATCCTCAGTACACATGTTTCCTATCAGCCATTGGTATTTAACATACAATAAGTGTCTTATTAAATCTAAACTATAAGTTTATTTTTGGAGCCTTCATACAGAGTGTTACCCATGAAATGGAGAATTAAAAAACAGTCTGTGCTGTCTGGGCTGTCCCCTTGGGATATTCAGGGGAAAGGAATGCTTTACTGGCAACCGTTCACCAGCAACAGGCAGACACACGTTCACCTGGGCATCCCAAGGATATGAAATATTCAGGGAGGCTGGGAAGCCTGCGACGGTGCTTTGTATGAAGGCAAGTTTGCTTAACCTTTCGAACAGAGACTACAGTGCTTTAGCTCTGCAGATGTGGTGTCTGTTACCATTTATCAGCTGTTGGGGCTGAGTTCTCAGACATGGGAATGTGTGGGAGAGAGACAGGCCTTGCCTACGCTAGGAAGTTGTACTGCATTAACTAAACCAGCATAGTTAGAACAGTACAACCCCCAGAACTTGGATAGTTACATTGGAATAAAGGTGTTCATACGTGTATAGCTTAGTCCATTAAGGAAGGTAATTAAGCTGTACTGGTATAATTAAATCCACACTAGGGGTTGTGCAGGTATAGTTAATTTTGGTTTAAAAAAAAGCAGCACCTTTAACTGAAATAGTTTTGTGCTGTGATAAAAGGTGTACAGATCAGGCCTTAGTTATCCACCACAGCTGAGGGCACTGCAAAGAGCTGGAGAAGACAGGGTCCATTTCTGGAAGCAGCACCCCTATGCCTGATCCCTCCAGCCATTACATGGTACTTTGTTTCCCCTAAGCCACAATGCTGGGCCTCCCCAAAATCCTATAGGAAGATCTGACTCTCAGGACACCTGCTTCCTGTCTCTCAAGCAAGCCATGCGTTGGGACATAGGGGCAAAAATTGTCCTTTAAAGCTTTGGCATTTTAGTTCTTGTTATTGTTGGACATGGCAGGACAGCACTTGGGGCTCTGACTCTTGGACAAAGCCTGGAGGAAAAAGGGAACAGCTAGCAGAAGAAAGAGCTTCCCTGAACAAAGTTTTATATAGATCTTGACACAGACTCTGACCTGCTCTTTGGTTCTCCTCTCAGTTTGCAAATCTCCAGAATAGTTTATAACAGAGTTAGGTTTCTAGACTGGTTTAAAACAAACAAACAAAAGCTATCAACTGGTATGTGGCGTGAGCTCAGCATGTAGATTTTGTTAAGAAAACTGTGTGATGAAATGTAATATTAGAGTTTGTTTCATGCCTTAATAAAAAACTGGTTTTGGTTGGATTTAAACAGTCTCTGCGTAGCATCTGTATCCTAACCACTGCAGCAGTGGCTTTTCTCGTGGTTGCACTAAACCTTTCACCTCCGTACAGCCCAGATCCTGTGCCATTAAAGTCAATGGACGCTCTTCAATTGACTTTAATGTGTGTAGAATCAAATCTTATCTGAGCACTAGTGCATGACAGCCCGGAAGTGAAATGGACTTGGGACAAAAGTGAAAGTGACAAGCCTAGGTTTGCTAGTGGAGACTGGGGGAGAATAGCACCAATGGCAAGAAGCAAATTGGGTTCTTGAAATTGTCATTTTTAAACACTCAAGACATTCAGAGCACCAGCAAGGAGAATTATTTGCTTTTTAGCCATCTGGTGGTCCCTTTTAGTTCAGCGATATAAATAAAGACAGCAGCAGAGCGCTCATAAACAACCCCTACCATAACTAGCCAACATGCACATGCTCAAGGAGATTAGTTCACAGGCAACAAGTTTCAGTTTCAAACTTCCAGGGAGTCACTCTAAAGAGCCAGTTTGAATATTGTGAAATGCCCGGGCAGTGCCTTTCTAAATGCAGGAAGGCAAAGCCAGAAAAACTCTGGAGAAAATAGTGTTGCATCAGCTCTTGACCAGAGGGTCACAACCAGGTTTCGGGAGGGTCAGGGCCAACATCTAACCACTAGATGGGAGGAGGGGTCCTGAAAATTTGCTGTACCATGGTCATGGTTGGGAAGAGGTTTTGCAAAATGTACTAGGACCACCATGTAAGCGTTCCTCGGTGGGGATGGTGGCCCTCCCGCACCATCAATCTCCGAGGGAGGCCACACCTCCCAGCCCCTATGTCCTGTGGGGTGTTCTAGTGGAAAGGGGGGAGTTAGCAGTTCCAGGCCTCTTTGGCCCAGCTGGGCAATCCCACTGTCCTGGGCCCCCCCCACCCTCAGGCAGGGCGATCCAGTAGGTTGGGGTCTGGACCCATAGTCAGGGCTGGGCAGGCCAGGTGGGAGGCTTCTAGCCTTCTGCAAGGTGAGCACACAGTTCAAAGTCCAGGGCCTCAGGCAGGGCGGGGCAGGCCAAGGGGAATAGTCTATAACTCTCGACAGGCCGGGTCAACAGTTCACAGCCCAGGATCTCAGGCGGGTCGAGGCCTCGACTGTAGGCATAACGCCGCCAGAGCGATGTCTGGCTTCCCTGGGCTCCTTCCTTCCCTCCTTTCCCTGCAGTACCTAGTCCCCCACGTCACCCTCAGTCTCCTCAGGGTGATCTGCCAGGGGGAGAGTCTAGAACCCATCGGTCTCACTGACCGGTGGCAGGTCCAGCGGCTCCTCCAGGTCGCAAGGGCCAGGTACCTCCTCGGGCTCACAGGGGGTAGGCAGCTCGGGCAGCTCCTCCAAGTCGCAAGGCCCAGGGGTCTCCTCTGGCAGGTCCCGCAGGTCCTCAGGGCCCCAGCCAGCTGGCAGCCCTGGCAGCCTCTCCTCAGGGTAACGGTCAGGGCCAGGCCCCGGCACCAAGGGAGAGACGTCCTCCTCCCTCGGCTGCCTTCTCCCAACTGAGCTGGAAGGCCTGCCCTTTACACTTCCCCTCCCTGTCCCACCTCTCTGCTTCTGGTCAGGTGGGGGTGGACCCAGGTTCTACCCCCCAGAGGGAGTTTGGCCCTCCCTCGCCATCAATCTCTGAGGGAGGCCGCACCTCCAGGCCCCTGCAGACCAGTCCGGCACTGGTAGAGACTGGGAATGGACTAGATCACTAGGTGGAGCTTCCCTGTTCTCCTAGAGCCTGTCTGCACTGCTAAAAAGGTATATTTTTTACCTTGTGGTAACTAACAGACAAGCTACTCCAAGGTATAGAAACACAGTGAAGACCAGGCACTCTAATTTTACTACAAGGTAATCAGCCTCACACCCCCTTCAGGGATTGACTTTGGGGAATTTACGTCATGATGAAAACTAGAGTCCCTAGTCTGCCTTGTTTAGACACCAGGATAGCTCAGGTGTGTTAGTTACCCACAGGTCAAAAATGCATCTTCATTAGCAGTGAAGACAGGCCCTTGCTGTGGCAGTCCTTTAACTGCCAGATGTTGAGGCTGGGTCTACACTACACAGTTAGGTCAATGTAAGGTCGACACAAGGCTGCCATCTGTGGAAGTGTCTTTGCTTAAAAATGGCTCCCACTGTGGCAAGTGCCGCTCTGCACCAATTTAGTAACACGACCTCCCCAAGTAGTGTAGAGTCAGTCAATGTCATTAGGTCAACGCAGTGTCAGCATAGACACTGTTGCTTACGCCGACTGTTACTGGCCTCCAAGGGAGCTGTTCCACAATGCCCCACAACGCCAGGACAAAATCGATACAAGCGCTCCTTGTGAGGACACGTTCCACTGACACCAGGAGCCCAGCATGCCCTACACAAGCGATGTAGCTGGGACACAACTGGGCTGGCTACATGCCGACCTAAGCTGGGTTGACAATTTTGCAATGTAGACACGGCCTGAGCCTGAATAGGGAAAGAAGTGCAAAACGCTAAGGACAGTACTTACAAGGGGGTGTCTGACCCAGAGAACACAGACAATCCATGGTGGAGGAGAGGTCCTGGGGAGCAGATCATGCTGTAGGAAGCACCACTGCAGTGAGGCGTGAGAGGGGGTACCATGCTGACTGAGGGTCCTTACTGAAAGTGAGAGTAGAGAGAACTCTGCTGGGAGCTGCAAATACGGTCAATATGCTCAAAGTGTGCTGGTTAGGACAAGCAAGGAAGTGGAGTGACCATCCAGAACGTCACGGCAGGAAAATGAGATGCGTTTTTTTCCAATGAGACATCCCTACACACATAGCTACATTTTCATCAGTGTCTGACCTTTATACAGTTGCTTAGAAACAGACTTTATAATCTGATCTGACACTCCCTAGCCACTCTTTATTGGATACAGATAACGGGACATTAAGTAGCACATAAGGGACATCCATTAACAGACAGTATGGGTGGTCATGCTAAAGGACAGGCTGCATTGTAGCTGTTTGGAGGGCAAGTATTAGTAATGCCACTACAAATACATGCCCACAAAGGAAATAATGTATGGATCCGAGCTGGAATCCCCTTCCCCAACAGAATTGTTTTTCCTCATGCCTCACATGAGCAAAGCTGCCCACAAAGGAAATAATGTATGGATCTGAGCTAGAATCCCCTTCCCCAACAGAATTGTTTTTCCTCATGCCTCACATGAGCAAAGCTTCCAACCTTTTCTCTGCTGGAAGATACATGTTGTCTGGAGAAGAGCTTCTTCTGTGGCCATCTTGGTCAAGTAGCATCTCAACGTGCTCACGACATTACCAGATTGGAAGAGCAAATGTCACCCTATTTCTGAGAGGCGGGCACATGTTTGAAGGCAGAAAGCAAAGTGCCTGATGAAAAGTTGCCCAGGATCATCTACTCGCCATTCAGAGCTGGGGTTTGAGACCCAGGAGTGGAAGGAGAACCCACAATTTCCAGAAGAGAACAAACACAGGTACTGCAGCTGTCCGGAGGAAAGAAGAGATTGAGAGACATGGCAAAAAGAGTGAAATGTCTGGATCCATAAGGTCCTCCAAATCCTGAAGTTGTGGGTGACAGGACCAGCTTTAATGGCGACAGCACATCATTGGAATGGAAGCTATTGCAAAGATCCTATGCTGTGGCCATCAGGGGGCCGCATCTTGGTCTCTACAAAGACTCTGCCCTTACGCTCAGGCTCTGAAGAACGCAGACATGCCAAGAAGCAGCACTGTTACACAAGAGCATTTGTAGGGCTGCTCAGACTGCTCTAACATTGCTTCTGATTGGCTCCAGCAAATCTCACAAGATCTGGACAATAGATACAGGGAAATAAGTTTCTCTAAATATCCTCAGGCATGATCTACAATTTAGCCTCAATTTTTTCCTCATGGTAACGGGGGTTGCAAACTGGGCCGGGCTCCCCAGGGCCTCCAGGCCCTGCTAAAGTGTACTCCTTCCCCCCCAAATGTGGGGATCTTGGCTGTTTCTACTGTAGTCTCTGCCTTTCCAGCATCTATGGAGATCCTCTCAGCTGCTGAAAGGGTGTGAGGGGAAGTGACATTTGGCAGCAGAGCTAGTTGAAATAGGGTTGATTTTTACCATGAAAGATTGAGAGAAAATGTACAATTTTCATTTCATTTGAAATTTTTCACTTTTAATTAAAAAAAAATTGAAATAGAAAAAAAATGGTTGCATTTTGAGAAATTCCATTTCAAACTGGTTTTTCACCCCTACACTTTTTAAATAGACCCCCAACATTTCCTTTCCCTCCTCCCCGACTTTTTCACATTTTCTTGAAAACAAAGATGTTCACAAAAGTTTCACAACCCCCCCCCCTCTCTCTCACACACTCACACACACGATGGTGCTGGAATGAAATAGCGGTCGCTTGCCTTGAAGCTTCTTCATTGCTTTAATTTGCTCAGCCCCCCTAGCGATTGCATGTTTGTAAATGATAGAGGAGGGCTGCAGGAGTGCCTGTCTCTCCATTTCAATTTGTAGCAGTGACGGTTGCTACAGTGATGAGCTTATAGTTTGAAGAGGAGAGCTATGGGGATCTGTCGCAGGCACTTTCAATTTCTGCGGGAAGAGGCAAAGCAATTAGAGGTAAGATTCGATTCTTCAAGGTGTCAGGCACTCCCTGCAAACGTTCTCAGGTCCTAGAGATGCAAGTAAGCATGTGGGTGCTCAGCACTTCCAAGGATCAGATTCCTTTACCGACCAAGAGGATGGAAACTAGGGCTCAGGAGTCAAGACAGAGTTTATTTTTTTTATGCTTGCTCCCCCTTGGTGAGGGCCCTTCATTGCTGAAGAATGACACACACCGTCCCTTCCAAAACACAACACAAAATGTCATTCTGTTTCTAATTTAGAGTCTGAAAATAACTTTCCATCCTCCCTTCCAAACGAAGCCATAAAATCCTTTTTCCAGCAAACCACCGAGGGGATGGCGTGAGAAAGAGGGGAAAAAAATGACAAGACAAAATTTAGTGGAAAATGGCAGGAGGAGGGGGAAACGATGATTGCCACTTATCTATAAGTGATCCCAAGAAAAACCAGAGCAGTTAAATATAAAGCAATCTCAGTGAGCCTCTAGAATTAGACAGTTTAATCTTGCTGTTGGCATTTGCTTTTCCGACCAAGTGGGCAAACTTTGACCATAGATGGTGCTGTCATGCAAGGACTTCAAATTGTCCGAGGGGGACTGCACGCAAACTGGCCCAGGACAAAGCTTCCAAGTGCCTCAGGAGGGAAAAGAAAATGAGAGTCTGGAAGGAAATGGGACCCTGATGTTACCAGTTCCTCCTCCCTTCCCCAGCTACAAAACCCTGTGCCATTTTCAGAGGGTTCTAATTTAGCACTGCAGCGGTGGGATTTCCCAGCCAAACACAGGTACCTGCCCCCTGCAGCACAACGGGAGACAAACTAAGCTGGGTCATTCTTGACCCACACCCTGAGTAGCGTCATCTAAATGGGGAAGTCTCAAACCAAACCAAGAGCTGTGTAGGCTCAGGAGAGTTTCTGGACATTAGGAATGTGGGAAGCTTAAAAAAAAAAAAAGGGGGGGGGGCTGAGTAGGAGGCACAGTAAATATCAGCTGCAGAGTCGGAGACATTTTCCACTCCTGGGAGGAGGTGCAAAATTAGGGCAGGAGACAGCCCGTGGAAATCGAACAGGAGAACTAGAACCAAGGGCTTCTTACAGAAGGCTGCTTCCCCCCTGTACCAAATTGCTTAAAGAACCTGAAACTGTCCATTCATCCTGATGTTCCATGTCCACAGCAGCTGAACTCCCCTGGGCAAAATTCAGCAGCTTCCTGTATCAAGTGAAAAGAGCGTTTCAACGCTTCCTGTGTTTTCCCGTACAGTCGAGCCCGAGGTCCGGAATTGAGATCTGGATCCAAACTGCTTTACAATCTAAGTCTATGCAGATTCTGGGGTCTGATTTAACCCATTGCAGATATTGGGGGCAATCAGGAATTTCAAATTCAAGCTTCCTCAAAGCTCCAGGGTGTTGAACTCCAGAGCTCTGCTTTGGGCTCATCTCTAATTTTTGGATGGCAGTCTGGCAACACAATGTATTTCAAAACACAGGGCAGGCCTACTCATGGGAAGCTTGGAAAAAACATTCTGTTGAAGATGCATCTAGACCATATGTTCTGTATTTTTCTTCACTCATTTATATTATCTGGGATATTTGCATGAAAACAGCCTAACGGCGCTTTAATCTTTGAGTAATATTTCCAAAGGGGCCTCTTTTGAGCCGCTAGAATTGCAAATGCAATTTTGCCCTCTGATTTTGCATATCCACACTTTGGTTCATATGAAAACCCACCCTGGCCCATACAAAACCAAAACTGGACACATGCACGTCAATGCACGTGTGTGTGCACGGTGCAAGTTCTTGTACGTGCAGTTACTAGGATAGGAAAAGGCAAGACCGAAGCATGCCAGATTCCCTCTGAAGTTTCAGGGCTGAATTCAGGAACAGCCTCTAAAAGTCCAGTCAACTCATTCCCCACCCAAAAGCGTCATCCTCCATTTGTGGCATCATTATTTCCACAGCAAGCATTCCAGACAGAGCGATGCCATTAGATGGAGAATGAGTAAAAAGGCTCTTAAGGTCAAGGATCCTGGAAGTTTTCATTCTAACGTCCCTAGAAGAAAAAAAATATACGAAAGGACAAAGAAAATGGAAAATGTTACACCCAGAGCTGTCTCTACACATCAAGTATTTTCCATGAGTCATGAGTGGGTCTTCCTGGGCATGGTGAGAGCAGATCAACCATCAATCAGCAGACAACGGCTCCTTCACTTTCATATACACGCCACATTTCAGGGCAGGTCTACACTACAAACGTGCGCTTGTTGTAGTGCTTCTGGAGAAGACATTGTAAGATGACAGGAGAGAGCTCTCATGTCAGCTTAATAACTCCACCTCCATGAGAGGTGGTAGCTACGTTATCAGGAGAAGGTTGACATGGTGCTGTCTACAGGGGGGTTAAGATCGGTGTAAATACATCACTCGGTGTGGGTTTTTCGCACTGCTAAGCAACATAGTTATATCAAAGTAAGGGTGTAGAGTAGACCTGGCCTCATTTATACATCCCATTTCTTCCTAATTACCCTCCCTGCTATCTTTCCTGCTTCACCACACCCTCTGGATCCTCCCCCTTCCTTTTGTGCTTCCTCTGACTTTGGGAGTTCCCTCTCAGCCCAGCTGCAAGAGGTTGCACACAAAGCCACCCTTCTTCCACCAGCATTAACTCAGCTACAGTCAAAGCTCTTGGATGGCAGGCACCTTCATTTTCTCTAGGAAGCACCATACAACCGTATGACCTCAAGTAATACAAACCTACAACACCCTAGCATTGCTTCCTTCTGGCCGAAGATCTATTTGTGTCCATTGCACAGTCTTGTTGTTTAGCCCATGTTCCATGGGGCAAACACCAGAGCCCGGGGTCTTCTGTACACAGTCTCACTCTTTCTTGGCATTGCAAGACACTTAAATGGTTTCTCCTTTTCAGAAGAAGGTATCTCCCCCCTCCATTCCTCAAACAAAGCCAGGCTCATCCTGGTGGCTCAGAGTACACAGTGTTTATAAATTACAGCAGTGTTTAGCATGTGACACAGTTTACAATTTTCTTCTTGTAGCCCCTTTCTATGGGGGCCAGGACAGGGCGGGTTCAGGTTTTGTTAATTCTTTTTGGTTGGCAAAGCCCACGCCCCACGCATCAATGATTCAGCCAGCCAGTGCAGGGGACTTGGTTGCAGAGGGGTGGTTCCAGTCTGTGTCCACTGCGCACCCTTTGAGATGGTTCGAGGATCCCCAACCATTAAGACATCTGGGATCTGGTCAAAGAAAAGCCTTAAACCCAGCCACCCAATGAAAACCCAGTTGGGTGGCAACTCTAGGTGGGATCTATGGAGACTTCCATACTTGACTCGAGTTTATTTCTATGGTAAACAAGAGATACATTTTGATGGAAAGTTGGCTGGGGGGACAGTTGAATTTTTCACTTCTCTTTTCAGTTCCCCGCCCCAACGCATTCAGGGAGAGATTCCCCACATTCCAGCAAACTGAAGCTCTGCAGAAAGCCAGGCCGGCTGTCACACGAGTGCAATTACTTTAGAGAGAGGCAATGGCAGTAAAATGAAACAAACAGTTTTGATTTATTGTGCTCGAAAAGAAATGGAGCATGTTGAAAGAAATCACAGGAAGTCATGGGGACAATAAATCCTGCTTAGCAGCAGATAAAGAAAACGTGCTTCAATTCTTGGGGACAGCGAGGGGGTTATTGGGAGGGCGGCCGATTAAAGTTTAGGGAATTGTTTTCAAAGCAGTTGTTACAAAGCCGCAGTCACAGCTTCTGCTTCTCCAGGAGAAATTGAAATTTACCAATAAGATTCCAGCTGGGGATTTGGGTTTGGTCTAATTGAGGGGAGGGGGAAATCTTGTGAGCAACCCCTAAATCAGGGACACCCAGACTTTGGAACACAAAGTGGCCCTGGCAACTTGACAGCAGCCCAAAGGCTGCACCTAATTAGCATATCTGTTTACATATGATCACTACACACCACCCTAATATTTGCTTGTACTTGACTCCACCAAGGCGGATGATGAGAAATTGCTCTTTTGCGTTGATCAGCAATAAGCCTTCAGCTCTCTCATTTCCCAGTAGTTACAAGGAGGGGGCTAAATAACTGGCATAGTTCCTAATCTTCAGTTGCTCCTCCTCTCCCATACATTTTCTCTCCACCAAGGCCCTACCTGCATTGCAATTCCTACCATGAGGAAGTTACACCATGCCTTAGAGGTTATCATGTATTCCTTTGACTGCCGTAGTACCTAGGGGCCCCGGTCAGGGATCAGGGCCCCATTATGCTAGACACTATCTACAGACAATAAAAAGAAGTCCCCGCTCTCCTGCAACATGAATGGTGCCTCTACGCCACAGCCAAGGCCTTTTGCAGGGTGGAAGCCTGATACGGGAACGTGGTTAACACATGGCTCAAGGCCAAGCAAAATGGAGATTAAGGTCCTTCCTTTCAGACTACAAGTGTTTTTGTAACCAATACATGACATTCACCGGAGCCAGTTAAAACAAACATGGCTGAGCTGGGTCTACATAGCCACCTTTTCACAACACAGCCATACAGTGCTGCCCGCCACTCTCCTGAACTGTGTTTGCACTGGTGCATTCGACGCAGCTCGCCATTAGTTCTTAGTTGGCCGCGATACACACCCAGAGCAGCTTGGCGGCTGTCCGACTGCAGAGAGCAGGAAGGAAGGAGGAGCTGCCCTCACCATTAAAGGGCACGTGTGGGAGGGCCCAGCCACACGCCCGTACTAACTTTCTATCCCTAGGCAAAGTTATAGCGTGGCTATGACCGCGCCACAGGGGCACAAAGGAGGTTTCTGCTTCCTGGGAAGCAGCAAGGAAGGAGAAGTGGGTGCTGGAAAGCCTGTACTTCCCTGTTCGTTGACCACCTGTGCAAGTGGGTGGGAGGAGGCTACACCCTCAAAAATGTGTCGCCGTGCCAAGGAGCCTACAGTGCACCACGCAGAGATCCAGCACAGTTCACTCTCTCCCTGCAGTGGCGGGGAGACCAGGAGAGACAGAGCAAGTCAGGGTTTCCTCTTGGGCTGCTCCAGGGGCGGTGTAATACTGCCTGACCCCTTGCTTGGAGCTCCTAGTAAAACTACGGTTCATTCCTCTTGCAAAAAGGGCTTCTCCTACGAGGAAGAGTCACTCCTAGCATGGGAAAGTGTGTAGTTGGGGGCAACGCATGTGACCCCATCTTAGTGCTTAAATGGTACAGTGATGGGTGGCCTAGAAATGTCTCTGAATAACCCAGGGAAGGAGGCAAAGAACCGACAGTCAGAGTGAATCAGTCACTATGGGCTTGATCCAGCAGGGGACTCGGAATTCTGGTTCCGGCCCAGAACAGCACTTATAGCCCACTGAAGTCAACAAGGCTTTGCACGTGCTTAAAGTGCAGAGTGCACTTAAATGCATGCTAGACTGGGCCAGAGAGCTTACCGCGCTGCAGGACTGAATACCAGCAAGATCAAAAAGGAAAGGAGACTGCTGAAGGGTTTTTTTTAGGGCAACTTAAAACCCCTCCCAACAAAAGAATTGCTTTGCTGTGGGTAGAATCAGCACATACTTGTTTCTGGCTGCATTTCCTGGCAGCTCTAGTGAGGATTTGGCTCCGCACAAATTTGGAAGCCTTCTTAAATCCAAGAGAAGTGAACAAAAAAAGGCTCAAACGGTTTTCTGAACAGAGGTCAATGACAAATCTTTGCTCAACAGTGGATGGCAAAGGTGAAAGAATAAATGTTGCTGCCCTGTCCTGCTGCTGTGTGATGTACAAGGACCGTATCTGACTTTAAAAAGCATTCATTCTGGTTTGCTTTTCACGGTTCGAATTATGAAGTCCTCGCTTCACTTGCTCCGCTGGAGGAGAGGTTGGCAAAGCCAAATGGTAGGAGAGCTGTGGCTCAGGTTACATTCTCCTAGGCCATCGCTAACAGTGTCTCCCAAAGAGCTTCCTAAGGTCCTCCAGCAAAGAAAGGGAAGCACAGATCCGGGTTTCAAATGGTAAGAAGCATGCAAGCACACGTATTTACAGATTGTATGAAAAAGTTTGAAGCCCTTTTTATATCAAGTGAAGGCACTTTCAAGGACATGACCGAAAGAGCTTTATGGTTGCTTTAAATCCTGCCTGATGATATACGTATTGGAGCTGTAAAAAGAAAGTCACCTGTGCCCAGACAAAGTAGGGTAAAGGGTTCAATTCTAGTTCCAATCCAGGGGACAGTCATTTCTGAACATCTCACTGAGTCTGGACACGAGTGTGGCAGATCTGAGACCCACAGTCCTTTCTATAAAACCACAGAAAGGCTCAGGCTTGGTGCCAAAAAGGGGAAACCCTCTTTGCAGCCTGAAGCTTGGTATCTTCACTGAAGTAGTGCAGAAATAAAGCCCTCAGTTCGCCAGAGTAATTCACATGAATCACAATATGAAGTATGTACATTTTACAGCTTCTCCCTGCAAGGCGTGGAAAGTGAACACCCCACACCGGCAGTAGCAGTAATTGCCCTTTACCCAGAATGGCCTTTCTTTAGATTCCCCAGTGACTGGATGCAGCTGGCCTGCTCTCCTTAGCAGATTCTTCTGGGTCCAAGCATCCCTTTTTAGCGAAACGATGGGGGATTCAAGACCACGAGGGCTCTTCTCTGGGTCCCAACGGCCAGCATCACCCATCTCACCATGTAATCCACACTGACTATTCCTGCCACTCAGCTGTTAAGATACGTCTTTGATCCATGCTGGGTCCTAATGAAAACAGTCTGTGGTCGTCAGTGACAAGCTGGAGAAATCCCAGATGCAAACTGAAGAGAGGGCGGGGAGGATCTCAGCCTCCGAGAGAGTCACCCCTACTCAGTGACGCTACATGACCCCTGCCAGAGATGGCTTCTCTCTCAGCCTCTTCCAAGTCCTTCCCCAGAGCACTGCCTTTTGCCTTTGGGGCCTTGCAGATTGCACAGTGCACCAGGCATTTTCAAAATGTTTCCAAGGGGTGGGGAATGATTATTCCCTGAACCCTGCCCTCCCCAAGGAGCCAGGCTGTACACCCTGCTACCCTCCCACTACACTCAGCAAGCTTCTCAGCAGCTAAGTATAAACTTCCCCAGCTGCCGTGCCCTTCGTACACGTTTCTTTGCCTTCTTCCTCCGTTACTAGAAAGCGCTTGTGTTTCAAAAAGGATTTCGATGGACTACCTAGTCATTCACCACTCCTCACTGCAGCCATGCGTGCCTCAGGATACGGAGGCTAAGGAGGAAAAGACAGTGGTAGCCCTCGACATTGTATTGGCAGATGCATTCCTATCCCCACGGCTATCCAATAGAGAGACTTAGGCCCAGATCCTCCAAAGGTATTTAGGCTCCTAATTTTCACTGATATCTTACTACCTTTGTGGGTCTGGGCTTAATTAGCCTTAATTCATTAGAAGAGATGGTTTAGAATCCAAGCCCTGGCTCCCAACCTTCCTTCACTTCAAGAGCATTCAGCTCCCGATCACAGGGTTCTATTAATGAGGAAAACAGAGCCCCCTTGGGAGTGAAGAAGCAGCAGCCTCCACACAAAGCACAAGAGCAAGAGACAGAAGGACATTCACTGTAGCAACTTCCCCCTCATCACCCACCTCCCCACTCCTCTGTGAGCAAAGGCCAAAATGGGAGAAGAGCAGGAGAAGCCATAAAGGTCTACAGGGACGTCGCTACTGCCAAGCCCAGGCCACAGACCTGTACTGATGGAACGACATGGCTCGGGGATGTGAAAAATCCACACCCCCTGAGCAACGTAGTTATGCTGACATAACTCCCATCCCTGTGTAGACAGCGCGATGTCAATGGGAGGGCTTCTCCCGTTGATGTAGCTACCAGCACTGTCCATGAAGACGAGCCCTAATCCAGGGAAGCAGTCTGTTACTGCGATAGTGAGCAGCAGGACAGAGCAAGAAGACAGGAAGGGAGGCAAGCAACTAAAAGAGTTGTTCTTGAGGCTATTTGTGAGCTAAAAATAGCTGGGTGGCTCAGGCAATTTCGTCTCTCTCCAGCCAGAGTTATCGTTAGTTTACAGTGACAACCCAGCCATTTTATTCTGTGCATACCCCCCCACTCATGATGTTGGTTGAGTCTCTCCATTCTTCATTGTCCTTCTTAAATTGTGCTGACAAGAATCTCAGTCCTCATGCAGAATTTGCAATATACTAAAAAGAATCCTCAGATTCTGTGAGAACAGCCAGGGCTAGAAGATTAAGGATTAAAAATCCTTTCCAAACCCACAAACCACGGAAGGGAAAGAAACCTACATGCTTCAGGGCGTGAGCAACCTCTGACTACCAGGGGTCAGGAGGAGATTTCTCTGGGGGCAAATTATCCCAGAACAGCCTCCTGTGAGCTTTCTTGTAACTTCCTCTGAAGCATCTGGTGCTGGCCACTGCTGGGGATGGCTGGGTTAGATGGCCACTGATTCAGGATGACAATCCGTATGCCAGGCTTCTCAATTAGAGGGATGGCCGTTTATCATCAGGGAGTGGAATATCAGTGGCTAGAAGAATGTCACCCACCGGCTTTGAAAGTGATGAAGATGCTGATTTCAGTCCCGAAGGAAGCTGTCCCGCAAATGCTTTGGTAAGTGGATGAAAAAGCCTCCACTGTCCCTCTCAGAGAAGCCAAAAGACAATTCAGGTTACTGCAAACAAAAGGCCCCCCCCACCAAACCCTTCCTTACAGACACTGCCTTAGCCCGACTGCAGCGTCTGTTTACACAGAAGGAAGGAGAGGAGAAAAGTACTGTACAATAAAACCCTAAAGGCAGCTCCAACCTGGCTGAGTGGTGCCTGAAGAAAGGGAGTCTGCCTAGGAGCTCCCATGTTGCTCCAAAACAGTGGTTCACTCCCCGCCACAACTAGTCAGTGCAGGAACTTGACGATGACAGCCTAAATGGGGGACAAAACCAAAGGTGTGTATGGGAGAAGAGGGGTGTGGGGGTGGCAGTACTCCCCCTGCTGTCGGTTTGGCATCCCCATGCGCACATGCTGGGTTCGGGACTTACAAACAGCATCATCACTGGTCAGTCCCCAGAGACTCGCAGTGTTCCATCCTTTCCCTGACCCCTCCCACCCATCACGCTTCCTGCCAGCATAGACAGGTCAGGTCTCCCTCCCGCACTTGTCAATGCTGCCCCTTCATCAGCGGCAGGGAGGTTTTAATGGAGCGACCACAGACACTTCCTCTTCCCCCAAGCCGTGGCTTGAATAACCCTGTTTCTTTCTAAGCTGGTCCGCGTCCCATCTGGCACCAAGATGAGGATCATGCAGTGAGAGCCTGGGCCAGTTCCCACAGGTAGATCAGAGGCCCACCACTAGGCTACCAGCCGGGCTAGCAGGCCGGGCTCAGGGATTGCAAAGATTGCATTTCATAGTATTTACAGCAGCCAAGGGAGATGCTTTTGAACAAAATGTGCCCCTACCCCCTCCAATGCTCTTCCTATGCCAGCCCATTTCAAATAAAAAAATATTAGTGCACTTAGTTTGCCTTTTATTTCCAAAGGGAAGCTCAGCGCAGACACAGTGTAGGGAATTCCAGCAAGATTCCTGCTTTGAGTCTGTTCTCCCACTGCCTGAGAGACTTTTTTCCTTCCCAGCTGCATGCTCAGCCAGTGGTTTGGCTGCAATCTGAACCCAGAGGAGGCTCCAGTTAGCAAATCTTTGCTGTAATCACACTAGAAAACCCAACTGCTTACACTATTTTAGGAGCTTCCCGCTGTTAAAAGCTGGTGTGGTATAGTCACAAGAGAAATTCAGTCTGTCCTAAACACTGGGAGCTAATACAATCATTTACATAGACCTCTGCCAATGCACCGAGGGCACCGCTGGAGGGAAACTTGTCGCACGCTGACCCATCACCCCACCTTGTCACTATTAGCACGAGGCGTGGCCAGACACAGAAGTCCACCTTTCACCTCAGAAGGCCTGAGGCAGGAGTAAATCCCACTGAACTCACTCTCAAGGGAAGTTATCTGCATCTTGCAATGGGAGAAATAGGATCCTAGAATCAAAAATCTCCAAACTTATTTCTCATAAACTCATAGGCCTTAAGGCCAGTAGGGACCATCAGGATCATGTGATCTGACCCCCTGCACATCGCAGGCCACAGAACCTCACCCACCCTGTAATAAACCCATAACCTCTGGCTGAGTTACTGACATCCTCAGATCATGGTTTAAAAACCCTGAGTTTCAGAGAATCCGCCGTTTGCTCTAGTTCAAACCAGCAAGTGACCTGTACCCCATGCTGCCGAGGAAGGCAATACCCCCCCAGTGTCTCTGCCAATCTGACTTGGGGGAAAATTCCTTCCTGGCCACACATAAGGTGATCTGTTAGACTTCAAGCACGTGGGCAAGACCCACCAGCCACGCACCTGGGAAAGAATTCTCTGTAGTAACTCAGAGTTCTTCCCGTCTAGTGTCTTAACACTGGCCACTGGAGATATTTATTTGTAGCAGCTGCAGATGGGCCATGTGATATTGTAGGTTGTATCATACAATCCCTTCCATAAACTTATCAAGCTCAGAGAGCATTTGTCCACAGTCTATTTTTTTTGTGTGTGTGTATGATCTGATACACCCACTCATAAAAGGCCCAAGATTGCAACAGCAGCAGTAACACAGATCAGGACTGAGGTGCATCCCCAGGCTGACAAAAGGCTCTTAAAGGAGGAGCAGTTGGGGCAGGACTGGAATTATATGGGCACTTCAGGTCATGATTCATGTGTAATGCCCAATGTGCATGAGGCCAAGCCACGGGGAAGAAAAAAGGGGTAGGAGAGAAGGCTGGAGAATGGAAGAGGGGGAAAGAATTCCAGACGCAGCATGCCAGGGTTTATTATTGCTTCTAAACCTCTTTCCCAGGACAATCTGGGCAGCGCCCCCCCCGCATCTTCAAAATCACCACCTCTGTCAAAAGTGCAGTAATTGTGCTTGTTGCAACAACCCCTGAGACAGCCTGGCAATCAATAGTGCAAATATTAAAACCCATAAATCTAACCAACCTTTGACACTGGACTGCAGTTTGCTGATCTAACCCCACAGATGTGATTTTTCACCTAGGGAGTGACGCAAGGGGTTGCTGACGACCTCTAGATTAAAGGGTCCATTTATTTTAACGCCGCTTTTTTACAACTGTCTTCTCCTTCCCTCTCCCGCCCCCCGACCCATGTTTTCATTTTGTGTTTTCATGTTGGCATTTGATTGTCTGAACAGCAGAATCAATCAGGATGCAGTGAGTAAAAAAGGAAGAAAATAGCCTGGCATGGCCCAATGCGCTCAGCTACAAAATGATGGGGGAAAGATGTCATGTGAAAAGAATGCATGGAGGCAAGTGCGGGAGGCAGATCGCATATCAGCGCCTGAACCGCCCTTTAACCAAGACTTGTGCAGTTGGAACAAACACAGCAACACACAGCTACAGAAAAATATTCCCTTCCCCAGCTCGCTTGGAACAAAACCATGTGGCTGAATAAATCGAGAGAAGGCACAGACACAGCTGAATGCCAAAGAGCGGGATCCCAGAGCCTTGAAAGGGGACCAGGAAAGGAGGAAGGGAAAAAAATAGGCCCTGAGCCCTTTTAGGCTTCTTTACAATGTATACAGAAGGATGAAACTTTAAAAATAAATAAAAGGGTTTGTTTTCCTATCTTCTTCTCATTCAGATATCAAGTATCTTCCTGTGTTTATTGTGAGCTATGGAATTTTAATTGATGGGCTTCCTTTATCCAAAGAGTCGGTTAGTCATTGGAGTTAAATAAAGGTTAATCATTGAAAAAAAGAAAAGAAAGAAAAGGCCCAATTTTCCAGATGTAGATGCCAGAAGCAAGGTCCCAAAATCCATTTTTAGGCCTAATTTCCAAAGGGGCAGAGCACCCCCCATTCCTACTGACATTACTGGGAGCACTCAGAACATTTATACTCTGTGGGAAGGGGACTGAAGCATGGGTGTTTGTGTGTAACAGGAACTCAGGGTCAGGCCCCAGTGGAGCACTGCATGGGGCCAGGGATCTGGCAATAAAGGCAGGGCACTTTCCCACGCCTGTGTCATTGGCTCAAATACAGAGCAGGTAGGTGGTGACCACAAATCGTTACCTTCGGACAGTGCTTTGGTGCCCCAGGTGTGAAATCAGCGGGTGACCGTATCTCAGTCTCCAATGGATACTCTATCCAAGCCCATCCTTGAGCCATCTCTGCTTACAAGAAGAGCGGCTGTCCTGGGTACTAGCAGTACGGTAGGTCAGGAATGACATGACCTGGCAGAGTTGTGAAGGGACCAGAATTCGGAGCGGCCAGCGGGCTGCAGGTCAGGACGTGAGTCGAGCTGTGTGGAGGAAGCCTACAGAGCTACCCACTCTCTAGCTCCCTTTCATAAGTGCTGGAAGTAACTGAATTCTGCTAGAAATTAAAAAAGGAGATGCCCTTGTCTTCCTGAGGCAGCAGGGCTCTCAGGGGCTCTGCCTGGGTCAGCACACTGGGCCTTGTGGAGTCCTTTCATTTGCACTCAACTCCACAATGGGCTGAAGGCCTGCAGAGGGAATGAAATCGATCAAGTATCATTGCTGGGTTTCTGGTCTAGCTTATTGACCCTTATTCCTGGTGCTTTCGAGCCTCTATCTGCATGGATCGGGGAGGTTACAAGTCTTCGAAGCAAGGTTCTTACCTCTCTCCAGCTCCCCCGGCTCCCTGCAATGTCAAAACACCAGCAGAGGAGTGGCATGCCAAGGATGGAGAAGGAGCATTAGTCTTAGGATTTGTATTGCAGCAGCACTGCAGGCTCCAGTCAAGATCAGCTTCCCACGCACAAATACGGAGGCAGACATGGTCCCTGCACCAAAGAGCTTATCGTTTAATTGAAAACAAGACACACGAGGTGGGTGTAAGAGATCACTGGAGGGGTTCAGGGCAGGAGGAGGTGGGTAGCAGCAAGAGGAACTGTAAGTTCTCCTTCGAGATGTGTTGCTCATATCCATTCCACTTAGGTGTGTGCGCGCCCTCGTGCACGGCCAATCGGAGAACTTTTACTAGCAGTCCCTGCAGGGGCCGGTCCAGCGACCCCGTAGTGTCGCCGCCCTGCGGCGGCCCAACGGTCGCTGCCGGCCCCTCCCTCTTCAGTTCCTTCTTTCCGCCCGTGACGGTCGGTCGAGAACTAACCCTGCTCTTCTCAGGTTTTTGTTTCACCTTAAAAGTGAGTATTTAGTTAGAAGTTCGCCTCGAACTAAGTTAGTTTTACAGTTAGAGAAAGGTTTTTGTAGTTTAGTTAGGGAGCCTGCGGGCTCAGACGCCCGTGGCCATGCCCAGCGCGTCCAGCTTCAAGCCACGTGCTAGCTGCGGGAAGGCTTTCCCAGCTAGCGACCCCCACGACAGTTGCCTAAGGTGTCTGGGGGAGGAACATCGGCGAGACCGATGTAAAATATGTAAGTCCTTCAAGCCTTGGACTCAAAAAGACAGAGGTGAAGCTGAAGGCTTTTCTTATGGAGACCGCGCTTAGCCCGGCATCCGAGCCCGCGCGGTCTACCTCGGCACCGAGTGTGTCCTCGGTGCGGAGTGCACCCCCGGCACCGGGGATCACGGTGCCGAAGAAGAAGAAGAAGCGCCGTCCGCTCGTGGAGAGCTCCCCCGCACCACAGGAGCGACTGGGGTTGAGCACAGAGGTGCGCTCCCTGGACCGGCCCCCGACCCCAGCACCGGGCCGGCCCCAGCCAAGGAGGTCTCTCCGACTCGTGTGAGCGAGGGACCTGCCTTACAGACCCCTTCGACACCGGAGGCGTATGCGGCGGCACGAGTCTTGATGACCTTGCCCACGCCTCCGGCACCCCCTCGCATGAGGGGCCCAGAGTCTGTTTTCCGGGGCAAACCCGCACCGGGTGTCCCCGAAGGGTGGGCGGCATCGGCACCGGACGTCCAGCCACCCACCATGGCCATCACCCGACGCCGAGGGACCGAGACCAGAGACTCTTCTTCGTCGCCCGAGGATCCTCGTCGACGCTCCCGCTGCCGTCCCAGGTCGGGTTCCAGCTCGAGTCCGGCACCGAGCCAGCGCGCTCGGCACCGCTCACCGGCACCGAGAAAGAGACAACGGAAGGCCTCCACACCCCGGCGCAGATCGTCTTCGTCTTCGGCACCGTCCCGCAGACGAGGCAGGCGTCGTCGCTCCTCCGACTCTACCTCGGCTGAGTCGCGGAGCACCTCCTCTCGGCACCGCCGTCGCCTTCCCCGCACCCCTGGCTCGGGATCCCGGACCCGCCGCCAGGAGCGAGAGTCCTCACTGGCACCGCAGCCGGCGCCGCCACAGACGGCACCGATGCCCCCGGTACCGCAGACCCCGGTGCCGCAACCGGCACCGCAGACCCCGGTGCCGCAGGTACCTCTCCCCACGGTGCCGACGCCGCCTACAGCAGTGCCGGAGTTGCCCTCGGCACCGACGTTGCCTATGAGCTGGCCCCAAGGACCCTGGCAATGGCCAATGTGGGCCCAATGGGCTGCTCAGATGGGGCAGGGAACTATGCCGGCCCCTGCCTCGGTCACCCACTCACAACAGGCACCCTCAGTGCAGGCAGGTGACCAATCTCTCTCCTCACAAGAGGAGGACCCTGGGGAGGGCCCGTCCACAGGACCCCGCCACCCCTCGTACTCTTCGTCCCCAGACGAAGCGGTCATAAGGGACCAAGGGGCCCCACTTATTGACTTCAAGGCCCACCAAGAACTCCTGAAATGGGTGGCCTCGAACCTGGACTTACAGGTCAAGGTTCTGGAGGAAGAGGTGGACCCCCTCTTCGGCTGGGTGGGTACCCAAGGCCCTTCTAGAGTTGCCCTCCCCATCCATGACAGGGTCCTACGCCTAGCCAAAGCGGTATGGCAGACCCCTGCCTCGGTCGCCCCCACGTCTAAGGGCGCCGAGAAGAAGTATTATGTGCCAGCCGAGGGGCACGAATACTTATACGCGCACCCTGCCGCTGGCACCCTTGTGGTAGAGGCTGCCAACCAAAAGGACAGGCAGGGTGCACAGAGCGCCTCCCCAAAAAACAAGGAAGGTAGGAGACTAGACCTCTTCGGCAGGAAGGTCTACTCCACGGGAGCGCTCCAGCTCAGGGTAGCCAACCATCAGGCTCTCCTGGGAAAATACAACTTAAACTTATGGGACTCCTTGAAGAGGTTCTCGGAGTCCCTGCCTCCAGACCAGGCCGCCGACTTTGCCATGGTCTTGGAGGAAGGGGTGACAGTGGCCAGTGCAGCCTTGCAAACTGCCTCTGACGCTGCGGACACGGCCAGCAGGGCTACGGCCTCCACTGTCGCTATGCGGCGGGCAGCGTGGCTACAGTCTACTGAACTGTCCCAAGAGGTGCAGCACTCCATACAAGACCTGCCGTTCAATGGAGCTGCCCTCTTCTCAGAAAAGACGGACGAAAAGCTGCACGCCATTAAGGACTCAAGGACCACGCTACGCTCCTTGGGCCTTTACACACCCCAGGCGGCAAGGCTACAAACACGCCAGCAACCGCACCAACCTGCCTCAGCGGCAACAGCAGCAAGCTAGGCCGCAGCCTAGGCCCTACCCCCCCCACCGGGGTAGGGACAGAAACAGGGGCGTAGGGCGACGCGACCAACCCGCGACCCCCTCGTCTTCCTTCAAAGGCCCCCCCCCCCGGGGGCCTAAGGGCAAAAGACAATTTTGACATTGTGTCCAAGGGTGGTACCCCCTCACATTCCTTGGGCCACCCCCCGCCTTTCCGGGACAGGCTAAAGCCGTACCTCAGCCTGTGGCGGGAGATAACATCGGACCAATGGGTCCTCAGCACTATCCGCTGGGGCTATGCCCTCCGACTACAGACTACCCCCCCCCCGCCCCCCCCCCCCCC
>ML675626.1:23720489-23868505 GCA_007922155.1 Mesoclemmys tuberculata
CCCCCCCCCCGTCCCTTTTCAGGGACCCCTCTCAAGCATGTACTCCGCCAGGAGGTTCACACCCTCCTTCTCAAAGGTGCCATAGAAGTGGTTCCACCACTCGAGATGGGGAGGGGATTCTACTCCAGGTATTTCCTCGTCCCCAAGGCAAAAGGAGGCCTCAGACCCATACTGGACCTGCACAAACTCAACAGGTTCATAGAAAAGTGCAAATTCCGCATGGTCTCCCTAGCGTCCATCATCCCAATACTGAACCCAGGGGACTGGTTCGCCGCCCTCGACCTAAAGGATGCGTACTTTCACGTCTCCATCCTTCCCGCCCACAGGAAATTCCTAAGATTTACAGTAGCAGGTGGCCACTACCAATTTACGGTCCTCCCCTTTGGCCTGGCCTCATCTCCCAGGGTGTTCACAAAGTGTATGGCGGTGGTGGCTGCCTCCCTGAGGCGCAGGGGAGTCCAAATCTTCCCATACCTGGACGATTGGTTAATAAGGGGCAAGACCAAGTCGCAGGTACGCGAGGCGGTCTCTCTAGTCCAAACCACCTGCCATACCCTGGGACTGCTCATAAACGAGCAGAAATCAACTCTATACCCAGTACAGGTCATAGAGTTCATAGGAGTCCACCTGGACTCGGTACGGGCGAAAGCCTCCCTCCCACGCTCGAGGTTCGAGGCCATGTCAGCGATAATAGCGCAACTCCAAGAGTGCCCCACGACAACAGCCAGGCAGTGCCTACGGCTGCTGGGCCACATGGCCTCCTGCACGTATGTAGTGGAGCTGGCCCGCCTCAGGCTCAGGCCCCTCCAGAGCTGGTTAAAGAAAGTGTACATGCCCAGCAGGCATGCCCTGAACAAGGTGGTAACAATTCCCCCTGCGGTGATGGGATCACTGAGCTGGTGGCTGGACCCCAGAATCATGTTGAAGGGAATTCCCTTCAAGGCCGCCACCCCCTCGGTCACTCTGATTACGGACGCCTCAGACCGGGGATGGGAAGCCCATATCACTGGTGGTCTGTCCACACAGGGCCTCTGGTCCCGGAGGGAAACTGCCCTTCATATCAATGTAAAGGAACTGCGGGCAGTCAGACTGGCTTGCAAAGTGTTTCGCCACGCTTTATTCGGGAGAATGGTACAGGTGTTGACAGACAATACCACTGCAATGTACTATATCAACAAGCAAGGGGGAGCACACTCCTCGCTCCTTTGCCAGGAGGCACTCCGACTTTGGGACCTGGCGGTGAGACGCAACTTCTGTTTAACCGCCTCTCACCTCCCGGGGACCAGGAACGACGAGGCAGACCGCCTCAGCAGGTCTTTTCTCCCCCAACATGACTGGTCTCTTCACCCGGAGGTGACCGCCATGATCTTCCACGAGTGGGGTGTTCCCCACCTGGATCTGTTCGCGTCAGCCTGGAACGCGAAGTGCCCCAGGTTCTGCTCGCTCAGGGGTCGCGAGCCGGGCTCCGTATCCAACGCGTTCCTGATAGACTGGACGGGGGGCCTCCTGTACGCGTTCCCCCCCCTTCCGGTCCTGCCCAGGGTCCTCTTGAAGATCAAGAGGGACGGAGAGGACATCATCCTGATCGCCCCAGCGTGGCCGAGACAGTACTGGTTTTGCCTGCTCCAAGACTTGTCGGTCGCTCCCCCGATCGAGCTCCCGAAGAGACCGGACCTTCTCTCTCAGGACAACGGTCGCCTGCTGTACCCCAACCTGGACTCCCTACACCTGACGGCCTGGAGGCTCTCTGGCTAACGGAGGAGGAGAGAACCTGCTCGGAGCAGGTCCAACGTGTGCTCCTGGGAAGCAGGAGGCCCTCCACCCAGAGCGCATACAAGGCCAAGTGGAGGAGGTTCACCTGCTGGTCGGAATCGCGGGGCATAACCCCCAGTACGTCTTCTGTGCAGGCAGTCCTGGACTACCTGCTGCAGCTCAAACAACAAGGGTTGGCGCTGGCCTCCCTAAGGGTCCACTTGGCAGCCATTTCGGCGTTCCACCAGCCGGTGGAGGGGAGGTCTCTATTCTCTCACCCCATGTCAATGAGGTTCTTCAGGGGAATCGAGAGGCTGTACCCGCAGGTCCGTGACCCGGTGCCTCCCTGGGACCTGAACCTAGTCCTTGACAGACTGACGGGCCCCCCTTTGAGCCCTTGGCCACTTGCCCCCTACTGGTCTTGTCCTGGAAGGTAGCCTTCCTTGTGGCCATCACCTCCGCCAGGAGGGTCTCCGAACTGAGGGCCCTAACCTTGGAACGCCCCTATACGGTGTTCTTCCGGGATAAGGTACAACTTAGGCCTCACCCAGCTTTTCTACCTAAGGTGGTCTCTAGGTTCCATTGTAACCAAGATATTTTCCTCCCTGTGTTTTTTCCAAAACCGCACGGGTCCGAGGACGAGAGGAGACTACACACCCTCGACGTGAGGAGGGCTCTGGCGTTCTACCTCGATAGAACCAAGCCTCTCTGCAAGACCACTCAGCTCTTCGCCGCGGTGGCAGAGAGAATGAGAGGCTCCCCAGTGTCATCACAGGGCATCGCCAAATGGATCACCGCCTGTATCCGGCTGTGCTACGAGAGCGCAGGTGTCCAGCTTCCCGGACCGGTGACAGCGCACTCGACAAGGGCCCAGGCCGCGTCGGCGGCCTTCCTGGAGAGGGTTCCCCTGGAAGACATCTGCAAGGCTGCCACTTGGTCTTCTGTGCACACCTTTGCCACGCACTACGCTATCGTCCAGCAGTCCAGGGACGATGCTCGCATGGGCAGGGCAGTGCTGGGAGCAGCCCGTCGATGACTCCTACCCGCCTCCAGGTAAGGCTTGTTATTCACCTAAGTGGAATGCATATGAGCAACCACTCGAAGGAGAAAACAGTTACTTACCAGTAACTGTTGTTCTTCGAGATGTGTTGCTCATATCCATTCCACACCCACCCTCCGTCCCCACTGTCGGAGTCGGCAGAAAGAAGGGACTGAAGAGGGAGGGGCCGGCAGCGACCGTTGGGCCGCCGCAGGGCGGCGACACTACGGGGTCGTTGGATCAGCCCCTGCAGGGACTGCTAGTAAAAGTTCCCCGATTGGCCGTGCACGAGGGCGCGCACACACCTAAGTGGAATGGATATGAGCAACACATCTCGAAGAACAACAGTTACTGGTAAGTAACTATGTTTTCCCCCTCTGTTTTCATCAGTGAAGAAGTCTAAAAGGTCTCAGGGCTCATTTTTTCCTTCCTCCTTTCCACAGGGTTCTGGAGATCTGTTTCCACTTCTTTCCCCAGATCTCGCTTTTAAGCTTAGAAGACTTCTGCTGAGGCTCACCAGTTTGAAGGCCAGCCTTATCTTTAAAATAAATCCCTCCTACGGAAAAGCCTGTAAGTCCTCTGAAACCAGGGCCAAAATGGCCTAATAAACATGACCTGGTAGAAAGCAATCACCCTCTCTGGAAAGAATTTCCAACATGCTTTGGGATTACTTTAGTAACTGGCAGTATTGCCACTGCTTTTGAGCAGGCCCGCTGTCCCACTGCCTCTCCACCAGCTTTTATTTGACAAACTCCAGGAGCTCCAAAAATAAAATTCTAAACATTGTTTTCTTGTCGCCTCTGACATAGGAACATGCGTTAGACGCAGTAACCTGGGATACGGCTCACAAGGCGTGAGCCAAAGCCTCTGAGAGTCAGTGGAAAGACTCCCAAGCAGGTCCTAACTGTGAACTTTGTTTGAAGCGGTTTTTAATAACTGCCTGAACCTGTAGTTGATCCATATCTTTGTGACAAGAATTCTTTGCGGCCTCTGCTCCTCTCTATTGCCAACAAAAGCTGGTTCTTGCTCAGAGCTGAACAAACGCTCATCTCTGCAGGAGGCATTGACTGTCGTAAAACCTGAGTCCTCTTCCAAAGCTCCTGGGCTTGAAAGGCTTTAAAACTGAAGCTGTTAAACATAAGACTCCCTTAAGAGCCTCCCGCCTCCTCCTAACTAACTCCAATGGATCATAATTTTAGAAATATTTCACCCGATCCCTGTAATGGTGCTGGGGTTCTTTGTATCAGACATCTTGAGTGCTGCCAATGCCCATTTCTTCCTCTACAAAGTCCTCAGTCTCATGCAGTTCTGGGTTAATTTCATACAAGTGAGGGTGTGATGGATTTCAGGAAAAAGCATCCAGAACGAGTAGCTTTGGGACTTTAGCCATCCATATAACTGTACTGGTGTAACCCTAAATGTAGATGTGGTTTACTCCAGTGCAGAGAGATTCACATAGGTGCAGCAGTATCATTTTCAAATCAGAATAAGCAGTTCCACTAAATCACATTCACGCTAGGGATTTGCACTGGTGTGGCTACTCCAGCGGCTAGTAGACAAAAGCATAATTTCTCCCAAGCATCCCATGATGACTAACTATTTCCATCAATACACGTGTCCAGAAGAGGAGCAACAGATCAGGGCTGCTCTCCTATCTCCACTATAATCTGTGTTATCTAGGGAAGCCATGGTGATGTCCTTGAGGAGCGTGGAGAGCATTGTGCAATTCCTCTTGGGGGAATCATCCGTTGGTTGGCTGTGTGCGCCTGCAGTGTTTTCTTGTTTAAATCTCATTCTTACACTTCACTTCCTACAGTTCTCAGCCACTGATGGGTTTGGTCCCGCTCCAATTTTCAAAATAAATGAGGATAACTCACACACCACGGTTATTTCTTTTAACAGGTCAGTGCCTCCCTTTGGGTCTGAAACCCCTCAAGTCACCAGAGTAGGTTCACACGTGTTTGTCTGTGCACTGCAGCCACTGACTGAAGGCTTTGTAAAGAACTCTGATTACCCTCTGTATTTTGAGAGTCAAGAAGGAGCAAAAACTACTTTCCACAGTGGTTTCATCTCACTGTGATATTAATTTAAAATGTTCTCAAGTAACACCACACACTCATTGTATAAATATGGCATCTCCTGGATGTCTTAAAAATGGCACAAAAACCACACATCAATTAATATATTAATAAATTACACATCAATTAATATATCTCAAGGGGTAAATAACCTAGGCTTAAATTTATGCTAGAAAAGAGGTGAAAAGGCCAAGACAAAGATGTAGATTTGCTTTCCCCAACTTTCAAATAGTATAAATATTGTGTGTTTAGTTAAGACATGCCAAAGATTTGTCTCCTGGCCGCTCAAGTTCAGCTGAAGTCACATTTGTCTTCCCACCCTCTTACATTTATTTTTATGTTTGTTTGCATTGTAATTTCTCCTCCATGCCACAGGAACTTTAATGGAATCCTACTGAGTAGGAATATGGTCTGAGAAACACCACACACTTTTGCTTTAAACATGCCTCCTTAAGGCTTATTGAGTCTCTCTTCCCAGCTTTCTCCCTGACTTGAGTGATGGGACAATGCTTAATTTTGGTGTACCCCGCACAGTGGCCCATATGAATCACTGCCCATGGAGATTAACTAGCCTAACAGGCACTTTTATGCCTGTTTGGAAAGGAAGCATGATTTGCTTTTACAGTACTCAGATAGACGTCTCAAGCAGCATTCCTCTCCTCTTACATAGCTGGAAAAGCAAATGCTATTAAGCAGTCAGATAGAGTTTATTAAAGTCTTTTAACTTCTAAATCTAACCTTACATGGGAAAGATGAAGAATTGCAAGAAAGGAATCTGAATTCTTACAGCAAACCAGATTTACAGTACTCAGGACCTAGTCTTCATGTATCCCTGTTTAAACTGTTCCAGAGAATGTTCCCAAGGATCTGTGTGGATTTAGACCAATGCTGTCGTGTTTATGCCTGCACCAAACATGAATCTACTCCTGCCCAGCTCCTTGGTTTGTCCCTTTTGTAAGTTAAGTGCACTTAAAAGGAAACATATTTAAAAAGGAGGATTCTGCCCTCTGTTACAAACACCTTCAATTAGTGCACCTGCCATGATTTTTTAAATCTAGTTTACTTTTCTTTGGCTTGCAGCATTTACAGCTTCCCGCAAGGTGGACTGTGAAAATACTGAAAATTGGTCAGTTTCACTTGTGTTCCAAGTCAGTTCCTTGACAATTTCACTTTCAGGCTCTCTTGCACTATGTTACTAGGAGCTGCAAACACTGCAGAACATTGAAGGCTTTTGTTTTTAAATAATTATTTAAAAAATTTTCCAATGGGTTTCATTTTAAATCTGAGGCCTAATATAATACATCCTTGGGAAATTAAATTTCTATTGGCTCTTCATTAGATTTCACAGAGACACAACTGTATGGGTCCCCATGCCTTAGTCAGTGAGAAAGTTGCTCCGAGCATCTAACTTTAATGCACAACCAAGGAGCTCACTGGGTAGCTGAGGCTCTGTGCTACCACAACCTTTCAGAGTTTAAATCCCATCTGACACACAGACTGGAATTCACTGAAAAATAACGTCACCAGCCATCTGAGGGGCAAAAGTGAGGGCTTGTTATTTTATTTGTCATCCTAGCTTATTTGAGTGCATGTATTTCAAATCACATTTATGCTACCTAGAGGGAAATTATTGACATTTAAGAAAAACTGGATGGCTCCATTTCTTTGCAGAAGATCAAAGTTTGAGTCTGTTTTTTAAAATCTGCATCTGAAAAATGCAGCAAACAGAAAAACAAAATAATTTTGGCTCATCTTTAATAATTCATTTAAAAAAATTATCCCCATGCCCCAACTTCTACACAGGAAAGAAAATACCATTAAAAAACCCACAAAGGCAGAGGGGGGGAAAATCCAACCATGTATCAAATACTGAAGGGGGCTGTTTACTGGATGATTAGTGTTTTAAACAAAATTACCAAGCACATTCAAACGGAGAAGGATCAGTAAGAAAAAGGAGGGTCTACATTCCAATATGCAGACAATGTTCATGAAAACATGCTTTGATAAGGACCTGGGCAGAATTCAGCCCAGATGTTCATTTGTCAGTGAAGAGAGGGCGGGGCGAGGTTTTAAATTAATCTTCACAACTAGAAAGGAGCTTGTAACACACACCATATGGGTACAAATGTCCATTAAATCCCCCCCACCCGAGCAGCTTGCTTGGGGTCCAACTGTGGCTAAGATGTTTACAGCCTAGTCGAGGGCTCCCGAACGCAGGCTGAATTTCACCTCTCCCCCTCCATCGATCCCATCTCTCCGCTCACAGCTTCGACCTTAAAAAGAAAAGATTCCGGCCAAGAAAAATAATGTGTAAGACGCCCCCCCGCTCCCATCGCACATGCCTATTTTGCAGTGTGAACAAGACGGACGGTCCGGTGCAATTCATCTTCTGGCCCCTACTTACAACCCCCCCCAAACCTGCTGGTGGTCGTTATTCCAGACTAGAACCGCCTCCCTTCCCCAAAAGCGATTTGCCCACTTCTGATTTTATTTTAAACCTTCCCAAAACGTTGTTGGGGGTGGAGAAGGGGGGGTGTTAAATGCCACCCAGCCCAATCAATTCCGGCCCGGCCTGCATTTAATGATCGCCTCTGCAGGGCGAGCTGGTGTCAAATCGCTACCCCAGCCCCCCCCCCAATTAAATAAATAAATCGGCCATGGAGATGAGACCCCCGCCCATCAATGCAGGAGTCATCCTCCATGCAAGTGCCAAGGTTTCTCTCTCCCACCCCCCCCTCAACCCAACCCCAAGAAAGCAGCAAATAACTGGGGCCCTACCCATGCAACAGCCCCAGCTGCGCTTTTTTAAGTCTAGGAAAACCCGCAGGGTGAGCTCGGAAAAAATGCAAACGAGCAGGGACGTAAAGAGCCCCAGATTCGGCTTCGGCTTGATGCCTCCCTAATGCGAATCAAGTATGCACGGCCGCACTCGGTCGCCAATAACGATGAACGGGCGCCTCTCCCTGGGAGGAAGGACACAGGCGAGCGCCGCTGAATGCACAATGCGCTAGGAAGCGGCGCAGTCCCCTGCGCGAGATGACCTTGCACAGATGAAGAGCCCCCCCCGTTCCTATTGCAAGCCTGCGAGAGGGCCAGGGGCCCCATTAGCAAATTGAATGCACACCACCCCGTCTAGGGCTAAGCAGGCTCTGGCTGGAGAGATTAATGGGGACTCCGCCAGAGAGGCAGGCGCGAAGAATGGCAAGGCACGGAAAACAGATCTGCACGGAAAAGTGGAGTGGTTTGGGTCTGAGGCTCCAGAGTTTGTTCCCTTGAAAAGCAGAGCACGCCACGACTCGGTCTCCGCCGGCTCCTGTTGCTTTTCTGCGGCTCGCACGCCAGTCCCCAGCTCCGAGCCGAAAGGCAGGCTCTGCATTGCAACCCAACGCCTCCTGGCCAGGCTGTTGTCATAAAGAACCTGACTCCCCTGCTCCTGGCAGAGCCTTTGCAAAGCTCTTTCCTAAACAGTTCCCTCCTCCCCCTGCAAAGACCAGCAGAGCCACAGGTTACTTGGCTTGGCCTGATTTTAAAGAGACACATACACACTGCTTGCAGGAATCAGCAATCTCCTGGCTGCAGGCAAATCTGGTTTTGAACCTTATCCTCCCATCTTATTCCCTTTCTTCCTCCTTAATAGCAGCAGTGGAATTTCTTTTTTCTTTCACTCCCACTCAGTCTCAAGTTGAGAGGGTTCCCCCCCCCCCTTCTTTCACCCAGAGGAAAAAAAAAACCCACATTTTTTGTACAAAACATTTTGCTGTTGCAAGTACCTATAGATCCGTTCATGTCTGCTTGATAAGTAACCAGTCAAAACAAGTTTTCTGCTCCCGTCAGCCCTGCAGGGGCTCATGGAAAGTGGTCTGTTTTTCTTCTGCTGGATACATCTATATCCCTAACCAGGCAGGGAGGGGAAGGAATGCAGAACAATTCAACATCATTTGTGAAACAGGAAAAAAGAAACAGCTGACACATTTGGGGCTCTAAGCTGTGTTGTTGTAGCTGTGTTGGTCCCAGGATATCAGAGAGACAAGCCAAGTGAGGACCCAATTCTGTTAGTAAGAGACGCAAGTTTTTGAGCTTGCACAGAGCTCTTCTTCAGGTCACATTTGGGGGTGTTTTGTTTTTTAAAAAAAAAGTGAGTGAATTCAGAGGGCTGGGAGAGGGAGGAAACTTGTAAAGAGCATCCATCACCTCTATTTCCAGAGCAATTTCTTTGAAAGAGCTCTCTTGGAACATAAGATGCACCCCACAATGTCTTTGGGGCCTAATTGCAACAAGCCCTATCCTAGTGAGCACCTGTGAAAAACACCCTCTCAACCAACACACCAAGGACCTACAGAGCTCACAACATGAGTCTCTACAGCTTGTACTAATGAGCTAGGCTATCAAGATGAGAGCAGTAACTGCCCCATATTCTCTATGGGTTGGGTACACAGTGGGATCTATAACACACAGCAACCAGTGAGATGCACATGATTCTGTGAAAAACTGACCTGTAGATGTGCACCGCCACCCTTCACTGGGCAGATTTGGGATTGCCTGGCTGTGTGTCAAAGATCCTGTACTGATAACAGCTAATGGAGAGTCTCCTTTAGTTTAAGAGGCTGAGGTCTGTGCTTTTGAAGAAAAAAGGATCTGGATTCTCTCTCTACTGTCATGATGGCGTTCCAAGCATATTGCCATGATGCGTAGAGAAGTGCTATTACCAGACCCCATTGGACAGATGGGGGAACTGAAGGCACTGCATGACTTGGCCAGCATCACACAGGAAGCCTGTTGAGAGCATGGAATTGAGGCTGGGTTTTCCAAGTGCTAAGCTAGTGCTCTAAGCACTGAACCATACTGCCCCTCTTCCAAATGGCCTGACCAACAAGGCTTCCTTCCTTTCCAGCAAGTGCAGAACCACGCTGATTGCAAGCTGGCATCTCACTCTCACTGACCTCAGCCTCTCCGACACCCAGGACAGGCAGTCACTCATCACTGGACCTCAACCATTTTTCTGGCAGTCAAGACCCAGACAATTTACCCTACACCTCTGGCAGCAAGGGCCTCTTCATGCCCCTGCCATCACATGGCACTGCTGCTGTCAGAGGGGCTCTCAGCCCTCTCATAGTCGTATTTCATCAGCACATCAACTCCATTCTTGTCCAGAGACTGTACTGCATTTTCGGTGTCATCAGCTATGAAAGATAAGGACGAGCAGGAATGCTGAGTGAACAAACTGGGCTGTGCCGGAGACACCCCAGATCTCCTAACTCCTGGAGCTGGGCAATGGTGAATCGCTGCACTCCCTGGGGAGGCACATTCCTCGCCTGCAGGCTGGAGGAAGACGAGACATGCTCCCCCCTTCCCAGCCAGGCTATGATGTAAACATGTGTTTGTAACATGGGAATGGCATGGTTTTCCCTTGCATTGGGGAATGGCTCACTATGGTCCTGATCTTATAAACTGCTCCACGTGGGTAGACCAGCACAGAATCCCATTGACTTCAACAGCGCTCCACATGGGTCCACCTACACTGAGCACATTACAGCCTTATATTCATGGTAAATATCCCCATCACGCCTTCTCCAGATCAGCCAGGATCAGATGGACTGAGCAGACAGAAAGAACTGGCACCACATGGAGACAGGAAGCGAGAAGAGTTTAGCTGGGCTGGTATGTCAGGGTTACAGATGCTATGATTTACCAGTGCACATGAGGAAAGAATGTTAAGGCCAGAGCCCATGAAGACAACAGCTTAAAAAGAGATGCCTGACAGATCTCAGCCAGCCTTGAGCACAGTGGATCTAACCTGGAGAAAATGGGAATGAGGAGTGACAACTGGGAACAGAGAGTTGAAAGGGTGGAGGAAAAATGAGAGGCAGCAGCAAGCACCATTAGAACAATAGACCTGGAGTTAGATTGTGGGGTTGGGTTTGTTTTTTTTAACCTCGCTGCCTTCTGGAAGAATGAAGGATTATAAAATATTGAAAAGATGTCTACAACGCCTGGCCGATCGATCAAGGAAGATGATCAAAGCGTGTGCTCGCTCCAGGCTCTGGGTCTAGCCGGAGGAGTGGAGGGAAAGGGGGTTTTATACTTTCTTGGAGGAAGGGATCTCAGCTCTTTTGAAAAGGAACATTAAACCAGATCCACTCAATGTCATTCAAGCTTACAGGATTTCACAAACCAAGTGGAAAGGCAGTCAGGGGATTGGAGCAGCAACAGTAATAGAGTGGAGAGGATCTTAGAAGTAGTAAAAATGCCCCAGCAGGAGCTTGCTCTATCTCTCAAAAGGTGGGAACTTTTCCCCACTAACCACATTCTTTAGTTAGGTTTGATGTTGCCCTTTCCCCTGTGGTCAGTGCCCTGATATTTTTCGGAACTGCCTCACTGGAACAATTTGTTCCCAAGAAGGAACAAAGCAGCAAGGAAGGGAACTGGGCTGCACTAGATGCGGAGAGCTGCAACATCAGAAGGGTAGGACATGAACTATTCATGGCTTGTTGGCTGCTTTTGAAGCAAGTCTTAAAGCCCTGGATATTTTGCTAGAATGTCTCCTGTATACGATATTAACTGTTTATGCAAGTGTTAGCCCTGGAATGGCTGAGTTATTTGTAATGGGCAGAAGACTGGAGGCAAGGCATTTATGCAATTTCAAGCTGCAGTTATTGTTCTATTTTGTAGCATAAGTGGTCATTCTGCGCTTTGCTCCATTACAGACAACGTGTTTAGTTAAGTGTGTGGATCTAATGTGCACACATTCTTAGGCTATTTAGTGGAGAAGAGCTCTGACCAGGCTGCCCTGCTAAAAACAAGGAGCTACTGGAATGTTTTCTGTTTGGTCTTTTTTCTCCCCTACCCCAGAGAGGAAGGGCTGGGAAAACTGAAGCAGATCCTTAGCTGGTATAAATCAGCACAACTCCACCAAAATCAGTTTACACCACATGAGAATCTGACCCAGTGGTGTAGCTCCAGTGAAGTCAGTGTGGTTACATCAAGGATTAATTTAGCCTAGTAATTTTCAACCAGGTGTCTGCAGACTATCTATAAGGAGTCCGCAAAAGGTTGTGGTTACCGTAGAACTGTGGTTTTTAGCCTGTGGTCTATGTAAGATTTCCAAAGAGGTCCACACCTCCTAATGAAATATTTTAGGGGTCTGCAAATGAAAAAAAGGTTGAAAACCACTGCATTAGCCCATGGCATGGAGGCAAGAGCACTGGGCATAGCTTCAAGTCAGCCATTTTACTTGATTGTACATAGCGTCACCATGACGCAATGATGGCTAATTCTTGCCTGTATAGAGTATCGGTCTATGGGCAAAACTCCCATTGACTTCAATGAGTCATGGTCTGGTCCTGGGTGGATGTCATATCACCTGTCCCCCACCACCCACAAACAGTCCCCCAAATTAAAAGGAAATCATACTGCAACCATTCAAGCTGTAAGAGACAAAGATCCACCAAAAACACAAGCACATTTTACTTGCTTTAACGGGTCAGATAGGTTAAGCCCCACATTTTACAAAACCTTTGGGAACAGAAGAGTTTCCAGGGTTTTCTGTGTTTAAGTTGAACAAGCCATGCACAGAGATTAAATACACAAACATAACAACACTGTATCAGTGCTGTGGCAGGGATGCAACCATGGAGCCAAGGTCCAGATGTGGCTCATGGAGCCCTACAAATGCTTCCCTCCCCCTGCTTCTCGCTCTCCATATGTGCAGGGCAAAGACTATAAACTGTTATGGTTATGGGCATTTATTTCTGACTGACAGATGTGCGTCACTATACCAGCCAATTAGGGATGCCCCTCAGGCGCCAACATTGCACTGGCAATAGGCCAGGAGCTCCTGCCAAGTGTGCAGTGGCTGCTTGTGTGGCACTTCCATCCTAGTACACAAGAACCAGAGAATGAAACTGATTAGAACCATCGGTGAAACTAACCAGGCTGGACTGGAGTCCTGGTCTGAGCACAATACAGGCAGTAAACAAAGAGCATGCATTCCCACAAGGAAATTGCCTTTAAGTCTGTTAGCAACATCGGTAAAGGCGTTTTTGCATAGACAGATTTCTTGTCTCAGTAGTGTCCTTTTAACCTTGTACGTTTCTGTGAACATACAAGCAGCATGTTCCTTGCTTCATGGTAGCTGAGATCTGAGAGCCTTTGGTGCAGAAAAGGATTCTTTCAGGGTCCTAATGCCAGAAATGACAAGCCACTTATGTGAGAAGTGACTCACTGTTTCCTTCCCTCACCCCAGCACCTGTCCCACTTCACAAAAGAAGCAAAGTGGGGACACAGACTGGGCTTAGGGCGTAGCATGTCGGGGTTGGAGCCTGCTACATTGTTTGTTCCAAAGGCAGAGGAGACAGGACAGATAGTGGGTGCAAGCAGCAGGGTGTGTTGTGATAAGGTGCAGCCAGGTAGCACGACCCAGCAGAACCACCCGGACAAGCTATTGGGGGAGGTACCAGGCAGGTCTCTCCTGAGCCTCTCCGCCATGGAGATTTAAGGCTCACTAATCACCCTTCCTACTGCAGGTGAAAGCTGGGTGCAGGAGAAACAGCCCAGCTTTTGAGGCTCATACGAGTGGTTCCTATGACAGACGCCAGGGCTCTCTGAAGACAGCCAGCCTGATTCAAAATAGAGCTCCTAGGTTCTTCTCTCCCTAATGGAGCTAGCTCCAGCTGCGTCCAGCTGCATTTCCGCATCAGGGAGTCACATAACTGCTGCACGGGGGCGGCCTCTTTGGAGTCTCTGCTGCAGCCAAGGGTTTTAGCCATTGATGAGCCTGAACCAAAACCCAGGCCACAACCGAGCAGATCAGGCCATACCATGCCCCGTATGCCATAGTCATAACCTGTTCTTCACTAACCAGGGCTGAGCCTTGCACCCACTGAGGTCAATGGGCTATAGGGACTTCACCCGAGGACTAATCCTAATGGAAACTCCAGCTGAACATTTTCAGCAGGTCCCTCCTGGTGCCAATGGGCAACTAAGGACAGAGCAATGGCTCTACTAGGCTAGTGGTCCTTAGGGCTACTGGCGCACCATCAGAAGTCAACAAAAGGATTGTTACCAAGTCTACAGGAATTCCCACTAGAGAGTGATCACCATGGTGTGGTGCTTTAAGATTTCCTTCTTCATAGGGCGAGAAGTGGTGCAGAGGCTTCACAGAAAAGATTGGGGCTCCCAGGATGGCATTAAAATGAGCTCCTTCCCCTGGGGCACCGCAATTAGGATTTAACCCCTAGGAGTCCCCTAATGAACACTCACCTGTAATTAACAGAACCAGCCACCAGGGATACCATTATTTCCAGCACCACAACTGTTAGGGACTCATTTACCAGGCTTCATAGAGAAAAAAGAAACTTGATTCTTCAAGAGGAGCTGGAACAGACAGTTTCAGCTACTCTGACTGCACATCAGACGAAGTGTTTAACCTTTACAGTTAATTGTAGTGTCCAAGCCCAGCCTGGCCAGTTTCAAGCCGTCTTTCTAGACCAGTGGTTCTTGATATTTTCAACACCGAGTTACAACAGAAACCATTTTTGGCACTTCCTCACCCTGACGTAGTTTTGAGGGCCCGACCCATCTAGCTGGATAGAAAGTGAGGGTGGTTATTGCTCCCTTCATCCCCTGGACCTGTTCTTGACTCTCCAGTGGAGAGCCCATATTCTAGACAAGGGTCTGGTCCTCAGCTGGTGTAAACCGGCTTCACTCCATTAACATCAATAGAGCTATGGCAATATACACCAGGTGAGGATCTGGCCATAAGAATGTGTGCATTTGTGGGGGAGGTGCTTGAAATAATCTGTCCCTTCATTATTTTCTTTCCTGTTGAGCTTAATTTTCTCCCTCCCCCCATATTTCCAAGGACATGCCACCATCCCAGAATGACCTGGTAATGGACGGAGATGGCTTTGCAGCGGTGAGTAGATGACTAAATTAGATTCAGGTTTGGATCTTCAAGGTTAAGCGTGCTGAGATCCAGGTGTTGGTTCAGCACACTGTAATGAGATCACTGGGGGTGTTTTCCCCTTTCTATGGTGAATTTTAGGTCTGGATTTGGATTTTTACACCCCAAAGTTTAGGGACGTTTGAAATAAAACTTCAGATCCAAACTCACGTCTGGACCAAAATAAGCCTTTTAACGCTCAGGATGGGACTGCCAGCAGCACAACTGGGAGTTAGATGAGCTTCTGTGCTCAGGTGTTTTTCAAAATGTCACCCACACTGTCTATGATAATGTGTCCTCTTTAAAACCAATCTGCAAAGAACTGAGCCAACATAATCCCCCACAGAAATGTCCTCTCCATGGTGTTGAGAAACCCCTCAGCTCATGGCCCCTCCCCGTAGGAGAGGAACAGACCAGAAACCAGAGGAGAAATTAACATTTTGATTTTGCAAGAAGTTCCAAATTTGTATCTTGAAGGCTGGAAGCAGATATCTGAGTATAGCTTTGGATCAAGATCTCGGAGGGCCACACTGCAGGGTGAAGGAGGCTAGGACAGTCTAGGTCTGTCCTCTCTCTCTAAATACTTTGCAGACCTCTGCAACAGACAGCCTCACAAACATTAACAAATCTACCCTCGCCACACCCCTGTGATAGTCTCAACCCCAGTGCTGAGGGAAGGGAAGGGCAGCACAGAGAGATCCATTTGCCTAAGATCAAGCTTGATGGCATTTCTCTGGCTGTCTGTCTGAATGTAATGCAATAACTTTTGAATACTGCATCTGTTATCTTCCAGACTGAAAGAAGAGAAATAATGTGCTGAGGAGAGGGGGGCACACAGAGCCCTCTGGCATGGGAGAAAATAATGGAGGACATTGGTATGGGGCGGGGGTACATAGAACCTGTCATGTGGGAGAGTGTGAGACGGAGAAGTTGCAGAGTGTCCCTGAAATAGAGGGGTATGGGAGGGTGGCACCCAGGGCGCTTGTGGGGGAGAGTGGAGGGTGGCAAGGAGCCCTCAGGGTGTGCAATGAGCTCAGCCTACTGGAAAAACAAAGTGTGTGAGCCCCTAGTGATGCAGCCAAGAACTGAACCCCCGTCCTCCTGAGTCCTAGTTCGGGGCATCACCCAGAAACCCCCCTCCCTCCTTGATCCGGCTGGGTAAAGCTGGGCTCTGGGCAGTTCCAGGGAGTGAACCGTGAACGTGACGGCATTTGGTCAGCACTCGTGGCAGTACCACAGCCCCCAGCACAAACAAGGGTGTTTTGTTTTAGAGCGTGAATTGTCTTCTCTGTAAAATAAATAAATAAACAAATAAGCTCGTGCTGTTTGCAGAAGGCTCTCGCTTCAGGAAACACCTGGAGTCAGCACTTCCTCCCAGGGGGCAGGGAAGTGTCCAGAGAACACCAGCCGAGGTGCGTGCTCCGGGGGAGGAGGAGCAAAGAGCTGACCATTCAAGTCCCTGCCTAGAGAAATGGAAATCACATGTCCTCCCACAGTATCTACTACCTGCAATCTAATGCCACAGTTTAATGAAGCACCGTCACTACACTCAGGCCTGCTGGAATCAGACACAGCTTTGATTACAAACATCTCTAGGGCCTTTTCATTAGCAGTGTAAACCACACAGGGATTCTGGGCCACTGAATCCTACTCTTCAGCGCAGTCACACCACACAAATCCAAGCCCCAAACAATCCACTACAATGGAAGATCCCTGCCGTGCACTTTTACTGTGACAGAGGGCTCTGTTCAAGTGACACGGGCAGGTCCCATGGTTATCATCTCTCACTGATTGCCAGGCCAGATGTGCTGTTTATAGGTAAAGGGACATCCCCGTCCCCCACCACCACCTCTGTAAATTCTGGGCTGTATCCAGCTTCCAATCAAGTACATGGAAAGACTCCCATTGACTTCAATGAGAGCTGGATCATGCCACGTCTACATGTCTGAAGGTAACGCCACCAGAGCATCTAAGAGCTGAATACAGACTGGGATCGGAAAGCCAAGCTGGGTTCTTTCCCTCCTGTGCATCACCACTACTGAGATTGTGGCCTGGTCTACACCTCCACCCTAGGTTTACCTAGCTGCCTTGTTCAGGGGTGTGAAGTAGTGAATTGACCTGACCCCAGTGTAGATGTGGCTAGGTCAACAGAAGGATTCTAGCTACCACTGCTCAGGGAAGTGGATTAACTAAATCGATGGAAACCCCCCCTTCCGATGAAGTAGGGAGCATCTACGCCACGGTGCTAGAGCTGTGCTGCTGTAGCAGAGACACATCCAAACATTTTGCAGGCCAAATTAAGCCCTCCTGGCCATTCAGGCAACGCCATTGTCAAAGGGGCTGGACAGGTGTAGTGGGGTGGATCTCAGTAAACCATTCTGGGGATGATGTCCTGGCAGAAATAGAAGGTCGCTCACCTCTCTCAGGCCACATCTACACTAAAAACTTGTGTCATGATAACAGTGTTGGCTAGGGGAGGTGATTTTTTGGTGGCGGTTCTACGCCGTCAAAACCCCTAGTGTAGATGCAGATCTACTGACAGATCATGCTTTTGCTGGTACAGTTTATTTTCTCGCCAAACCTGCATAAGCTGTATCCAGTAAATGCACTCTTTGCTAGTCGAAGCTGTATATACACCAGGAGGATTTGTTGGTATAGCTAAGCCAGTATAGCTAAACTGGCAAAGCTTTTCTAGCGTAGACCTGACCTTTGATGTGTTGGCTCGGCAGGGTTAACCAAGAGAAACACAAAGGACTTTGATACACAAGAGGGGCAGAGCTGCTGCATTACATGGGGGTATTTTTGCAGTCTCTTTTCAAAGCAGAACTGCACTTTGTGGATCCAATTTAAACCCACAACAGCACACGATACTCCCATAGCCTACCCCATTGAACCTTGACCTGGCCACACTCATGACACTACAACAAATCCATGCTCAAAGTCCAGCCCACCTAGCACCATGCCACGATTACTCAGAAATTCACACAAGAGGAGGGACAGAACTCAAGGCTGCCTGCTGTGAAAGCACAGCTCCCCACCTCTGAGCTAAAGGAGAATCTCCATGGGGTGGGGGGCTATGACACACTGCCAGGCAGTCTCAGAGAGCAGTTGGATACGTGCGTAGTAGCGGATACATTACATTACAGTCCCTGGGGTGTGGCAAGTACAGACATCCAGTTTAGTGAAATTCCCTTACTTTTCTTGGACTGAGTCAGAGCATAAATACATCCTCTGAGGTTGGCAAACATGCTTGATACTCCCCAAAATAGTCAAGCAGGGCTGGCCTCGCTGTAGGGCCATTTGAGGGAATGCAGTTTGTGTCTACCCTGAGCTTCCTGCTTCGCAGAGAAGGAGCAGGTAGATTATGCCCCTTCTCCTACCACCACCCTCTATCACCACTGAGGGCAGGCGTCTGTCACTCAGCAGAAAGGCAGTCTCTGGAGGCTTCCTCACCCACAAGGAAGGTAGCTGGGTCACAGAGACGTGAGTGGAAGCTTCTGATCCTGCGGGGAACGTGGAGACAATCGTGGGAAGAAGTGCTGTACAAAGCCAGCATACTAACACTGCGCATGTCTAGGGCTGCTGGGCTCTGGTGACCTGGGACCATGGCTGTGGCTGAGACGTTGGCAGACGCCTCCATTGTCACCAAGGGAGCAAAGAGCAAAACCAACGCGATGGGTCCGCGGCACGATAGGTCAGCGTGACAGCGGAGACCATGGCTGCCACAAGAGGAATATCACTGTCTCCTGCCCGGCAGCGCGAGGATTACTGAACCCTGCTGTCACGAGGCAGGCATCTCGCCTAGCAAGTACCCAGGAGAGCTCTGCACCCGCCAGGCCTGAGCAAAAGCTGCTTTTTCATTGCAGCCTTTGCAGGCATGGATGGGCCCTGGCGTTCTAGTCAGCTGAATGAATTTCCAGATAAAAGGGGATCCATGCACTTAATGACGACAATTAAGGAGTCAACAAAACGTCCATCAAAGCCATAGGCCTGATAAAAAAGACCGCTTCCACAGCGCAAAGCTGCATTCCAGACAGTTCTGACTGTAAGCCCTGGGTGAATGGGAGAAGTCCAAGAGCCAGATGTCCCTCATCTATTCCAGAGGCTCTAGTGACATCTGCTGGACTCTCGCACCACAGGTACCGAACCCTGGTGCTCTAGTGTGAAGGCATAGTGAAGCTCAGCTACCTTGAAAATCCTGGAGAGAGACAGCGTAGAGGAGATTTTGGGTATTCTGTCGAATTAACCTCTTCTGTGTTCTTTGGGTTTCCCCTCTGGAAATGAACCACTGCGCTCTGTCCAAGCAGCGGTTTCTGACCATTGCACCAGAGGAGTGTGTATTTGTACACACACACTCCCACTCCCACCCCAGGGCCGTCGGGGCTGTAAGTTACGTGGGTGCTCCTGGCCTGCCTGGAAGGACAGCGCGGACCAGTTATTAACTCATGCCCAGACTTCACTGACTTGTGAAGTCAGGAGCCATCACGGCGACCACTGCGCTGGACGTCATCACCGAGCCCGTCAGCCGAAAGAGTCCCACTGAGCGAAGGCAGCAGCTCCAGTTTACTACACAGTGTTTGGCACCTGCAGCTCTACGTTCACTTTGGCCCTCCACCCCTAGCCAACACAGGATGGCAACATCCTCGGGCCAAACTAGTCCAGACCTCTTCCAGTGCCTAGTGCTGGAGCTGACTGAAGGAGTCAGGCTTGGGAGACCGCAGCCCCAGACAGCTTGAATAAATGACATACCCTATTGATTGGCTGGCATTGGGAAACCTAATCCTTGTTAGCGAAGGGGAATTGTGGCTGCTCATATGACCATCAGCTATTTGACATGGAGTATCGAGTGCCGGAGTAACAACGCACAAGCTGCCTAGAGCACCCTTCACAAACATTAGTGCCATAAGGCTCACCCTCCGGAGGAGATAGGTACTATTACAAAGCAGATACAGGGAGTTGGTCAAGGTCACACATCGCATCTGTAGCAGGGCCAGTAATACAGCCCCAGTCCCATTCTCTACCATTGGACACATGGCCTGCAATACACACAATATATTCAGACACAGAGTTCTTCAGCAAGGCACCCTCACAACAGAGCGTGTATCTCTTGGGGCAGTTTAAGTGAGCAACATGGAATATGCGCATGTAGCCATTCGGGTACTGTCACAGGGCTCACTCACCAGTGGTGGCACCTCCTGCTGGTCGTCCTGGGGATGAGCTCAGCCAGCTTGCACTCCCCCTCTGGCAGGGTCTTCTCCCAATTTATCTTGCTCTGCAGCCCCGCTCTCTCCCAGATCTGTGGTCGCCTCTGCATGGCTTGGCCCTTTGGCCAGGTCACTAAAGTCCTCCCCCTTCAGGGGAATTCACAGTTGTTCCAGAGCAGCTGTCCGGCTGATGTCTCCAATGCCCTGTGCCAAAACCTAGTGGCTGGTAGAGGTAGCCAGACCCACTACACCAGGTTCAGCCCAGGGACTCTATACCAAGCAGCCACAGTCCCTGTACGGTCTTATCTCTCTGCTGCTGTTTCCCTGGCCTTCTTCCTACATACCCTGCTTCCCCACTCCCTGGGCTGGCCACGCCCTCTGCTCAGGGAGTGACTACAGCCTTTCTCCCTGAAGCCTTTCCCAACAACCTCCCTACTCTGCAGCCACCTACCTGGCTTTCTACAGGCCCTGCCTGTTTCTGCACAGGTGAGCCTGTTCCCCTAATTAGGGCTTTCTTCTCAGCATTCACACTATTAGGTTAATTGGCCCATCTGGTCTCCATTAACCTCCTCCGCTACAGTGTGGAGTGGGCACTCCCAAACCCTTCAGGGGCCCAGCTGTATGGCACCATGAAGAACTCTGAATCTACAGGGAAACAAGGTGGCCATTTACCTTTCCACCAGCACATGGGCTTTCGCTTGGCTGTGTGAAACCCTCCATCCTCTGGTCCATCACTTGTCTACACAGAGGGACCTTGCTAGATCATCTAGTCCAGTCCCTGCAGTGAGGAAAGGCTAAGTATTATATAGACCAACCCTGACAGGTGTGTGTCTCACTTGTTCTTAAAAGTCACCAATGATGGAGTTTCCACAACCTCCCCAGATAATTCATTCTAATGCTTAGCCACCCTGAAAGGAATTTTTTTCTAATGTCTAACTTGATTCTCTCTTGCTGCAATTTAAGCCCATTGCTTCTCGTCCTGTCCTCAGTGGCTAAAGAAAACAATTTATCACCCTTCTCTTTATAACAACATTTTACATACTTGAAGACTATAATCATATCCCCCCTCAGTCTTCTCTTCTCCAAGCTAAACAAACCCAATGTTTTCAAGTTTTCCTCATAAGACATGTTTTCAAGACCTTTAATCATTTTTAGCAAAACAGCGAGAGTCCTGTGGCACCTTAAAGGCTAACACATTTATTTGGGCATAAGCTTTCATGGGCAGAAACCCACTGCTTCCGATGAAGTAGGTTTCTGCCCACAAAAGCTTATGCCCAAATAAATATGTTAGTCTTTAAGATGCCACAGGACTCTCGCTGTTTTGCTAAAAACAGACTAACACGACTACCCCTCTGGAATTAATCATTTTTGTTGCTCTCCTCTGGACTTTCTCCAGTTTGTCCACATCTTTCCAAAATGGTGGTGCCCAGAACCAGACACAGTATTCCAACTTATCAGTGCTGAGTAGAGATGAAGAATTACTTCTCGTGTCTTGCTTACAATGCTCCTGCAGATCCAACATCCCAGACCTATCTATCCAGTACATGTGTGTTTGTAAACGGACACCCCACTCCTGTCCCAAGATCAGGGATTTAATACAGGTCCAGCCCTGACTCAAACTAGATCCCCGTCTGTTACAGCAACTAAAACATCTGCTTTCCCAATTGCAGATGCCTCAAAATTCAGCCATCTCCATAAAAAGGTAGTGCAGTCTTGTTTAATCACCCCCAGTAACTGCAGTGATAGCCAAGGCTGGCATCGCTTTGAAGCTTTAGCCGGGAAAATGCTAACATTCCTGATCATTGCAAGACTGTACGGTTGTAACAGGTTGTAAAAACAAACAAGGCCGTTTTCCCCGGCTGTGTGCTGGGGTCTTTTCCAGATACTGAACAGCTCCATGCTGACACAAGTGGCGCTTACATTAGAAGCCTGAAACCCGTTAATCAGATTTCAGCAGTGAATTAATAAATGTGCGTACGTGTTACTGTGTTTGCCAATCCTCCATCCTGGAGATCATAAAAGCACAGTGCAGAGGCACAGCCACAGCTGGTTCTAGGCACAGAGGGCTTGATTCAACGCCCAATTAAATCAACCGGACTCTTTCCATTGACTTTACTAGGAGTTGGATCAGGCCCTGAAAAAGGGAAGAGGAGAAAACAAGTGACTTTGAGCACAAGGCCTGAAAGGTGGACTTGTAGCTCACCTCCCTTTCCCCCTCCTCCTCTGACCATACATATTGACACTACTTCCTTCCAGCATGCTGGGGGCAATGGGTAAAACCAGCTCCAGTAACAAGTGCGGCTTTCGAGCCAGGTTCTAATCTTCCGTGGCTCCCAGCTGAAACTACTGCTCCTTTGGAACCTCCTTTCTCAATCTTTTAAGATCAAATTTACATTTAAAAAAAGTGTATTAACAACTTCATGAAACCAGCATGATGGTCAGACATGGAGCAAAGGTTTCAATGCTGTTTCTAGGCACTAGCATCTGTGACTGTCCCTCCTGAAACACTGAACCCCAGGGTCAGTGGCTTGGGGGCTGAGCAGCAACTCTGTTTCAGTTACCAAGACTTTGCAGTCTCCTCAGGAAGAAAGGAGAGCTGAAAAATTGTATTCAGCATTAAGGGCGAGAGAGAATGATCAAGCAGGAGTGGGGGGCGAGTTGTTTATTTAGAGCTGATTTTGATTTTCTTCTTTCAAATATCAGCAGGATGCTGAGCCCAGCCTCATTATGCAAATAGAAGCAATTAGAGCTCACCCAGGCTTTCACCATGTGATGCAGTTTATGGTGCTCTCAGAAATTCTTCCTGCTACATGAGAAGAATAACAACAGGGCTTGTGTTGCTACGCTCTGTCTCTCCGTGACTCAGACTATGGTGCATGTTGCCATTCGGGAAAGTAAGCAATTTTTTATTTTATTTTTGTTACATAAAGAAATTCTCAGATCTCAGAAAGTCTTTTTAATCTCCATCCCCAGGGATCATCCTTTTAACGTGCTCTGGGTAACACGACTTTCCAAGCAAAGCAGACCTCTGGGGAGACGACAATCTTGCATGAAACTAGGGCCACGTCTACATGATGGGCCTGACAGTGGCATAGTGCTGTAGCTATGCTGCCATAGCTCTGTAGCGAAGATGCTTCCTACAGTGACGGAAGAGGTTTTACTATCGCTGTTTTACTGTAGCCCACCTCCCTGAAAGTCAGTAGCTAGGTCGACAGAAGCATTCTTCTGTCAACCTAGCTGTGTCTACACCAGGCGTTAAGTTGGCATAGCTACCCCTGACTGACGTAGCTATGTCAATGTGAATTTTAAGTATAGACCAGGACTACAGTCCCCTCATTCTGGTACTGGAGTGTAGAGATGGGTGAAGATTTTTACAGTGAAACAGAAAATGGCACCACAACCAACTCAGACCAATTTTCACAAAAATATGTTGCTAAACTATGGCATTTTTTGGAGTGAAAGCAGATTTGCACAGAAAATGTGCCCAAATGGGTGGGTTTTGCATAAAAGAGAAATCAACCATTTTGGCTTTGAAATGATGTGAAATTAATTGAATTAGGGTGAGAAACAGAAATTCACATGAAACACCACATAAAGGAAATGATTAATTTTGCACCCTCTGGAAAGTCCTATTTAGGCCTTGTCTACACACAAAAGCTGCACCAGTTTAAAAACTGATTTAGCTAAACAGGTGCAAATCTTGAGGACCCTCTGATCTGACTTATATCAAATTAAGTATCGATACAAAAGTTTGCACCAATTTAACTCAATCAGTTTAAAAACACACCGGTACTTAAACCAGTGTAACTCTGAATTTAGACGAGGCCTCAGCTGTTTAATCCTGGAATGCCGATAAAGGCTGGAGAAAGGCTGAGGCTGGGTCTATACTGATGATGGCAAAACCAGATCGATTGCTGTGAATCGACTGAGCAGTCTGTGTAGACCCACTCAGCCGATCCAGGAATCGATGCAGGAAAACCACCCTGGTAAGTGGCGTAGCACTGTGTCGAAGGGAACACTGTTCCCATCGGCGCAGCGCAGTGTGGACAGCGTGCAGGGCAAACGCCGCGAAGTCGACGGGAGATATGCAAGTGATTTACTTGCGTATCTCCCGTCGACTTCCGCCAAATCCCAAAGGTAAGTATAGATCGGGCCTGAGAGTAGGCACACAATTAGATAATATCTTCCTTTAACACTTCACTCTCCCATCAGCCCATAAGAAACCAATAATTTTACATGTTGGGTCAGATTCTGATCTCAATTATGATGGCATAAATCCAGAACAACTCCACTGACCTCATTGGCTTTCTCCTGGTTTACCTCGGTGTAACAGATCAGAATTAGACTCATTACCTTGTTCTCTTTTTCTGTAGGTTTCCTCTCGCACACACAAAAGAAAGAAAAAGAAAAAAAGCAAAAGGCAGGCTTGCAGTACTGTTGGTAGGGAAAGTATGTCATGCATGTTAATGATGCTTTTTAATTTTGATCTCTCTCCCGAGTCCCCTTTCCATGCAACTGGAGGTTAGTGAGTTAGCTAGAATCTGCCATATCAAGCAAACTTTGCAGCCTGTAAGAAGGGGTCCAAGGGTTCTTTACTCTGCCTTTGAGGGCACTTAACTAGGTGTGCTCACTGAATGTAGAGTCAACACTCAAGATCTATGGTCTACAAATCTGCGTAGGGCAGCTCAGAGGTGGAACGTTCTCATGCATTTCACTCAGCCCCAAGACGTTTTGGGGAAAGCGTGTTGAGATTCTTTGAGAGACAAGGTGGGTAATGTGTTATTTTTCCCAACGCCCCTCTTCTGGTCTGCAAACTCCCCCCCCAACCTCATTTTCAGAAGCAAGGCCCCCACAGACCAGGACACCCCAACGCAAAGAGCCACCAGACCCTGCCGTAGCAGCAGATGCAAAACCCACAGACATGTCTCCATTGCTACGATCATCAGTACCCCCCCTCCCCACCCCGCAGCACACCTTTCAAGCTCCATGGGTCCTAAACATGCCTATCGTAATATGTGATGTACCTCATCCAGTGCACTAAGCGCCCCAACAACAACTATGTGGGTGAAACCAGACAATCACCACACCCTGAAGTGAACTCACACAGAACAATGATAAAAGCCCAAAACACCCTTACGCATGGGGGGACACTTTTCACAAAGCTATCATTTAGGGCAGTGGCCCCCCCAACATTTTACTCCATGCCCCCCCCTTACCCTGTCCGCACCTCCCCCAGCTGGGAGCAGGGCCCCGGTCAGGGCCAGGCGCCAAGGCTGGGAACGGGGCCACGGTAGCTGGTGAGCCAAGGTTGGGGGCAGGGCTCCACAATCAGGGGCTGAGGCAGGAGCCATGCGCCAAGGCCACGGCCGGGGGTCAGGCATGGCTGGGGACTGAGGCAATGGCCAGGTGCTCGGCATTGAGTCTGGGGCTGGGCACCAAGGCTGGGAGCCAGGGGCTGGGTGTTGAGACCAGGGCTGGGGGCTGAGCACCAATGCCACAGCTGGGCTGGGAGTCAGGGCAGAGGCTGTGGCCAGGCCTGGAGCAGGGCTCGGGAAGGAGCAGGGCTGAGGGGTGCTGCCTCCCTGCCCCCCATGGGGGCTGGCCCAGGCCTGGCCACACACCCCTGAACGCCCCTGTGCACCCTGAACGCCATAGGGGGGCACACCCCACAGTTTGGAGTCTTCTGACTTAGGGTGACCAGATAGCAAGTGTCAAAAATCAGGACAGGGTTTGGGGGTATTAGATGCCTATAGAAGAGTAAGCCCCAAATATTGGGACATCTGGTCAGCCTACGATCGCTTCATATCTGACCTCTCACTCCTTGTCCTCAAAGGAAACCTGCACAATGCCTTCAAAAGACGAGCCTGGGAGCTTAAATTCGTAACTTCGCTAGATGCTAAAAGTCCGGGTCTTAATAAAGACACTGGATTTATGGCTTTGTAAAACAGTCTATAATCCACTAACCCCCCTTTCTGTCCTGTGACTGGAGAGGTGTTAACAGGCCACTTCACCTTCAATGGTCTCTTACAGTGTGTGTGAACTACTGATATCATACTATCTGCTCCACCCTGGATTTAGCTGTGACACTCTGAGGACAGGTTTGCCCTTAAAATGCAGCAGCACTTCAGTGGAGACACTGGACAAAGGAGATCTCCCGTCAGTGTATGTACCCCACCTTCCCCAAAGGTGGTAGGCAGGCTGAAGGGTGAATTCTCCTGGTGATCTAGTGTTGTCTACACAACGGTGTAGGTTGCATTGCTCAGGGCGTATGGATTTTTCACACCACTGAGCGACGTAGTTATACCAGCCTAATTTCCTGGCATAGGCCAGGCCTGAGTGCCTTTCCCAGATCTGAAGAAGAGCTCTGTGTAGCTCAAAAACTTGCCTCTTTCACCAAGAGAAGTTGGTCCAATAAAAGATATTACCTCAGCAACCTTGTCTCTCATATCCTGGAGCCGACCTGGCTACAACACTACAAACAATCATTGAGATCCTTTGTTAATGCTGGGATCTGGTGCAGAACTCCTGACTTCTATTTCCACCTATGCCCCATCCTCACTGTGGCACCTTGGAGGCAGATGACACAGTGATCTTGGGACAGGAAACACTAGAGAAGTCCAGTATTAACATTATTTTGTGCACGGCTTGCAGATCAGAGAGCAGAGGGGGTTTCAGAGTGCTCAGCAGAATCTTCCAAAGGGATTCAAGTCATACCAAAACACACTTTATTTTCTTTCTTCAAAATAATCCTCCAACGCACATGTCTGCAACGTTCGGGTGACTGCTCCACAGAGACTAGTCCTTGAATAAAATGAGGTTGACGCCCCCTTTTTCTCAATCAGCTCGTTTTAGAACCATATCAGTCTGAAAATAAAAATTCCCTGCACTCCAAAGTCCGTTCAAAAGCTTGTCTCTCTCCATGAGCAGAAGTTGGTCTGATAAAAGAGATTGCCTCCCCCAGCTTGTCTCTCACATGTCTATGCAAGCAGGCAATGGGACAGCACAGCTGGAGTTACACAAATGGACACGAGTGCCATGCTGCTGAGAATAAAGCGCTGTTTCACTCAAGCGTGGTGGTGAGTTTTCCTACGTCCTTTGTAATTTTCAGACCTTTCTCTAAGCAGTTGTGTAGAGCTCACCTGTCCATTAGTAGGAGCTAAGCCAAGGCCCCCACCCTGCAACCAGCTATGCACATGCTGCAGTTTGAGGAAGCCCATTCAAGTCAATGAGACTATTTGTGTGCACACGTTAAGCATGTGGCAAAACTGACTGCAGGTTTGGGGCCTTAAATGAACCCTAAATACTGTTGTGGAGCTAGGGCTGTGAGCCTATTGCACTCCACGCCTGTTCCTGCCCTGCAGATGGAAGCCAATGGGAGTTTTGTGGTTAGCTTCAGTGGGAGAAGGCTCAGATCCTATTGATGCCACAGGGCAGAACTCGCTACCCACATTATTCTCACCCAGATCAGTTGTGTCCACAAAACAGTCAAGGAACCTCTAGGGTTAAAATCAACTTTCTGTCCACATTTTAATTCTCCTCTGTTTTAAAGGGTGACCGCCAGTTTCGAAGAACGTTGGAAAATATTTTTGCTGGCTCAGTATTAATGACGGGTCTGATTAAAACTGAAATCATTTTTAAAGTCTGATTTCGTTTTAATCACTCATGCTGTCTGGTCAAGCTGAATGATTTGCAAAAAGCAATGAAAAGAAACTAGTCGGTTTTCGTTTCTGGTCCGCAAGTACTGCACAAAGCTGCAATGTTTGATCTGTAATCACAACAAAGGATGGTAGATTTAAATCAAGGCAGTTGCTCCCATTAATTTCTCCCTCCCCTTAAATTCCACAGACACATTCCTATTAGTATCAGGTCTTATAAAAACTTTATACAGAACCTACATCTTGGGCCTGAACTACTTGACAGTATCCCATTAACGGAAACAGATAACTTTAGGACCATGAAGGCTGTAGAGGAGTTCTGCTCAACCAGTGGGTCATGACCTGGAAATGGGGGTGCACCCCACCAACTGAGAACAGCAAAACCCCTGTGTCTCTAAGACCCAGCTGAGCCTTTCATGCAAACAGCTGATTCAGCTTCGGTCAAGTCATTTCATTCAGAGACAGACCATTTGGCAGCCAAAGGCTAGGAAGATGCTGTTTTTTAGTAACAGAGCTGAGCGAATAATTCATAGTGAATCCATTATTCACTATGAATTTAGCCTCTCTCTGTTAGTGAATTGTCCGTGAGCTATTTACAATGATCCCTTATTTATCTGTTACTCCGAATCATTAGCTAAATAATTTAGACAAATCATTCTTGGTCTATAGATCATTGAGGAGAAGCGTAGGGAGAGCACTTGATATCTGAAATTAAAAAAATCAAGCTGTGTTGGTTAGTTTGGATTGGATACATAGTATTATTAATATTTATATTGTGGTAACACCTACAGACCACAGTCAAGTTGGGTCTCACTGTGCTAGACATTGTAACAACCTATAATAAATGACAGTTTCTGTTATCTGATTGGGTGAATGTAACTCTCAGACTAAATCAAGTTTCCGGTGCAAATATTCTCTACTATTTCCTTAAAATTGTCTGCTTCCTGCAAACATTCCTGCCAGTAAATTTGCAGAAAAGAACACGAAAGGGAAAATGCTCAAGCAAAGCAAATTCAAGTTTTGTTTTGACTGAATATTCACATAGTTGTTTAAATAAGGTGCTCAGCCTGCTTGCTTTAATAACTCACAAAAACACACACACACAGACCAATATGTAGCTAAATATAATTCAGTCACAGTGGGGTCATCTGTTGCTACTAAATCCAGTGGGCTAGATTCTGTTTCCTACAGTCAAAATAAGGGGCAAAAATATAAACCCGTCTACATAATGAACTTAAATCAGAGGGTTTGAACAGCCTTATTACAAGCTGACAATGCAGATTCTTGCTTGAAACATGGGACCGATTCACAAACAAAAAGGGTGCAATTATATATTAGTTTACCTGGGTCTGGAGATCTGAAGTAATTTTGGACTAGTAGGAGAGTATTGTGGCTGTGGTCCCTTTAAGGGTGTGGTTGTTAAACCAGCTCCTATTTACAAGAAACTTCAGGCTTTGCTCCTCTCACTCCCAGAGCAGAAAAGCCCTTTGTAATAACAAAGCTCTTATTTTGTTTGTGTTTGTAGCACCCCAGACCATTTTGCAATTTAAGGGGAAAATATCGCTAAGTGAGAACACTACAATGAACACTTGTGTTTAAACATTCAGTGTTGCTGGCTCTCATAATTTTATCGCTGATCTCACCAAATTTGGTGCTTTTCTTAAAGCTCCAGTTCTTGGAGTCAGGTGATTACATGAGAATATCAGCTTTTATTAATTTTTTTTAATTAATTTTCTCCTGGCTGCAGAGAAAAGATTGGAAACATGGCCACTAAAAGCTCAAAAACTACAAGGCAAATAAAAAGGATCAAACGTATTATTTTTCTAAAATCTCAATTTTTGAGACAATCTCATGCTTTTTGGGCCCTTACTCGTGATTACTGAATGCTTGGAATTGGCAAAGCAACATCTTCTGAATACAGCGGACTCCTCCAGCAGAGTGAAACTAGAGCCCTCATAATTTCCAGCCATGGGAAGCAATTTACCCAAACTGGTGCATGCTGAAGCTAGGTACTGCCTGCTACAAATTTAGAAAGCTGCTGAACTGTAGATTAAACCGTCCACGCACAGAGAGAGCACCTGGTTTTAAGTTGTGTATAATTTTCCTTCATCCTCTTGAACACTGAATAAATAAACTTTCCAGTCTCTGTCTGCTGCTGTTCTGTTGTGATCGACAGCTATCACTGAACACTCTGGTGTACTGGCTAGTAGGTGTGTACATCACGGCCTTCTACTGATTGGACTCAGAACTGTTCAATTGTGTGTCATTGCTCCTATACTTTTACCCATGAGTGAATATTCTCTTTTAGCTCAAGTCACAGGGGGCTGTGCTTTGTTTGAGTCGAGGTTATGAGTTCTATTCTTGCTGCTTGTGAGAGGCCGCAGCGTGCAGCCAAATAACCACCAGGGTGGCCTAGGATTTTTTTCTGATACCATAGGCTGTCCCACGGGATGGGGTGGCACTGTTGTTATGAAGTACTGGTGTAATAACTTATCCTGATCATCCCTGGGGTTGAGCCACAGACCTCCCGAACTAAAAGCAGGAACTGTACAGCTTGGGCTAAAGAACTAAAGGCCAGATGTTTAAAGCTATTTAGGCACCTAACTCCCATTGCAATCAACAGAAGTTTGAGGCTTAAGTATCTCTGAGGATCAGGGCCCACGTCCACTAGCTGGGAGCTGTTGTAGACTCAGACCCTCCCTGGACAAAGGGCACATAACGTACATTGAATTGGCATTTCTGAAGACTGCAGGGACTTCAAGCAGACTGGTTCTTAAATGAGCAGAGTGCAACAGACTGTTGCGGGTTAATACTCACGCAGGGTAAACTAAATGGGTGAAAAATAAGAAAAGGACAAGAAATCTTCATAACTATTTCCTGACAGAGGTTTCATTATACAAAAGGAACACTTTTTCCCCTGCTGTACTGACATTCTGAACAACAATAAGCTCTTGTTCAAAATACATTCTTTTTCTCGATTTGTCAGTCACACTTAAAAAGTCACAGGAATGATTATGCCAGGAGCCTGTTAATGCGGCAGACAGGGCCACTAATAGAGTCCAGTTACGAGTGCAGAAAGAGAGACATCTATTTCCGTGTGTGCAATCAACTTTCCGGAGCAAGAAGGGCCTGATCCAAAACCTACTAAAGCCAAAGGAAGTTTTCTCCATTGATTTTAATGGGCTTTGGAGCAGGCTGTAAATGGACATGAAGTTTCCTTATGCGGACGAGAGAAATTTGTGGAGTTTTTGTGTGTGTATTTGGAGGGGGGAGGTACAGCTGAGCATGTGAGCCTGGACTGTGATACGAAATGTTAAAATATATTAAACATGAATATCGATCGATGGTAACTCTTCTCAAGGTATGAATGGGGAGTGAAATATCCCAGCTCATGTATGCTTGGAGCCTCCAGACTCATGCGTGCAGCTGCATGCCGTGCAGTGCTGTTTCTTAGACACTATTCAGCTCTATAAAAGCACCAGTGGTTCTATAAAAGCACCACGACCCTGTGAGGCAGGTAAGTGTTAACTCCATTTTATAGCTGGGGAAACCGAGGTACAGAAAGGCTAAGTGACTTGCCCAGTATCACGCCACAAATCAGGATCAGAACCCAGGCATCCAGACTCCCAGTCAGGCACGTGGACTCCTAGAGATGGGTCCACACTACAAAAATCCAGAAACAGATCTGGCTTTCTAACTTCCCCAGTGTTCAGGGGTGAAAGGATCAATCTGTTATAAAGCTCAGGGACACTTGCAAGATTAGGCTCCAGTCAGATGCCTACCCGTCTGCCTATAGGGTACCCACCTCGGCGATTTAGGGCCGGGGCCTTCTCTTCTGCTCCCTGCACAAAGCCAGCCTCTCTGGCCAAGGCAGTTTGCACCCACAAGCTGATTACTTTAGGTGCAAAAGTTCAAGTAAATGCTAATTTTCAAGTCTAATTAATCAGTGCTGGAAGAATCAATAGAATCAGCCCCCCTCCATTCCACTGGAGTTAGAAGCTGCACCTCCTCATAGGCTTTAAAAGAATGCTGTGTGTCAGTACTTACCAGATCATAAATACCAAAAGAACGTGGCATTCTGGGCCTACGGGATTTGCCAGTGTCTGCTTTAAAAATGTAATAAGAACTCTGCAGACACACATACCCCCTACCCCAAACTAGACCTCCATATTACAAAGGCAGGGAGTTTCTTTCTTGCGTGTATTTCTCCCCTTACGGCACAAACAGAGAATTGTGAAGCTGTGAGGTCGAGCCACAGGAGCTGCGTAGAGATCTCATGTGTATCCTGGTGTCCCAGCTTAAATGCACCAGGTCTTTCTGTGAGGCTGGATTACATACAGCTAATTTGTCTGTTTCTGCTGTCTGCGCCAGACTCCTCAGGAAACTAAGTTTCCGGCCCATTCGACAGCCACAGTTACTGGAAACTCTGGGGCCTTGAGAGGCTGGCCAGCTCCCCCTCATTCTTTGACTTCCATGCCTACAGGTGAAGGAAGTACATGTGGTTTTCATGCTGTTCCTTTCCACAGCCAGCTTGGGCATTAGCTGGCCCAATTTCCATTGACAGAATGGGAGCTGCCTCTGCTTATTGCCAGAGCTTTCATGCCAATGAAACCCTATTTACATCCTAAGCCTTCCTCTGCATGCACCAGCTTTGAAACCAACAATCCCCCCCTCTACCTGCCCCAAGAGGCTCTGGGCAAAAACTCAGATGAAGCAGGGAAAGGGGCATTTAAGACAGGTAACCCCTGGGCCGTGCACTGCTGCAGGCACGCAGGAGGGCTCGTATGAAATTTCCAGAGGAAAGTACAAACAAAAAGAGCATTGTCTATGAAATAGGCATTCAAAGGACAAGCCAATTTACGTCCAAAAAAGTAACAGCTGGGACTTCTCACAACAATGGCAAAGAAGGAAAAAGACAAGTGTGGTTAAGCGTGGGCCCCCCGTGCCTGATCACAGTTGTTGACTCTTTTCTGGGAATAGGGGTGGAGGTTAAAAATCAGCCAGACCTAAAACCAGACAGAACTATTTCCACATGCCAATAAAACACTATGTGAAGGATTTTCTGGAACCCTGTGCTGCATTTAAAACAAAACAGAAGGGCTGAGAAACTCACCAAGCAGGGGCTGAGGTTTGGAATGAACCATGGTGGCGACGCACGGCCTTTCTCCTCCTCCAGGAGGTTTTGGAGAGATGAGGAGGGGATTCCTACCTTGCCCGGCACTCCCAAACCTGAATGAAATGTGATTCCTAACCAAGTAACTGCCTAGCGGATGGATTCCAGCCTGCTTAGTTTGTGGCACACTTTGCCATCTCTTGGGGAGATCGGTCCCAAGCGCTGAGCTGACAACCTCAAGTTCATCTCACTTGCGTCTTTGACAAGCTGAAAGCCTAGAAGCTCTTGGGGAGGGGGGGAACTAAAGGGTTAAAAAGCTTTGTTGCGTCTGTGAAGCTGATCCAGCTGGTCTTGCTGGGCTGCATCTAAGGGGCCTTGTGCTCATTCAACTGCTTTATATTTCACCAAACCATCTGAATAGCAGGTGGGTTTATTTCTGAGCCCCGCTGGAGTTTGGCGGTGGAAGTTGGCAGGGCGGTGAAGGAGACAGTTGCTGAGACAGCATGGCCTGGTTTGAAGCACGGCAGGTTATTGGGTCTGTTCAGCATCAGATGTCTGGATGCGGCTCCCCCGGCTTTCTCCGTTTATTCGCTGTTGAATCGCTCGGATCAGAGAACTGAGCAAAAAAGGCTTTAAAAGATGCACAACAGGCCCAATTCAATCCTGCTCCCTTTGAAGGATGCATTTTGCTACTGATGTCAATGGAACCAGCCTCGGGCCTTCTCTCTGCAGTGAAGCATGCCTGGTGATTACTGCTCAAAGGCTGGGAAAGGCTTTTGCTCTGGGAAGTACTTAATGCAAACAGATTAGAACACTTTGCCCTTGCAATTGGCAAGGCTCTTCATGGCATTGGTCCCTGCTCCATTGTCGGCCTGGTCTTGTGGTTAAAGTACTGGGCTGGGACTTGGCTCTCAAGTTCAGCTTCCCGCTCTATCACACGTTCCCTGGGTGACCTTGAGCAAGTCACTTCATCTCTCTCCAGCTCAGCTCCTCCACCTGAGGAGGTAACGCTACCCTTCGGCTGTCCAATCAGTTTAGACTGTAAACTCCCTGGGGCAGGGACTGTCTCTTACTGTGTGACTCTAGAATGCCTAGCACAATGGGGCCCAAAGCGCGGGTGAGGTCCTCAGTGCTACTGGAATATGAACAACAAAGGAGCCTTGCACAGTGACAGTTCTTCTCTAGCATGACGGGGACTGCAGTGGAGCTTGGGTGGCAAAAGCCTGCAGATCTGGATTCTGCCAAGCAGGCTATACATGACAAAGTCTGATTCCCAGAGACAGATGTTTCCTTTGGGGACCATGGGTCTTCCAGGCCACTGAAGTACATGGTACAAAGCTCACATGACATTATTAAAGGTGACAAAGGGTGGAGAAATTCCCTCCTTCTGCCATCTGGATCCTCACTCCTACAGGTGCTTACTGCTGCTTGCAAAGGAACAGATAGGAGCCTCCGTCCAAGAGTTCACGACAGGAGGGCCCACACTTGGGACAGCTTGACACAAAGGAAGCCATGTCTAGTGGTTAAAGCACAAGATTGGGAATCAGGAGATCTGTGTTCTACATTCTGCTCTCCTAAGCTTTGATTGCACTGCTAAGCAAGTTGCTTAACTGTTCCGTGCCTCAGTTTCTCTGGGAGGGATTCTCCCTGCTCTGCTCCAGCCCATGCATGCTGCTGTGCAGCAGCCTTGAAGGTCCTACAGGGGGCCAGGGAAGAACTCCCCCCATGCAGGGACCCCATGTAGCACACCCTCCTATGGAAATTCAGGGGTGTCAGTTACTCTGTGTAGTGAGTAGATTCTTGACCAGCCAAGAATCCAAGGACACAAAGGTGGCTTAAAGCCACCCCCTCACCCTTTGGCTTCACTCTACACTCTAAAATTACATGGCCCTGCTGTTATTGTTAAATTGCCAGGAGCCCAAGGGCTGCAAGCCAGTCTGAATACAAGGGAGCAGACTGGAGCCACCCTCATCTATAAAACAGAGGTCTTGCCTACAGCCACCACAGGTGCTAGCACGTAGCCAAGCTGCTTGGATCCAGCTGAGCACCACACACTAGAGCTGCAGTCCTGGGTAGAATGGCGGGAAACCTTTGGCCAAAAAAGCCCAGCTTGGATAAAACCAGTAGCTCTTCACTGCATCAGCAAAGAAAGGCCTTTGGCTGACTCAGCCCATTATCCCTGGGTGGTGGGAAGGGCAGGTAGAGCAGTGGGAAATGTTATTTAGTGAATTCTGCTAAAGCCTTAGAATCAGAAAGGGCCTCATGTTCTTCCTAACCCAGGCTGAGTCACCGATATACCAGGACCGCAGGCAAGTCACTTAACTTTCTCGTTACTCGGTCAACCCATCTGTAAAATTAGGGAAAAGTTGGAAAAAGAAACAGATGCTGCCCCTGAGCTGTGCTGCTATAAACGGCAGAAAAGAATACATTTTTCCCATCTCTTTGGAGCAATAAATCTCAGGAAGCATAAACCAGAGGGATTTATCATTAGAGGCCAGGTACACACCACACGCTGCTCTTAGCCCTCCACACTTCACTGGGTGTGCACATACGGGTGGAGTTCAGATGGCGGTGGCGCACAGTTCTGGGACATTGTTCCCATACCTGTGAGAGCTGGGCTTTTCCGCACATCTCTAGGAGAAAGAGGATACCTGTTTAGTATGATCCATAATCACGCTCGTTTCCTGGATGCTCAGCATCTGTTAAGCTTCATGCCACCTGTGACACTCAGCTAATGCTAATGGCTGCTTTACCAGAGCCTGTAATGGAATGCCCCCTGCCCCGTGGTGGGTGACCTGAGCCTTGGAAGTAACTGCACTGTTGCGGGAAAGATGGAAAATCATCATGGGCGCTTGGTTCTGGGGACTTAATCCAGATGCTGCTCTGCTCTGCACACCAAAAAGCCTTCTCCTACCACTGCTGTCTCCAGGAGCCAGCTGTCACCTCTCTCTATCATGCTGGCATTTCATCTCTCACCCGTCCACCGCACCCATGTAGAAACAGCTCCATGCCATATCCCTTCTACTCCAGCTTTGTCACGTACCAATTGCATGGTATGTATGCAAATGCCCTCGACTCAGAGAAGAGCCATTTGCCGTAACTCCTTAGAAGTCATCAGGGATTGATCTGGATCAATTAAACCCAGCCTCATGAGTTTCCCAGGCAGCAAACACACATCGCCCTTTAATCTGAGAACCTCCAAGCATTTTAGAAACCCCTGCCCAACAGCCCAGCTATGTAGGTAATTATTATTTTGTATGACTGTAGCACTGACAGGTCCCAACTGAGCTCAGGGCCCCACTGTGCTAGGCTCTATGCAAACCCTAGCAATAGACGGTCCCTGCCCCAAAGAGCTTGTGGCCTAAAGAGAGGAGACAGACCAAGGATGAGCAAAAGGAAGTATCAGGATCACCATTTTACAGCTAGGAAACTGAGGCACGGAGAGATTAAGTGATGTGTCCAAGACCACATAAGAAACTGGTGGCAGAGCTGGGAAATAAAGTCAGATCTCCCAGTCTACTAACAGTCACAACACCCTCCTTCCTCTCATTTTAGCATAACTATCCTCACTGAAACAGGCACAGCAAGATTAACTGCCTTGCCTATGACCTGACAGCAGCACTTCTGAGATCGGCACCTAGAACTCCTGACGCCCTCTCGTACTTTAACAATCAGGCCTTCCACTTCTTATGTCTGGCCCCCTTGTGTGTGTCCTGGGCATGTTACTACAGGTCTAATTTGAATCACAGGCTGCAGCTTAAATAGGTGAGCTACAACAAAGCTGTCCTCTGGACCAACCACTCAGAGCCATGCTGAGATTGTCTCAGCTGGAAGTTGCTTCTTGCATGTCTTACAACGTATAAAGTTATAATGGATTGTGACAAGGAGTGTGCATTAACCCATGCTTTGAACAGCCACAGTGCACTGATCTGGCTATAGAACAATGGGCAGTGACTTGCTTTCGACCGACAGATATTTCAGTTGCATAAGCATTTTGGGACTAGTAGCTTAACGGGCTTCAATTCAAACGGCAGTTCCGAAAGTCTCTGCCATCCTGGTATCTTGACACAATGATTACCCCTTTAATCATTCCAAGATTATGTCTTCAACTTTGTTACACTTACTAACATTGTGAAAGGGAAATCTAACACTGTACCAGCCTGTCCTCTGTCTCATTACAGGCACTAGTGGGGCCACAGCTTTATCTTCTGCTGCTCCTTCCTTCTGGAGCAGCCTTCTGTTTCTCCATCACAATGATTTTCCAATTGCAATCAGAAAACAAGAATTAAATCTCCTCTGAACGGCTCCTCCCAGGTCTCAACTTTTAGTCCCTCTTTCATTATTTCTCTTCTGTTCAGGTTCTTCTGCTGTGCTCATCACCACAGCATCCGAGCGCCTTCCAGTAGTGCATTAAGCAACGGGGCTAACAGCTGTCATGTGTCTGTTCTCTCAGCCTCTCCCCAGAGGGAGCAGTGTGTGCAGTGGAGAGTTTTGTTTTGAAATGTATTGTGCTGTAGACACACACATGTTGCTATATGTTTATGGTAGAGAAGCCAAGGTCAAAGAATGCAATTTGGCACTTAGAACGGATGGTGGAGAGGTTTATGCTGGTCCTTGGTTCCTGGGGGAATTAATTCAACAGTCTTGGGCTAACTCCCAAGAACATCCTGTCTCCGGCACAGATGAGCTATACTCTTATTGTCGAAAGTTTTATTGTGCCAGAGGAGCAGAACTGTCAACCACGGTCTTCAACCCAGAGCTTCCGTTGATGTTCTGGATAGCTGGGGCCCAGGCCACTGAGCACTTTGAAGATAAGGACCGAGACCCTTAAACTTGAGTCACTGCTCTATGAGAAGCCAGAGCAGGGAGCAGAAGACAGATGTAATGCATTTGCGGTAGCCCGCGTTGCCCTGAAGACGTGCTTCAGCATTTTGTAAGTGCTGAAGATTTAATGCCCAGGTATACTGCATTGTATTAGTCCAGCTGAGAGGTGACAAAGGTGAGAATGATGGGGGGTGGGAGGGAGGAAATGGGGTCATGGTTTGCCAGGAAGGAATGGAGTTTCTTAGGTAACTGGAGCTGGCATTACTCGCAGATGTTGTAATGCGATAACAGTGTCAGTTAAGAATCCAGGAGCACCCCTAAGCTATAGATCTAATGGACCAAGTGTGGATGTGTACCTTCAGACAAAGACGACCACCCTGTGGTCTTCAAAGAGTTTTCTTCTGCCCATCAGCGTCATCTCTGTCTTGCTCAGGTTAAGCTTCAACCAGCTGTTCTTCATCCATGATATCATCCAAGCACTGGGCAATCATCCAAGCAATGGTAGTGGTGTGTTTGTATGGGGTGAAGGATAGGTAGATCTGTGTATCGTCTGCAAATCATTCATGTTTGAATCCAGGTCATCTAACTAGGAAAGATGTTAGATGGCATGTAACAGAGATTCTTTGGGAAACTACAGTGTAGTGGGTACAAGTTTTCAACTGCACAAAAAGAGCTCTTTGGGCAAAGCGTACATTGAATCAGACTTTGCCTCATAGAGTGCTCCACCCTGCCATGGACATGCCGTTCCATTGATGCCCGGCCAAACAGTTTCAGATTACTGATCTTTTTCTCTTTAAATAAAATCCATTTAGGAAATTCCATTAAAAAAAGTTGTTAAACAGAAGTGAAGGCTGCACAATTAAGCTCAAAAGGGATGCCCATAAAACTGCTCTCAGGTGCATAAACTTTCTTCAGTTACATGATCACATGTTCTCTCTCAAATAATGCAATATAGATACCATTTTTTCTCCTCCTTTGAAAGATGCATCTTGTAAAATGAAGAGGGAATAAAGCAGGCTTCTGTAGGAGTCCCTTGCCTCATTCACTATGCCTTTCTGTTAGAGACTTTCATAGTCTCTATTTGCCTGGTATACACAGAGGGATACAAAGGAGTAGATGGTGCTTACATTTGTATCTGAACTTACAGAAAGAACTGTATTAGCCTGTTTTATTTTTAAAAATGGTATGTGATCATGTAATTAAAGGCCGCAACTTACTGCCACGAGGAAGAGAAGGTTGCACATACAACTTTCTCTGGCACAGCCTGACTTTCGAGCACTTAATTGTGCCATTTTAATGTTCTCTTCATGTTTTGGATAGAATTGCAAACAGTGCTGGATTCGTGGAATTAATTCCATCACAGGGGTCTGGTGCCTCTAGCTACACTCTTGCAGTTTATACTGTCACTAAAACAGCTCCCCTGAATTAATGAGATTAGTGTAGCCTCTCTATGAATCACTGTAATGCGAGGCAAGCTGAACTGGGGCCACCAACTTCTGCTGGCCTTTATTATACACATCCTTCACCCTTAGGCACATGCCACTGGCACACGGCAATATCTGGAATCCTAGGAACTCGTGTTCAGGAAAAGGGACACATGTATCTATCTACCTAAAGTAATTACCCCTGGCATGATGGCATGCCACAAAGCCTCACACAGCCTCCTCTGTGAAAATCTGAGGAAAGCAGAGAACTCAAAGCAATAACGAAACCCTACAAAAAAACAACGAGCAGCACCTTCTGATCATAACAAGATAGTGTCCTAAGTTAAAGTCCGGTGGGCCAACAGGCGCGCACAGCCTGCTGCAGCTGAGTTATTCTCACACACAACAAACCTCCAGCTCAGGGGGTAGGCTATTGGGATATTGATGCTGGAAATAGCAAGATACCCTAAAATCAAAGGTTCAAATCCCAACAGGAATAGTCGTCCTGCTAAGGAAAACTGACCTACAAAAATCAATGAGATTTTTGCTCCAAAGCACCAAAGTTTGGAAACAGCAGTAAGGAAACTTGCCCTAATATCCTTGCCCATAATTCCTGCTCCTGCGGTTTGCTTGCTGGTTACCGCACTTCACTCCAGGAGTGGCTGCATTTCAGTGGTGTGCTGCACATAGAGTTTGTGACAGGCTTTGGGAGTCTTCAGGATGGAAAGTTTCAGATCCATGCATGAGATGGTTACAAATATTGCTAGATTCACAGGTGTGGTTATAACATTTTGTCAATTAAATGTAGGGTTGGCGTGGAAATTTAGGGTATTAAAGCTCAGGATCAAGGTTTCAGTTGTAGGGTTACGTCAACTGCCTAGCAGCATTTCACTCCCATGATGAGCAAGGATCTGGTTTACTAGGGAGATTAAGTGACCTATTCCATGCCTGCTATAGTGGCTAGCGTTTAAAAGCCATGTGGCAGCAACAAGTTCAAAATGCCTCCCAAAGTAAAATCCCACAAAATAACACGGCCACACAGAGCAGTTCCCTGTTGTGTGGGTGAGATGCCCGAGATGCCATCTAATGCCTGAGGCCACATCTGGGCATTCTACACCTGCCCATGCTACGTAGAGGCTGATGTGGAGAAAACACATGCCTCTCTATTCGAAAGCAGGGCTGGAATCGGCCTTCCTGCATGGCCACCGCAGAGAAAGGAAACCACAGCAGTGTCTTACGATGGCATTAAACAAAATGTTCCCAGCATCGCAGGTAATGGAGATCCTGCCTGGCACAGTGCCACAGAGGCCAGCATTGTCAGGGAGGCTATTTCAGCCTGAAGGGCAATTTACCAGAAATGACAGAAAGAGAGAATATACCGCAGGGCTATTAACATTCCTTCCGACAATGGAGATCCCGAGGTTTTGATTTGTAAAGAGGCAATATTTTGTCTTTCCTTCTCTTTCCTTTTTTTTCTATACATTTAAAAAACCTTCAGTGATAGCCTCCCTTGCCAAGAGGACAGCTTCATTTAGACTCTCCCCCAGATCTGGGGAAGGGGGCACAAGAAAGAGGGGATGGCGGTGCAGCTCAGCTGGTGGGTGGGATGAATAAAGATGGATTTTTAGCCTCACTGTACCCTAAAATTACCCGTTCCTTCCTAAACTGAACCAATTTCCCTACCCTGTAGTGGTTGATAAGGATAATCTCCCACTTCCAGTGCTTAATTTTTGCCAGGGCGGAGTCCTGTCACCTCTAGGCTTGCCAGTTCATCGCCCCGACACCTCTGGTCTCCTTGCCAGCAGCTGCAGCTCTCCTGCCATCCAGCTCTGCAGACAGCGCCCTCACCAGCAGCGGCACAGAAGTAAGGGCGGCAAAACACCATCCCATGCTACCCTTCGTTCTGCACTGCTGCTGGTGGCAGCGTTGCCTTCAGAACTAGGTACTTGGCCAGCAGCCGCCACTCTCCGCCCGTCCAGCTTGAGCCCTGGCACCTCTTCCACTATAAACGAGCACTAACCATATGGGCCAGACAATCTCTCCTGGGATGTTTCCTATTTAAAGGTGGGACAGTCAGTATCTAGCTAGTTAGGTTCTAGATACGTACGCACTCCCGGGCACTTCGGCCAGGCCTTATTCCTTACCGAAAGAGGTCACGGTGACCAGTTACATTAATAGTGAATTCTCTATGGCCATCCCAGGTGTACATGGAGCTAAAGAGTGGTCCTTGGAAGCGAAGACTGAGCCTTTGCTAGTGAGGTACAAAACACTATGCTTTCGCTGCTGACATCTAAAGCTCTTTGCTTCCATGTATTATTCCCATTTTACAGATGGGCCAGTAGAGGTGACTTCCTAAGATCACCAAGCAGGTCATTGACAGAGCTCAGAAGAAAACCCCAGATCTCCTGTCACCCACCCCTGTGCCTTATCCCCTAGGCCATATTACATGGCCCTTAACTGATTTGTGGTGAATGGTGTTCCTCAGTTTTCTTATCGCTACACCAAGCTGATGAAAGGACGTCAGTCACTGAAGCGTTCACCAGACAAAGGGCTTTCTCTCCAGCTGAGTTGAAGCAGAGATGGCTCCCTGGTCCCAGGCGTGCATGCAGATTTAAAGAATGGAGCATGCCCCATGCTGAAGGGTAGCCCTGAGCAAGTGAGTGGTTTGACAGAAGGTCAGACTACAGCATCACAAATGCCAGGACATTATGGCACCTGCCACTTCTGAATGCGTATTCTGAAAATATCTGCCATGATGTGCAATGTCATGTCTTTGCCCCTGAGCACCGCGTCACCTCCCATTTGCTAGGACCTGATGCCTTTCGCTCCACAGCGCAACACGCTGCAGCAGAGGTGAGAAAATGACCTCAACTGTTATGGCCATGATGGACCAAAACCATCCCTGCTGTAACTCTGCTGGCGGCAGCTTATTCCAGCACACAATCTCCCATCTGCTATATGAGGAGTCCAGACACAGAGCCAGGACTATGCAGGAGTTCAAGCCATCTCCCTCTTCAAACACCTTCCTTACTCATTGAAACACAGTGTCAGACACTTAGCAGCTTACAATCCTTCAGAACAGGCCCGATTTCCAATTCCCAGATTGCTCTCTGTGCCAGCACTACATACCCTAGGATGCCTGGCACCACACTGCTCACTTTAAATCCCTCCAAAAAAGCTTTTAAAAAAAAATGTAAGGGGGGGGGACCATAAAATATCTTATATTTATACTTCAAAACAGCTTATTTGTGTAATTGCCAAAAAAAATTGGTACAACGACTAATTAGCGAGCTCCTGCTTCGTACCCCGTAAACAAATGTATTTGTAACCAATTTGCAAGCACTTTGCATAAGAAGCCCAGAACACTCGTGCCTGTTTGATGCATTTTGACATTAATTTGATAACAGTGGCTTAACAAGGAATCCAGGCTCCCTGGCTATAAATATGCCGCTTTTCCATTTCCTTTTATCTGCACAGTGAAATAATGTTGTTTTTCCCCCTGCTGCAATAACAACCATCCAGCCCTTTCATGAATGCCCTTTATGTCCTTTAGCATTTTCGAGGCATTTGTTCTGCAGACAGCAAAAGGGTTTTTTTTTTTTTTTTTTTTTTTAATTCCTATATATTTGGGGGAAGCGGCGTCGGTTCTGTGATAATGGGGCTTCTGGGAAGCGCTGCTGAGAGCCTGGTTTGTTCAAAGGGAAATACATCCCTATCCATCCATAAGTTCTGTGCTTGTGCTATCAATCTCATCTTCCTCTTGCCCCTCTTTCTTGCATTGGCCTGCCTTCCTCATGACAGGCTTCACCCAGAAAGCAAACAAAACAGGAACTGGAGACCACTGGAACAAGAAAGCCAGCACGAAACAGGGCACGGACTGACAACCTTATGGAAATATCTCCGTGTCGGAGCACTTTGAACCTGGCCTTTTGATCTCAGTCACTCATGTCCTTGGAGGCTGGGGACTGAGTCCATCCACTGGATGAAGAGAGAGGGCCAAAAGGATATATCCAAGTACAGCACTGACAGCAGGTAGCCAAAACCCTCCTGTAGGACCTTCATCCATCACAGGCAAACACTAAAGGCAGCCAGAGCTGGGGAGGGGATTGATAGGAGATCTGGGACGGTGGGGGCAGAAGGACAACGTCAGCATGTTGTTGTCCCTCTAATTCTACTGCTAAACCCCTTTTCACACTTTGGCCACTGCTTGTGCCAGCCACTGCAACCACCTTCTCCTGCTCCTCTTTGGCCTCCCCACATCTCTCTCATTTCATCCTCTGCCAACCTATCTAAATCGTAGCTACTGAAACAGTCTCCCCCTCCATCCCTTCCCATCTGATCCCTTTGTATCCTTTTCCCATGCTCTCCTTTGTACTATCTTCCATGCTGCCAGTTACACCGAGAAGTCTGTTAATCATCTGTATTAAACCAAAGTAACACCTAAAGATTCTAACCAAATCAGGGCCCCACCATGCTAAATGCTGCATATAAATGTAGTCGGAGACAGTCCTGCTCCAAAGAACTTACAATCTAAATAGACAAGACAGGCAAAGAGTCAGAGAAAGGCAGCATCATTAGCCACATTTCACAGATGCAGAATTGAGGCAGAGAGATTGACAAGCGCACAAGTATTTGTCTAATCTTTCTTCACAATGGCCAACAACAGGGATCCCACAACCTCACCAGGTAATCTGTGCCAGTGCTCAACTCTCCTTTTAGTTCGAATTCTTTTTCCTAGTATCTAACCTAAACCTCCCTTGCTGCAAACTAAGCTGACTACTACTTCTCCTACCCTCACTGGGCATGGAGAATAATTGATCACTGTTCTCTTTATAACAACTTTTTACATATTTGAAGACTTATGTCCCCCGAGTCTTCTCTGCTGTAGACTAAACATGCTCAATTTTTTCAGCCTTTTCTCCTAGACCATGTATTGACTCATTCAGTTTGTGATCCGCTATAACCCCCAGATCCTTGTCTGCAGCTCTGCTGCTCAACCAGTTATTCCCCACTTTGTATTTGGACATTTGATTGTTTTTCATCTTCATTTGAGTTTCACCTTGTTGACTTCAGACCAATTATCCAATGTATTAAGAACAAGCCCCCTGTTTAAACATCTTGGGCCAAATTCAGCCCTGGTGTAACTCCACTGGCCTCCATCTATGACAGGGGTTCCCAAACTTTTTGCCAGCACAACCCCATTTTTATGAAGTGTTTCCTGCTGGGATTCCAGCAAGCATGGAGTATGGCATTTAGAAGAGCAAAATGGCACCCTTGCCACAGTGTGACCTCACGTATATGGTGTGTGCAAAGTCACAATGTACAAAAGATGGTGTCCCATCTGCATTGTGACCTTGAGATCATGCAGTGCAGAGCAAAAAGAGGTCCTCCACATACTAGGGATTGCCTCCCGCCCATCTGCTGATAGCACAACCCCATTTGGGATTGTGACTCTCAGTTTGGGAACCATGGATCAATGGCATAAGAGCTTTCTGAGCCAAAGAAATGGGTCTTAGAAATTCACTGTCCTTGAGGGTCCACTAGAGCCCATATCCTCCAGTCTTCTAGTTCTAGTTTTGTTGCCTCCTCAAGTTTATTTTAAAATCTGTTTGAAATCTTCCATGGTGCTACAAAAGTTAGAAACAATAATAGGAAGCTATACACTCAGTCCACGGGACCCATTCCTTGCACCAACGCAAGCCCCATATCCTCATTGTACTCTTGAAATAGGAGCTCTGTTTCTCAGTGCATCTGCCAAAACGAGAACGGTACGGAGCCTGGGAGCAGATCGCAAAGATAGCCGAGATGGAAGAGACTTGGATCATCCAGTCCATCTTCTTACCCATGAGGGATTGTTCCCTACCTTGCACAACTGTTGACAAGAAGGTGGGTATCTTTGTGCACAGCCAAGGCTGCTTTCCTGTAATTTCTTTTAGATACTTTGATTCATTATCTTGTCTGCAGAGGCATCTCTGAATTTTCAGATCTCCTTCCAAACAAAGCTCTGTAGAAGTAAATATTTGTGCAGGTCCACTCTTTGTGCCTGACGCCCTGGCTTTCCCTAGACCCAAGAATGCTGGTCCTAATCCATCATCGTGGTAGGGACAGCACCCATTTCTCAGCCAGCCAGTACTCCTAGTCCAGCGAGACCGATGAAACAAGACAGATCTCAACATCGGGAGCTGTTTACCTTTTCATGCCAGTATCACCTCCCCACGCTTACTTGGCATCAGACTCAAGTGGTGAATCGGCAGCCTTCCCGAATATTTTTACTCCATGTCTTAAACAGTTGGATGACTGCTGTGGGCTGTTCTACAACTATCATGTTCTCCTCATCTCAAAAAGTATTACAGTGCCCCTTTATCTCCCTTATGCAACTCATGGGATTGTAAGAAACTTAGTAGCGGAGAAGTAGCTGGATAGAGTGGAAAGACAGGCAAAGGGTTAGAACAGTTCTGTGCCCAGCTTGGCTCTCAGGTGCTAGGCAAATTACTTAATTCTTTGCATGTTTCTCTAACAGGAAAATGGAGATAATACCCCATCTCAGGAAAGTGCTCCTAGATAGTCTGCTGAAAGGCACTATTACCAGTACAAAATTGGAAGGCTAGTTGTCTCCAGGCGTGTTTCTTTTACAATTCATCCTAGTGGGACTTCCCACCATATCCCAATAAATCTGATACTAGAGTTGCAGGCTAAAATATTTCAGTTATTTTCCCCCAATTCCTCCTCTCAGATTATTAATACTGAAACATCGCTGCAAACCTCGGCAATAACGTTTGGCATTCTGTAATGGACTCAGAGCACATTCCTTCCACAGCCTCCTCCCTCTCATCTCTTTCCTCTCCCCGAAAAGCAGATTCAGATAGCAGTTATTGGAATGATAAAACAAAACTCATAACTTAAATATTTGAGAGTGAAATGTAGAGGAGTCTCCTCACGGGTTGCATCTTAGGTCAAACCTGCCAAAGCAGCAAAGGAAAAGATATGCTCTAATTCAAGTAAGTTCTGTTGAGGAAGTTCTGTGGCCCATGTTAGGCAGGAGGTCAGGCTAAATCAGGGGTCGGCAACCTTTACTATCAAAAGAGCCATTTTACCCCCTCTTCCACTGACTAAAGAAAAATAGTCTGGAGCTGCAAAACATAGCTTACCGTGGCTGAAGAGCCGCATGCGGCTCCGGAGCCGCGGGTTGCCGACTCCTGGGCTAAATCATCATAGTGGTCCCTTAGGATCTATGAAAAAGGTCACTGAAATCATAAGCCACTTTCAGGAGATTTGCCTGTGTCAGTTGCTAGTGCTATTCCACCAGATGCAAGATGTTCAATATTCCAGGAGCTTGTTTAACACACCAATTTACACCCATTTAGTTAAACTGGTGAAATGCCCAGTGTGTACACTTACTTGTTTAAAACTGGTTATGTTTCAGTTTAGCTTACCCCGGAACATTTAAACTCAAGTAAGCCAGGTTTAAATAGATTTAAGCATGTGCAAACATGCAGCTCCATCATTTTCACTCTACTAGTTTAAAATCACACCTGTAAGTTAAAACAGGCACAACTCTGGTTGTGGACCAGGCCTAGGACTCTGGCTCTAGCAAACTTCATAGCCATTGGTCACTACTGGAGCAAAGACAATTGAAGCTGTAGTATAGATAGGATACAAAAATTTTTACTACCAAGGTCAGAGCTTGTAGGTCATTCTACTGTAGACAAATCTACAGGCTGCTGCTCCTCCAGCTGTTAGCATGCACAAGGAGGGCTTGGTAAAATCTCCCTCCATCAGGCACGGACAGCTGATGGCACATACATCTTCAACAAGCTGCAAAGGACCCTCATGAAACCAGACACCAGGATTGTCTCTGATGTGAAAAAGAAGAAGTTAATGGACCCAGAGGTGCTGATCCAGGTTAATCATCATCCAGTCAGCAGGTCACAGAAAAGGGTTTGATTAGTCCTGATTCACACAGCTGATTATTGTTAATGCTTTCACCATTTTACTGTATTTCCTGGTTTTATTATTAGATTTTGGATTCCCTTCTCTCTCACTCAGTTATGGCAGTGATCTCAGGTCAAATGTGTCTCTGAAATAAAGATGCTGTAATTTCACTCAACTACACAAATTGACTCCAAATACCCCAGGGTCACATTTTGCTGCAGTCAGATTGGTCACCTCCTTCCTCTATTGGCGAGGATGCCTGCTAGGGCACTACATTAATAAGCAGGTCCTTTCAAAGAGGTCCTCACCTCTGGCTCTGGTGACAAGTAGGTCCCTGAAGATGCACATTATTTAGCTTGACCATGACCTGAGGACAAGCTGGCTGCAATGCATGACAATCCACCTACCCACCTTGAGAACTTTGCCTACTCTGAATTTGAGCCCAAGTTCATATGTAAGTTACAGTCTCAATCTGGTGCCAGACAGACACCTGGGGGAGGACTGGGCATGTGAATTCACCATTGTTTTGCCTGCAGTAGTGCATATACCAGTTAGCAGTTACAAATTTAATTGGTCAGTTTCTGCACAAAGTTACTGTGATGAGGTGCATTTTTGCATAGGTAACTCTGCAAATCCAGGCTTGTGCCATGAGAGTAATGGCCTGGGGGTTAGGAGCTCTAGGTTCTATTCCAGACTCTGTTACAGACTGAGTGAACTTGGGCAAGTCATTTCACCTATGTAGGCCTCAGTTTACTCATCTGTAAACTAGAAGAGATTAGTCCCCTACCTCAGGCAGTGTTGTGAGGCTTAGTTTATTTAGTCAAGTGCTTTGTGATCCCAGGAGGAAAGGCACTATAAAAATACAAACTTTGGTCTTCATTAAATACATAACTGACCACCTAACTGCAAACAGTAGGGGGGTTCCAAGTCAAAACCAAAGTGGATTAGCAAAGCTATGTCCGAAAGCTTACAACGTTCCTACCCACAACATGCTTAGTGGCAACCTGTACCAATATGGTGCTAAATATACCCATATAGCTTCTATTTAAACACAAAAGTGTGGCTCTTAGGAACATGTTTCTTTTCCTCCTCTTGTTGTTACTGAGAACAATAAAAGGCAGAAGGCAACAAACTGGACCTGTTTTAAAATCAGTTTCACTCTTTATTTGAAATCTTTTACATGCCACAAATGTACATGAAAAATTGCACATTGAGAATGTAGTTCACTATTATGAACAATGAGCCAGCTGTAAATACAAGTAAAACAAGTGCACACAGATGGAGCTGTTAAAACTGAGGAGTTTGTCAGTCATTTGCAAACAGGCTGCTTGGGTTCCTGGTGTCATTCAGCACATTACAGGCTAAATCTTGACTGTGGGAGCCACCTCCTCTCGTTGTCATGTTATTGGTTTAACATAAAAGTCTTCACTCAGTGTGACACAATTCTCTTACAGCAAGCTGAAACAACGGCTTTAGTAACAGTTATGCCAAAAAAATGGGTGTTATTTAGAGGCCAATTGCTCCTTTAATGCTTTTTTTAAAAATCCAAAATGTTGACAACAAAGTGTCACCCTCTGTTTGCACAGGAGAGACTATAGGAGAGTCTCAACAGAATAGGGACTTCACACTGACATTTTCAAAGAAAGTTCTGATAGAAAAACATTTCCCTAGCAGCCTTGGGCAGAGTTGCAGCTTCCACTTCAAAGAACAAACTTCAAAACCAAATCTGATGTCCTAATGGTTTTGTGCTACATTACTTAATTGTCATATAGCTAATTAGCAATGCCTGATTTCACATTCTCAGTACGTAGAAGTTGTTCACATAAAGAAGGCCTACTTACAAAAATAAATAGATAAAACAAGGAACCAGGCATCCAGACTTCTATGACAGTAACATAAAACGCTACACTTGAGCATTTACGAAGCTAAAATGAAAAATTTATAATTAAACCTAAATTAACCGGCCTTCCTTCAGAGAGAGAGAGAGAGAGAGAGAGAGAGAGACAGACAGACACTCTCTCTCTCTCTCTAATATGTTGTAGATCTTTCTAAAATTCTTATTATCTCCCTATCACCAAGTAAGATCAGGATCAATAGATGGTACAAACTGACCCTTCTCCCCAAGCGTCAGGGGGAAATAAAAGAGAGAGGGAGAAGGAGAAGTGAGAGTGTCAGAGGTCAATGCCACTGAAAACAATAGATATTGATGTCTCCATTCATTTCAAACAGCAAAAAGGTCAGCGTCTCCCTTGCTTCATGTTTTATGGCTGAGATCCTGCTGCTAACAGCAACCATGTTAATAGACAGGCCTCATCCATCCTTTTATCATTATTTCTAACCAGGTTAGCCATTTTGAAAATTCAAAGAAAGCTGGAAAGGAGCCGCTGAGGGAGGGAGAAGAGGGGAGCTGCCCTGGAAATTAATGGAAGAGATGTTTTTCATTAGTGTTAGAGAGTGCATCTCCCCCTACTTGGGCTCTGCTTCATTTTGTTTGTCCCTCGCTGCCCCCTAAAAAATGAAAAGGGCCTGAGGCAACGTCCCTTCGCTATTAATCATTATTTCCAGTACAACATCCCAATCGGTTTCTATGGAAATGATTCTCCTGCTAGAGAGCCCTAGCTGCCTATGCATCTAATCGAACGGGGAAGCAGCCTACAGATCCAGCAATGGAGAGAGATTTTCCTCTGCAGTAGCCAAGTAATGTTCACATTGCTCCTTTTACAGACTTACTCTCCTCCAGGTAGCAGTGAAAGGCTTTGGCCATAAACAGCATCAGCCAGGATCAGCACTGGATTTAGACTCCCATAAGCAGATCAGACAATCCTCCTGCACCATCTGGAGTATTAATTTTTTGCTAAAGTAAGTATCAGGATTTTGTTTCTGAAGTTAAGAGACCCCATTGCAAAAGTTGGAAGGCTGGACTTACAATGTGCTGAGCGCCCCCAATTCCCAGAGTTAAACAAGAGTTGCGGGCACTCAGCACCTCTTAGAACAAAGCCCTACGGCAGCACTCCTCTGCAGGAATTTCATCCCTTCCTCTCAATCCCAGGCGAGCTACGGGGAATTTCTTTAGCCCATCGTCACTGGCCATCTTCGCGCATCCTGTCGCCAGCAGCAGGCTAAGTCCCAGTAATAGACAGTTAAAGATATTGTCCACCACCCATGTGCGTGTTAGTGGTATATGGTTCATCTGGGCTTTCGCAGGGAACGGAAACTCTCAGCTGCAGTTTCCATTGTTGGGAAGCTCCCCAATACCCTTTTTAGTCTGTTTTTAACTCTGTCACCTGAGAAAATAAGGATATTGATACAGGAATGGCAGCTGGCAATACCAGTGCTCTGCTCCATGTCAGGCTGCTTCAGGAAACTCTATCCTGCTTCTACAATTCCTCCCATTTTCCCCTCCTCCCAAATTAGCATTGTACTCTGTTATTTGTCCTCCAAGCCAGATAATACTTCAAAGCTTTACCATAGCCTTAATGTGAGGCTGTGAGCCAGATGGGGGACTTGAGGCACAGAGAGGTTAAACAATTTCCCAAGGTCACACAATGAGAAGCGGCAAAGAAGGGACTGAAAACCAGCTCCCAGTTCCATGCTCCATCTAACAGATCAAGCTGTCTCAATTCTCTTTATTCTTTTTCCTTAATGCTGAAGTGCCACTCCGAATGGTGGCGGATTACCATCACCCCCAGCACTCAGGAAACGTGAGGTACTGTTGCTGTACTGCTCCATTTCAAAATGGGTGGGCAGGCAGGCAGGGTTTTAAACAAGCCCCCCGTCTCCGACCACCCCCCAAAAAGCCCAAGCTTAGCTTTGCCAAAAGCAAGAGGAAGAGATGCTAACAGGATTACATTCCCTTTAAGGTGCCTTTTTTCGACACAGGTGATATTTAGTCCAGTAAACCTGTCCTGCCCAAAAAATGAAATTACTTTAAAAGTCTAGAACCCATCAGGCAGCGGGAATGAAAAGCCACTTTGTTAAATATGTTTTGGCATCAGTGAACTTATGACTGCAACTTTTAATTTAACTTTAGCAACCAATCCAGTTAGTGTCAGAATGCATTCATCCAAACACTTGCAAAGAATGGGAGTTTGTGGCCAACCCAATGTTTGCTAGCAATGGAGGCCACTGCTGGGACAGGGGTAAGAGTGTTGATCTAAAAATGGGGCCCCTTCCCTGGCAAGTTATGGGCCAGCAGGGACTGGGAGCACTGCAGAGGCAGCTCCTGTGGGAAGGGCACCTTGTGTTGTACAGGTGATCTTTTTTCTGCTCAAGAGAATGGTGTTAGTCAGAAGATTGTCTCTGCCACAGATGGCAGGAAGGGATTTGTGGAGGAGATGGAGAGTAAAGGAAAAAGGGAATTTTGTATTAAATAAAAACTGGAAACAAAAACAAAAAATCCTCCTCTATTCCCCTTTCCTCCCCAAAAACTGCACACGGAACCTTATTGCTGACTAGGCTTTGAGTCCCGTACACTTCTCTGCTCAGAACATATGGTGCTATGTTTAATAGCCCAGCACTGCCAATTGGGGACTATTAGGGTGGGTTCTTTTCCCAGTGTAAATGTTGCAGAATATAAATTGTAATTAACACTTATGCCAAAATAGCACTTAGCAAAAATAAGCACATTATTAACATCTGGTGACTCCTGCCTGGAGTGCAGAAGCAGCGGAAATTCTCACTCACAGTCAGAGGATTTGTAGCAAGGATGGAGAGCATGGTCCCACAGTTTGGGGACAGGAATCCTTTTCAGCCCCTTTGTCATGACCTGAAGTGTGAGTGGCTGGCCTCTTAGTCCTTATTAGGAGCATTACAGTTCATATTAAGAACACAGACCTGCTCACATGAATGCAGATGTCGAAGCATCATGCCATAGGCGGTACAATAGTCACATACATATTTGGTAAAGGGATCCACTCTCCTTTTACCTAGTGGTAAGACAGAATAGAGGTCTCTCTTGACAAAGGAATGGACCTAACTAAAGCGTGTTTTATCACGCCAAGACAGTTTTAAAAGAAAGGACTGTGAAAAGAACTGACCTGTTAGAAGAACACACCCTTTTGAACAACAGAGCCAAATCTGAACAGAGTTTTTCTGTCTATTCAGCAGATATCAGAGAAACCTGATCCTTCCAGCAGGGAGAAAAATGGAAGCTGGACGTTTCCTCGTCACTAGAATCCACTGAGCATTCTCTTCATGGTGCTCTACTGCTTGTTTGAAAGAGACATCCCTGCTCCAGGTGCGAAAGAGTTCTTACCTGTAGCATGCAGGCATCACACTATGTACTACTCAAGGACACTGTTTATTGCCTAGGATAGTTCCCATTACGGACTGAACAGGAGAGAACTGTCTCTAGACCTGTAACCCCTGAGCTTTCCCTCTGCCCCATATTTAAGTTGCTAGGGGTTCAGGAGGAAAAAAAAATTGCACCATTAGTGATGCTTCAGTACCTCCCTATTGTCTAACCCCAATAACCTGTGTTGGAGCAGAAATCTACTCAGCAACTAAGCTGAAGTGGCCTCACTTGGACAGAGCTGAGACTTATTTTCCTCCCCCGCAAAAAAACTTCTGATTTGTGAGGGAGAAAAAGGAGAGCAACCTGATAAAGAGGGGGTTCAACCCAGCAACCAGTACAAGGAGATGGTGGGAGAGAGAGACAGGGTTCTGGAGAGAACTAGGTAGAAAACAGCGGTAGGATCCCAGAGAAGAGGGAAAAGCCCCTACCTATCCATGCTTAGCAGAAGCCCCACACAAGTCAGGGCTATTTTGGAAATATTTGAAGCACCTAATCCAGTGGCCCAGTTTGTGAGGGCTCTGGCTAAAGCTGCTGAAGTGCCAGCTGGGCACCAGCTTCAAGTAAAAGCACAAAACCCATCTGCTCATGTATTTAACAGTTACAAGCCTAGAAGCTTACACTCCCACGCCCTTGCTAGCCAATCTGTCCTGTGGTAAAGGAAAGGGAGAGAGAGGTTCTAGGTGGAATTCCCATTCAGTGAAGGGGCTGCTGAAAAGAAAAACAAGACAAAAAACTAACTAGTTGGTGCTCTTACGGGTAAGGGGTGAGCTCCAAAGCACAGCTGAGTACAAACGTGCTCATATGGATTACTTTGTTAATATGCAGCCTCACTGTTAATAAATGGCTAATGCTGAGAAAGCATCAATAAGCACACGTGTAGTTATGTCTTATCTGTACACATATGGGTTGCATCAGGCTGGCCCATGATTTCACATGTAAGACAAGATAAACAAATCTGGAAATTTCTGAGCAGTGAGAAGGGGACTAGGGTGTCCAAAGCCTGCATAAAGATGTATTCTTCTATCCATGAAACTGATTTTTTTATACCATTCCCAGTAGCCACTGTTTATGAAACAGCACTTATTGCTACGGCACTGCTGTGTAGGAAACACTGATTCTGTGATGTCACCCACGGAAGTGCCAACGTTCTCAAGCAGTGATGTCACAGCACAGTTGTTTATCAGACTACCAGGTGTTCAAGAGAGACGGGATAGAAATTGTTCAAACTCAAGTGGATAACCTCTAAGGAAAAGGTTAGCCCCACATTTTATCATGGAATATTCCACTTAAAAGGAAATCCTACCACCACCTGGAATATTTGTACTAAATATGTGTACTTTGGCTTCTGGCACAGCTATTTGACACTATTGAACAGAAGTCCCCCAACTGTGGGGCATGGAGGAACATTCAGGACAGCGAGACAGGGCCATAGGGGGCGGGGAGGGAGCACCACATAGCCGTTCTGCCCCAAATTCTGCTCTGGTCCCACCTCCCAGCCATGGCCTCTGGTTTGGCTCTGACCCCCAGTGCAGGCATGGCTCCCACCCCTACTCCGACTGCAGCCCCCACTCTGCTCCCAACACGGCTCCCAGCCCTGCTCCAAGCCCCAGCCCCCCAGCTGGGGGGAAGGGGTACAGACAGGGGTAATTGGAGCATGGGGCAAAAAGTTCAGGGATCATTGCTTTAGAAAGTGCTACATAAATAAGGCACTCTGAAAAGTGATGCAGCCCATTACAAACTCCAAAGGACATTCAACAGAGCAGGCCAGGCTAATGAAGTTGCATTCTGAAACAACTCCATATAATCTCTCAAATTAGTGCATGCTCAGGCACATGATTTGGGGATGGAGTTGGTCCACTAAGCTCCCTCCTATACTGCAAGTTGGAACCATCTTCTAACATGTCTAGACCACTGTTGATTTATTTTTATTTATTTATTTATTTTAGGGTAGATGGACCCATGTTGCAGATTTGGTAACATAGAGTTTGTGAAATCTAGAGAGGAATCTCAAGACACAATTGAGGAATCCTTCCCTAAAAGCCAAATGGCCCAAACACTAACAGCAAGGAGAATGTAACAATGGCCTTAAAAGATTAACAATCACGATGTGCTACTTGGGGAAACAAATCAAATACACTGAGGTACTTCTCTCAGAAGATAACACTTTAAATATTTGTCATCACATGTGCGTAACTACGTACACACATTTATAGCATAAGAGGCATGACAAGCAATACACCTCTGTGCCCATTTTTACTGAGGGACACTAACTACACAGAATCAGGCCTCCTATTTTGCCATTAATAACTAACTCAAGCAAAGAATGATCACTGAGGAAACAACAGAGCATACCATCAAAGTACACAAGAACCCTACAGAAATATATCGGGCAACAAGGGGTGGAGGGTAAGAATGGGAGCATTCTTTAAGTTAGCTTCTCTTACCTTCAACTAATATAAAGTAAAAGAGGAATTCATTATTAACCACAAGGAAATATCCATATGGTTCCAAAAGGCTTTGATATTGTGTTTTTATGTGCAAGCATTACCAGATAGGTCTCTGTTTGCCAGCAGCAGAGTCCAGGCTCTTTTCCTTTTCAATTGCACTGATTTAAAGTGATTGTACAGAATCCAGTAAGGCGGCCATAAGATGAAGGGGGATCCAGGCCAAAAAGATGTTTCACATGTTTATCCCAACTGATATGTGCTATGGCATAATCACCACCACAGGTTTGGAGGTTCTTCAGCCACTCGGCTTTTAAACAGGGTAATTTCATCCAAGTGCATCATGGGGACATCTCTGATGATCTCCGTCAAGTCCTCATGTAGTAGAGGGAAAATGACGACATTTAATGCAGGGCGGTCTGCCTGGAAACTAAATCAGATACATGTTATTAGCCAAGGAGAAATGCTAGTTCTGCAACAAGAGATAAAGTTTGCATGGGTAGATCAGGAGGCAGCAAAGAGGGAAAGGGGAGTCTTGCTTAGACAGCAAAGGGATGCAGTCGAAATCAAGTTCTCTCACCTGCGTGGGATTATATTACTTTGCAGTGAGTCCATGTGGCTAAATTAGAAGGAATCTGAAAGGAGTCCTGATCCAATCCCAAAATGGATATTGGGAACCACAACGTGCAGATCTTGAGAGGAGGAAGGGATCCTCAGAACTTTGTTTGAGACATTCCTTAGCTGGACAAGATGCTGGTGGGTAGCAATTTAAGCCCTCACTGACAATGGCAGGTTATACAGCCTGCAAAATCAGGACAAAATTGTCTGGGATTTGCCCCAGGACTGGGCCTGGGATTATCACTGAAGACTCAGTCATACTGCAAACATATATATATATAAACACTGCAGTTAGGCTGGAGAGCTATAAAGCTGCAGATACTAAATGCTTACAGGTGTTAGAATAATACATTGGCAACAGTGTCATTTTTAATAAAAGCCATATAACAGCCTGTGACAGATACACACAATTCCCGTTTTGAGTAAACGCAAAAGCAAATAGCCACATTTACCACTAGAATTTTGGTTTAATACATTTTTGATCTATTAGCCCTTTACCTCCACTCCTTTCCACATCAATCTTTTTAGCCCCAACCCATCCTGCTCCTAATTTTTGGGTCACTTCATTCAACAGACATTGAGCATCACAGACCTTTCAGTGGAACGCAGACGGATGTGACAACAGTAGATATAGGAGCAGCAGGGTTGTAATTACAGAGCAGGAGAAAAAACAGCAAAAGTTAAATTCATATGCAATACTTTTTAAATGAAAGCAGACCGCAGATAGCAAGCACTGTGTATGACAGCAACTCAGAGCAGGAACAGAAGAACACTGGTTTTGGGGTTGGTTTTTATTTTTATTTTTCTTTTGGGGGGGGGGGGGGGAATACCCACAACGGGGTAAGAAAAGACCATCAGAATGAGGGCAGGTAAGTCTTTTAATATTGATTGGCTGATGGTGATAAGCCATGTCTACATTGATGTTATTAGAATAGTTACATAACCATATTTAAATGCATGTGATGTTGCTAGCAGGATTCTAGCAATCTCCCTGAGCTGCATGTCCAGGGTTTATTCCTCAACTGTTATAGGGTACACTGGATCTATGTTAAAACATAAACCCACTGAGGTAGAACTTTGTTCAACATTCAGCCTGTGAATCATGTGTCTGACCTGTTGTAGTGTCCACTGTACACCAAGATTCTTGTCTACCCATGTTTCTGTACAATTCTGAGCACACCCATCACACTAACATAACTATCTATACTATGGTGCTACAGGGATGCAGTGCTGTAAAGTGACTAAGTTTCAGTGCTAGAACCCCACATGAAACGTCAGAGCAATTATTGCTGATTAAAGATTAATGCTGGCAGATATATCAAGCTGGAGTTCAATACACAAGAGGTTGGCATTTCTCTAAGGATATAAGGAGCACCTCCCACAAACGCTGCTTGCTTCAATGCCACCCCTTATGAACAGAAACCTCTTCCTAAACCTTGCCTCCAATTCCCATCTCATGACCCACTTCTGCAGCAACACTTGCAAGGAATTAGCCAACAAATAACGGCTAGGCAAAAGGCAGTTGGGTAAAGTTAGTATTTATGTACTTTCAACACAAGGATATAGCAAACATATTGGATATCCTCTCTTCCCTTCAGGTCTTCAGAGGTTATTCATTTAAGGCCCCCTATCCTACAGAAGGAACAATGTAGGTAGACCTCCCCCCAAGTTCTCTACAGCTCAGTGCAAGGGTCCTATAGGACCTGCAGTGCAAGAGCTCTATAGGATTGGGGCCTTAGATTGTAAGCTCTTCAAAGCAAAGAAAGCAGCTCCTATTTCTGTGTTTGTACACCACCCAGCATAGCAAAACCCCAGTCTCAGCTGAGGTCTCTGGATGCTACTGTAACACCACACAAACTACAAACAGTATTTATATGGAGTTTAAAAAGTGGGACTCTAAACAAGGTTACACATAATTTGCCTCAAACTACTGGAAAAATACACATTAAACATGCCTTCCAAGGAGCTGGATTTATGTACATACTTTTTTGAAGAACTTGGAACATGATTTGCAGCAAAAAAGGCTAAAATATGCTTTGGATTTTGTGATTTATATATTTTTAAAACTGGAAACTGTATGTTGCTATGAAACTTGCAAATTGCATACCACAGCAAGTTTATGCCTGTGAATTCTTTCCATATTCAATTTGCGCAATTTAAAATAAAAATGAAACGCACATTGGTTTACCATTATTCTCAGCTGTGTGTGCGTGCAAAGCCGCTCCTTTAGCTGCACATTTCAAAACAGCTTTTAACGAGCTGCTGTCATACTGTTAAAATGGGATTAGCATTTCCCAAAAGCAGACTCCTCTGCAGATGCTGTGTATATGATCCTTCAGATCTCCCCCAGAAGGCAATTCCATTCTTCATACACCTGTCCAGGTGGGCTAGATTAAGCAAACAGCACTTAGTGCTAGCACTAAAAGACCCCAGGCACGGGGTGGAGATGGGGAGAAGGGAAAGAGATTGAGTTAATGAGTTGCAGAATAGCTGCTGTAATCTCCTTGAAGATTCTTCCTTCATTCCATACCTGGATGGATTTCAAACTGGATCGCTCTCTGAAAGCATATGGTATGTTTAGTGAAAACCTGTAGCATGGGGGTGGGGGTGGGGGATGTGGATCTGGGGAGACAAAATGGCTGCAGCTCCAGACCCAAATCCCTGTTCTATTCCAAGGGAAACAAGCCAAAAATTGTGAAGTTGCTTACTTTCGCCTACAATTTATTTCCAAACTAGACTCCTCATGATTAATCACATGAAAGTAAATTTTCTATTAAATTGACTAGCTGGCTCCTTTGTATTTATCCTTTAATTGGGGAAACCCTTTAGGACAACAAAGAAAACTACTAGCTTTCCATAGCAACCTCTCATCCAGTATACTTAGCCTCAAATCAACAAGAACCCATTTTACAAAAGCAGGCTTCTGATGAGTATGTATTTGGATGTGAACATCTGCAACTGGCCATGGTCATCCATGGAGCTAGAAAATGGATACACAGATTGTGATGCGCTTAAAATTAATTCTGGCATTAGTAAAGGCAAGACCCTTTCCATCCTACCCTGTCCTATAATTAAACCTAATGTGATGCACAAGCCTCTTAGCCAAAAAGGGTTAATGGAGTTTTGTTGCCTGTCCTAAAATTATGTCAGAGTGGGTGTGGACTGGGCACAGAGAGTATTTTCAAAGGAACAGTCTGGTAAATAACCTACACTACAGTTTCAATTATTTCCAACTGGCACGGCAGGATCCACTATGTAGGTCATAGACAAAGTCAAAAAAGAAGGAAAAGTTGGAACAAATCTGTATTTCAATCAGATTCCCTTAATCTTTTGCAGGACGAAAGAGTCACTATACTGAATTCATTATCTCATGGCAAACATCCATATATGTGCTGTCAAATGTACTTTTAAAGTGGAGACAGGATGAGCCATTTAAGCTCCACCTAGCAAAGTTGCATAGAAAGGACAACTGAGAACAAGCAGAATTTAGCAAAAAGTACACAAGACTAGGGCAGAGTTTATTAACAGCCCAATGTAGTTATTTGCATTGCAATAGCTCCCAGAAACTGTCATTAGGAAAAACGTCTCAATGTGGTAGGTGCTGCATAAACTTCTTTTTTCTTGGTTATAAAGTGGGGCTTTGAAAGGACTTGGTGACATCCTGCATTGAAACTGTCGTCATCTTTCCTTGCTGCACCAGAGACCTCCAGAGGAAAATAATAATGGTAACGTACCTTACCATCTTCTGAATTTGGAACACCACTTCATATATGCCAGTAAGTAGGTGTAAGAGCAGCTAAGCAGGGATAACGTACACAATGAGGGGGTGGAGAAGAGGTCACAGTGGGAAAAGCAACTAAAGGAGGACAAATGTAGCTCTTCTGCTAGGAGATTAAGGCAGGATCCCGAATCCACAAATTCAAGACCTGAGCTAGGAGGGCCATGAAGACACCAAATTAGATTGGGAAGGGGAGGAGGGGGGAAGTAGGGGGAGGCAGAGTACCATCTAGGCGTTCTGTGATCCTGGATTGAGATTAGGGAGAAGGAAGAACTGGTAAGGAGCCAGGAATGCCATGGTTTGGGGGAGCAGGGTACCCTTTAGTTGAACTGGATCCAGACTCCATTTAGAATTAATTCACTATCCTTCCACTCCCACCATGCTCCAGCTTACCTTCTGCCAGCATCTTGATGTGCAAATTAGACAAGCTTAGACATTACACCTACTTCCCATTTTGTAACACCACTTGCACCAAAGTTGGAAGTGATGTGTATTACTCCAGAAAGTAGCTAATTAACCAAGAAAAGGCAATTCAGAGCAACTCAAATTTTGCCCAATATCTGGTAATATACATTTTTTTTTTCAGTCACACATGCATATGGGCATGCTGTTTAGCCTCAAACCAGAAACTCCAGCAGTTTTGTTTTCACTGGACAAGACATTTGTGATTTAAATGTGAGGCTGAAGCCTAGAAGCAATGCCAATGTACCTAAGCCAGGGCCTGAAATTCCCTGCTCTGAAGTGTGGCATGGCAGAAGCTACAAAGAGCACATAAGCAGCAGAGCACACATTGTGCACAGTTCATAGTGGATTAATTTAGTACAAAAAAGGTTGTGAGCCAGAATGGCAGACAGGTCATCTTTAAGTGGCATGACCCATATGCACTTTTGTCACCAGGCATACACACTATTAGGTTCTGCTGCATGGGTCACTTCCAGCACATTGCACCGGCACTAAAAAATTTCAATCATTAGACCTGCAAAACAAACATGCACGCACGTGCGCACAAACACCTTCCTACCCCAATAACTTCTATGGGGCTAATTTCCATCTGTGCCAGAGCTCTGGTTCCACAGAACATACTGGTATAATTATCCCCAAAGTGCCTTCTTGAGGCAGAGAGCTCCATTTACATTTATCTGTCTTTCATGGAGTCTCCCAAGAGGGATACAAAGTTGGTTGGTAGCCACTGTAAAGTGGGCCAATTCCCCTGTGCCATTCTTCCTATGTACCCCTTTGAAATATCAATGATTAGCAGACTCTAGCTTATAACCCCAGAGCAGGAGTTACAGTTAAGAGCTCCACAGGAAAGCAAGATTCTTGGGTGCATTAAAAGACTATCATCTTCAGCAGAACCAGCCACATTCACAGCACAGCTCTCTTTGAAAGTGCTTTTCAGTAGCAGGGTCCCTTCATACCCACATCTGTTATGACCAGAGCTGTCCCCAATGGCATTCTAAGTAACCCCATCATTTCTCTCACTTCAAGTTTCCTAATTACAGCCTCCATCTCTGACCAACGGGCATGGACAGGGCTCTTTGGAAGCCAGTCAAGAAACGACAAGCCAGATTAGCCTGCTGCTTTCCCCTAGATTTCAGTGACTGTCATTTCACAATGTCATTTCCCAGCAGGGGAGGATAGTGTTATGGTTAGGAAATCTGAACAGGGAGTGACATCAGTCACACTCAGTATGGTAGCATGCACAAGTTACTTCATCACACTGTGCCTCAGTTTCTCCACCTAAAATGGGGATGATATGTCACTAACTCCACATGGGGTCTGTGAGGCTTAATGGTAAAGTGCTTTAAGATTCTGGGGCACTTAAGAAGTGGAAGTTCTTATGCCCACTGAGCTGCAGACCAAGCAGTCAAACATGAGCGGTCAGTTGGAGATTAAGAGATAGGAACCAAAAGAAAGATGCCAGGGCACCCAGCACAAGTCCCATGGTGGCGCACTGCCAGAACAAGCTGAAACACATTGGGAAGCTTTTTCTTAACGTCTTCTGCAGATTAAGATTTATTGCAATAGCTGCTCAATTAAGTGTATTTTCTACTTTGGAAACACATTAAAGCTACGCTTCTGTTCAGACTTTGTCACACCCACGTTCATTTATGCGAACAGGCACCGGGGCACAGATTCCGTTAGGACTGCGTAAACTAGGGGAAAGTAAGGGACCATGCTGCACAGGACACAGGACTACAGATCTATTTAAGGAGGGCTGTGTCCAGATCATGCTATCCTCTACCACCTCCCCACCTAGTATGCATGCTATGGAGGGCACAAATAGCTAGGAGCAGTTTGGGCTAGCAACAACAATGCAGCCAGAAAGGGGGCTGATGAGTGGCCCCAAGAAGAAAATATTAAAATCCCATCAGTTATGCACCTACAAATCAGACCAGTTTGCCTATACAGAGGTAGCCTTAGCTTGCCCATGTCAAAGCTAAGCAGCGCTAATGATGGTTGCAATACCATGCCCAGAATACAGTCAAATTTCACCAAGCACTCCAGTGGGTAATGTAAGCTGACATGGATGCAGTTTGTTATTGATTCAGTCTGCGACAGGATGATTCAGGGGTTTCTAAGAGCAGGAAACGAAACAGATAATGAAAGCTGGAAGAAGATTCGAATGATTCACAATACCAAACTAGCAATACATTAAGCCTTCTTGCAATCAGAGGCAGATACCAAGTCCACAACACACTTAGGCTAGTGAATTTGGTATGGCAGCTAATGTGCCAAAAGTGGGTTCATAAAGAATAGCAGTGTCCTAGGAGATAGATTTTCAAGGTCAGAAAGAAGCAGGGAGAAGAGAAGGCAAAGACCCAGCTTTGAATCTAAAGTAAGCCATAAGGCAGCAATACCCGCTCTTCGCAACATCAAGGGAATTGCAACACCCATGTGGGGCAGCACAGAAGAGAATGGTGGAGAATTTTGCAGAATTCATGAAGAGGATTTGCAATTTTGCACTAGCTTTTCACCCTCACAGGGTTTTTACCCCCTAAGCTTCAGGTCTGCAAGAAAGAGGTAATATCCATAGGAGCCAGTTTCCACCAAAACCTGAACTGAGTATCATGAGGAATAGGAATCCAATGGGTCAAAAAAGTGCATTCACTACAAAAAGGTTGACCAATTGGAGAGACTTTCAGAGAAGATCAGCTATACTGACTAATGGGGTGGAAGAACTGACTTCTGAGGACAGTGAGAATTAAATATTCATAGCTAGACTGAATGACAACTAAGGAGACTGTTGGAGGAAGGGAACTGAATAAACATTTTAAGGGTATAACCATCACCACAGGAGAAAGCTATTTAGGAGACTCCAGAGTTTACAGTTAGAAAAGGATGAAAGTGAACAGAGGAAGATTTAGGCTAAATACTAGCAAAGTTTGCTAACAGGGAGGTCTAATTAGACTGTGGAATAGCCACTCAAGGGAAGTGGTAGGAGTCTTATTGCTGAAGTTATTTCAAACTAGACAGCGCTAAACGTACAATGGTGGGAAGAACCCTATGTTACAGGGGTCTGGAAAAAGGGACTGTGTACTTCTTTTCCTCCTCTCTCCCCAACTCTAGTTCCCAGGGTTCACAAGGGAGGCTGAGAGCAGTGGTGGCTGGAGTAATAGTATTGTGGAGTCAGTCACTTTTCAGCCTTGGTGTAATACTAAACACAACATTTGAATGCACAAAGCATTGTGTAAACAGTCTTCAACAGCACTATGGAGACAAGTAACCAATACAGATGGGAAAACAGAGACAAAAAGGCTGATTTTTCCAAGACCATACAACAAAATAGTTATATAGCCAGGACTGGAAAACAGAAGTGTCTGGCTCCCAGTTCTGCATCAGTTCCCTGGATCACCCTAATATTCATGCTGCTATAGTAGCTGTAGCTTTGCAACAGCTACCACTAGCCAGAAGACTTCAATAGTAGCAGCAAGTATAGGGTACTACAATAATGCATTCTTTAGAGACAAATAACTGTACCAAGCAGTGCAATCACCACCCTTCATCACATACTTCCTCAAATCACTGCAGTTAGTTTGCAACCAGAAGCTGTCCAGTCCTGCTCTGATACCTCAGTCTTAATTGTGATCTCATTACTATAAATATCACTACTCTAATGTATTCCTTGATGTTTTAGCTTTATACTTTGAAAATCCTCAATGATTCTTCTCTCTGATAAAGGCCTTTTATTGCTGAGATATAACTACATTTCCATGCTATTTCTATGGTGTTTTGTCACAGACTTTTCAGAGATGTTTACTGTTTACTATTGAAGTGAGCCTGAAAATAGCTGTGGTGATAGGTGCTATAGGTGTAATAGTCTAAAGATTAAATATTACCAGTTGCAAATGAATAAAAATAAGATGAAAAAATAAGAAAAGTCCCTGGAGCCAGTAAGAAACTTGCCACACATTTAAAACCACACCCCTTACTGCAGTCCATTCTTTTGCTGGTAAACTCCACAGGAAAAGGAACTTCTCTTCAGCATTTGTGAAGTACGGTGCCCACTAATGGTGCCATGTAGAAGCACTATGCAAAAGTGATTTAAATTCCTGTTCTGCAAGATTTCTGGGGTGAAGAAATACATGGCACGCGCCACACAGTCAACATTGGCAGTAGATCTACTATAGACCACAGCGCCATCTAGTGGAGATTTATGAGTACTACACTTCAAAACCTCCTTTGGGAAAGCAGCTTGGAGAAAGCAATGTCTTAACGCTATAGAAGTGTCTGGGAGTAATAGGATTTGACACACTGGTTATGTACAACTATTTTTAAAATCTACAGCAAGAGTTAGTAAAACAAATCCCACAAGGAAGCATTTAATCTTGCCTCCTGAGGAAACTTTCTTGCTCAACAGAATAGGTCAGACTGGAACCTAAAACCTTCATGCTCCATATTCATGAAACATAATATTACAGTACATTTCTAGAATTAACACATGTAGCAGTTTTAATGGAACACCTACTTAAGTTTAACACCCATCTGGAGTGAAAGATTTCAGAAGTGTAATTCTGGTAGTGGTAATGGGTAAATCTAAAAAGGAAACAGCAGCATTCTGATCAACTCTATTTTTAGCTAGGTATTCATATGGCCCCCATCACCAAAATATGTGGGAACCCTGCAATCTTTTAATGTATTTATTCGCACAACAGTCCATCGGGTAGGGCGGTGCTGTAATCCCCGTTTCACAGATAGGGAAATGAGGCACAGAGATAGGAACTGATTTGCCCATAGGAAGTCTGTGGCAGCACACGGAATTGAACCTGGGTTTCCCAAGTCCCTTACTAGTGCTCTAATCCCTGGATCATCCTTCCTTTCCTAAGAGGGACTAGCGTGTGCTTGGACCATAGGAGAGGTAAATGATTCTGTGGGCGTGCGCGCATGCTCACACCCTCCACACTCCCCCAATGCCACAGTGCAGTAGTTCATTTCCTCTGCCGTTCAGATGGGAATGGAGACACGGACATCCTGTTTGATGAACTACAGGGGAGGGTTCCATATCGGTTCTGCAATCTCCACTATGTGTCAGTGCATTGGACACAAAATTGTATCAGAGGCATCTGGAGGAAAAAGCAACCACCGCAACCAACACACACAACACACAGGTAAGGGAAGCTAGAACCAAATACCATAAACATACCAAAGTTTAAAAGCTCAAAAATATGCATCTACATTAGACACTGAAATAAACTACACACAGAGAAAGACCATTAATACTCAGCTACCAACTGGGACAACTATATTTCTGAAGCTGGCTACAAGCCAACATTTTACATAAAGCCTTTCAGTTATAAAATTGTCAAGAGTCAGGGCACATTATATTCCGCAACCATGGAATGCACCCTCTGCCACATAACTGCGCTCCAAAATTTAAGTTTTTGTTTCAAAAATTTGTTTCTACCCCTTATGAAGGGAAGAAAACCTTGAAAACATGAACCAAGCATAAACTGAGGCAGCAATCTCTTCTTGACTCTGCAGACAACCTGACACAATGGCTCAGAGTCGTGAGCTGCCCAAATCTTCTAATGACTGAAGATAATTTAAGTTTCAACGTTGTTAGCTATTTCACTGTTCACTACAGTATAAGCATCCAATTACTGTATTTGTCCCAAAATACCTCCTCTTCTCAGCCAATGCCAAAAACCCAACCAGCCCCTGCCAACTACCAGGAAACCCAGCTTCACCCCAACAACTTTTACATTTAGAGCTGTGCTGTTCATATAAAAATCTCTAATGCATCAGAGATGTTGGGACATAAAATAGAATTTACTACCAATGCAAGCAGAGAGGGTACTGCACTGATTTAAAGATGAAAATTCATTTGTTAAAAGCTTACACTTAGAGAATGAATTCCATACAAAGCTGGACCTATGCAACTCCTTGCCTATAGTGGCCACAAGATTAAAAGGATACAATTATAAATCTCTTTATCTCTACACAACAGAAACTAAGCTGTTGGACCTCCCGCTAGCCTATCAGCGAGGTAGGTACTTAAGTATCCCCATTTTAGAGAAGAGGAGAACATTTAAGAGAATTTATCGAGGACTTACAGCAAGGCAATACCAAGCTGGTATTGAAACACCTGAGTTCCTGCCTCCGCTCCCCCACGCTCCATTTACCAGACAAGGATTCTCAAACTTTGGACATCTGCTTAGCATCTCCTGAACACCAAAAAGCTTCCTGTTTATGATTATGGACCATCTTCCCTCTCACTGATAGTCAATCAACATTCTTGTTAAGGCTGCAGCAATGACTCACATGGAAAATAATATTTTCCTAATATATTTTCCGCTTCTTCTAACACAATTCAGCAGCTGGAAAGAGAGAAACGGCACCAAGTGACCAGTCTGCTCTCCCCGGATCACCAGCATGAGTCCCTTCCGTGGACCAGAGTCCGGATATCACTGCACTAGACCATGTTTTCAAACACTCCAAACTCTACAGGCTCCAAGGCACCTCTGAACGCTTAATACTAAATCTTTCCAGAGCCACCCTTCAATTCTCCAAAGCCCTTTAGAATAACAATTAAAATGACTTGAGAGGCACCTCCCCATTCAAAACTAGCCATCCTCAGGTCCCTTCAGCAGCCAAATAACATTATCTCCATATTCCTGAACACGGTAGTCTAGTCTATAACAACAGAGAAAGTCCTGATATACTCCCATATGGCTCAGAGGGAGGGAAGCAAACGAAGAAATGCTCAGCTTTTAGAGGTCCTGCCCTTGTCCCTACACACACACTAGCCCCTTCATGTTTTCTGCCCATATCAATAATTTCCAAAGCAAAATCACTATTTTCTTACTCTGGAATAAGGATATTTTATCTCATATTTGCTGGACCCATGGGTGTTTTCTGTAATATTAGATTGTTGGATTTGGGAGTACAATATCAGCATACTAAAGAGCTACACTGTGCAAACCAGCATTCTCATCAAAAGATCTAGCAATGAACTAGGTAGCAAAAATAGTCTCGTCTTGGTTTTACTGTATATCTTTTTACCCTTGCAGCTGCAGATAAACCACAGTCAAGGGAGTCAATTTTGATCCCGTTTTAAGGCATGTTTGTACAAGGACCAAAATGGTAATGCTGGAAAAGTCACATGTCAAAGACTCACTAATGTGGCATGAAGCCTTAGCGTTCTGCTTACACATCATTTTCTGTATTTCTTTCCTTGTGTTTTATTACTAGAGACAGTTGCATGAGACCAGGATCTCTATTGCTTAGGAGAGCATCTGCTCCTGCTGCTTATCCTCTTCCTGAAGTCATAATTTTAGGTGACACCAAAATCGCTTCCAGAGCCATGAATTACAGTGTCAGAGGATTATAACTTCAGGTGGGGAATTAACAGTAGGAGCAGATGCTCGCTTTAACCCTCCCCCCTCCCCAAGATCCTGTTTTCATACAAACACCCCTATTAATAAAACACATGGGAAGAATCATAATATGACAAGCAGGATTGTTACTAAATGCAGAACAGTTTTCAACATTTTCCATGAGGCATTAGCTACTCTTTGGAAAATTACTGGGGGTTAAACTATAAAGAGATACAGAATTTACAGAAGGGGTATGTAGCATAGAAAAGAGGAGGAGGGGGAGTTCTGCAATATGAGTGAGGAATAGCATAGCTCCGCATAACAAAAGGATATTAAAATTCTAGCCAACACTGCAATGACATCTCGGACAGGCATGTAGAATGAGAAAAGCAGACAGGGGATTTTTAGATCTTTCTAAAGATACCCATAGCACACAGAATTAAATAAAGAAATGCTTTTACAGATATAAGAGCCCAGTAAAACACAAAAACCACTTGACGCATCATAGGGACGCTCTTTACTGAGATACTGGTACGTTTTCCAGTAGCTACTATCCCAAAGGAACATGCATGCTCCTAGAGGCAGTAATGAGCAGTCTTGTACATCGTTTGCTAGGTAGCTAATACAGTCATAGGCTCTTCTGGATTTAATCCTAGGAAACAAGCCTGAAGCTGAAGAAGAGTTGGGGTAGAGCTACCACCTAGAATACAATAATAGTAATAATGATGCCATTTGAATTGAAACTTTTATGAAAATGTAACAGATGAACTCCATAGAAGGTGACTAGAACACACACCAAATGCCTTAAGAAAAATATAGTGGGAAGTCTCTATTGAATGGGAAATATTTTGAGAGATGGCTGCCACCATTAGAAGGCTCAGAAACGCCAAGTGCAATTAAAAGCTTTATTTTCAAAAGTGGTTCATGGTTCACACATGAACGACTCCCACCATGTGCGCTTTAGGACACTGCAAGGGGCTAGACAAGACTTAGGAACTGCCAAACATGCAAGGGCTGCACCAAAAAGAAATCCCCTTAGCCAATCAGAAGGCTTTGAACTGCTTTACTGGGCACTATTAGTAAGCGACATTCACGAAGGGATTACTGGTCAGTGAAGGAGCTGTAGTTAATTGTGGGAAAGGAGGAAAGGCTCAAGGTTAGACATCTTCAGTACTTAAAATGCTGCAAGAGGCTTTGTTTGCATGAAGTTGGCACTTGATTTATGATGTAACTGCATGATCAAAACTTCAAATCAGTCATCATGGGACAAGGCAATTAAAAAACTTTTTACAGAATACCTATAAGGTCTCTCATTGATTGGCTCTTATAAAAATAAGAGGCCGCTGTTTATGCCAAGGAGTTAAATTGGCACTCTAAAAGGCCAGGAGAACAGGACATAGTACTCCCACATTTTGCCCATACAAAAGCTGGAGGGAAGGCAGTGCGGATAAATCCTGAAACGCGCCAGAAATCCCACTTCAGCCCCTCTCTCACTCACCTCTGTACAATGGAGTGCTGAAGATTTCTGCAAACTGTGAGAGATTCTCCCATAAACATGTGGCACATGATGACCTCAAGGCAGTTGGCCATGAATGACATCACTGCATCAAACTGCAGAGTCCCACTCCGGGAGATAATACAAAGGCGCTGGAGAGAAGAACAATGGCTCAGTGCCTGGAAGAACTGGGTGTTAGCACTGAAGTACGGCTGCTCTAGCCTGCAAGGAAAACACAAACAAGTCGGAGGATGAAATTGTGTGTCTGCTGCTTTCAAACAAGTAGGGGATGCAGCATTCACATGGGGCTGTGCATGGCACTGTAGGTGTCTCCAATTTAGCCACGTACTGCTCCCTACTTGAGAACAGCTGGAGGATTCAGAGATCAGGAGTAGCCTGGCACTATAGACACAGCACACGTGATAGTCTTGTGTCTGAGTGAGGCACCGTCCCATAGCATAGGTGATACTCCAGTCTGAGTCCTCTTGCTTACAGAATGCTACCCTTCAGCAATGAGCTGTTTACATGACAGCAGCAAACAGAAACTGAGGCAGGCCCAGAGTTTGGCTACCTGGCATCTGTTCGGAAGACTAGGTGGTATGGACCATGGGGTCTACTGTTAAAGCGCACCATATGTTGAGCAAGCTAGGCACATTGACCTTGTTGCCTAGAGCAAGGTAAGACTCCAGGCAGAGCAAACCAAGTATGAAAAACTGATTCATAACAGACACTGATGGAGATCTAATGCCTTTGAGCCACCAGGCTGAACACAGTCAAGATTCACAGGTCAAAGGAGGGGAGATGGAGAAAAAAGAGGGGTCAGAGAAGAATCTGTCATCACAAGCTTCTATACAACCTCTCCTATATTTCACATGGGCAGAAAAGCTGATCTGGATTTGATTAAGTAAAGGAATCCAACAGTCAGTCTGCAGCATGTGGACCATTTCAGAAAGGAATGTGCCAATTTGAAAATTCAGAGTGGAAATTACTAAATACCTCCCTCCCTTTCGTAAGTTTCTGGAAGCTATCAGTTTCCATACTGTAACTTGCAGCCTCACTGGATTCTACACATACAAAAACCATTTTTCAGAAGCATCTCCACTGCAAACAGTCAGCAAGGCACCTATCACTAGAAAGATAGGGCTGCCCACTCCAAATTTGCTAGAAGGTTCTCAAAGCAGTTATGAGACCCATCATTGGGTCAGCAAAGCCAGGATCTTGGAGAAGTGTAATCCACTAGATAATAACTAGCAGGCAATCCCACCCTGAACTAGATAATCTCTATCTAGGCTTTTGTGGTATGGTGGGATATCCGAGCAACAATTAATCCTGATAATTGTTAATTCATGTTTTGCCAGTCCGGCACTGTGTCATTGTAATGACTGGCAGCAAGGATGCTTGTGGCACGTTTGTATTTGCTAGTTATCCAGCAATTCACTGTAGAGGTGAGCAAAATATGATAGTCAGCGAAGATTCTGCATTATACTCAATTTTCCAGTCGTGTTAACTGAAAATCAGCAACTTGCCTGATTTTTCACAATATGTCATCATCCTAATGTGAACCTGACACAAAAACACACATTGGTTCTCAATTTCTGGGTCATTAACTTCCAAACATAGGTAGGGGAAATGGCAGAAAAATACACTCTGGTAATACTCTATTTTATTCACTAGGTGACACTGCTGCTTTGTAACATCACCTGAAATTAACTTCTAGGCTTGCAGAAAATTCTTTGGGATGGAGGAGTTGAAAAATGGGTTGGTGTCATTTGGCTAACAACTTTACCACGAAGTTCTGAGTGTTGAGTGTTTATCTCAGATTAAACTTTCCCAGCTCCATTAGGAAACTTATTACACTAGCAGAAAAGTGCTCGTATGCCACACTACTGTGGGAGACACATGGACTTCTCCTTTGGGGGAAGCTGGACATACCCTCTCTGCCACAGACAGGGCACTCCTGAGGACAAGCACACCACAGTCCCTGGATGCAAAGTTCTCTGGGCCTGACCAAATGGAAACGACCACTGCACATCGAATTGTTTTCTCCAAAGTTTAGTCTTGCTATAAAGCTAGGTCTTTTTGGAGATGCTTAGCCTCTCAAAGGCCAGGACTGTATTAGAAGCACTTTGCCAGTACAGTAATACCAGTATTCTAGATTCCTAATGTGGACACAGCTATAACGACAAAGTTGCGCTTCGTACTGGTATAAAACCGACCCCCAAGTGAAACAAGCTATATCAATAAAACAGCTTTGCCAGTATAGCTGCATTTGCACTAAGGATTTTTGCTAGCATAACTATGTCAGTAAGGGATCACACCTCTGTCCAACACAGTTGTGCCAGCAAAAGTCCCTTATGTAGACAGAGCCGAAGGCTAAGTGTCTCTCTCAGCTTCTACTGCCTATACTGTACCTGCTATGGACAGATGTCAGCCAGAGCTTTGAATCCAGCAGCTTTCACCAACACACAGATGTTTTAAAAATAAAGAGTTCTTTTGATGTAAGCGCCATCTTCAGGGCTCTTGAAGAAATCTGTTGTGAGAATGTTTACAGAATTTCCACCATGTCATTTAGCTTCAGTTGAGGTTTCTTTATGTATCTAAGCAAGTCATGCTACCTTTCTTTGTGAGAATTAAAGAATTCAAATTCTCTGAAAAAAGGACGATTCAGAAGCCGCAATGAATAAAGCTTTTGGAGGGTCAATTTTCTGCATCATCACAGAGTAAATACCAGCTAAGAGGGCTACCTAGAGGTCCAATAAGAGATCAAGAGAGATACCACTTTGTAGACCAACATGTTAACTTGTAACGCTCTGCAGTGCCAAGCGAGAATCCTAGGAATGTGCCTCCTTGGATCTCACAGGGGCTTGACTAGCTTTGCTCCTCAGGGACATACAGGACACACCATCCACTCCTACCTCCATAATCCTGCTATTTAGGAGGAAAAACCTCTAGTTTTCAGGCCATCACATTTACCTTCTTTGGGACCAAAGAGCTAGTATATTGTCATTCTTATATTAGCCCAAGAAGATTCCCCCCCACCCCCAAAAAACATACATACAAACACTCACACCTTTCTAGACAGTCCTGAATGAAAATGAAGATCAGTGACAAGCCCTCACCTGAGATCCCTCAAGCATTTGCAGTGTTTCAGCATGTCCATGAGGGCAGACATATAGACCACTTTTCCCATCATGCCCAAGTTAGCTAACGAGAGAGTCCGAAGATGCTGGCACCGCAATCCAATGCTAATGAGCCCAGAACCAGTGAGGATATTAGGCAGCTGTGCTAAAGTGAGGTGCTGCAAAAAGGTCAACTGGCCAATGGCCGCCACCTCTGAATCCCCAATGCTCTGTGCTCGGCTGCAGGGAGGAAGTGAGTTCCGAATTGCTGGCTCATTCCGGGGCATGGCAGAGGAAAAGCTGGACCCAATTAACTCCAAGTTTTTCAAAAACAGGAGGTTCTCCAACAGAGTCCAAAACACAGAGGATTGAGACTTCTGATTTGACTGCTGCAAGTTCTTAGGGTATGTTGGCACCCCAATACGGACTTTCTTTCCAAGGCCTTGGGGCACCACATTAGTCACGGACTGCACAGGTGGCTTGTCTGTGTTTGTAGCAACATCTGTGACGGAGCAAACTGGCAGTGCCAAAGACAGCAGGTGCCTTAGCCGTGCCAGGAGCTGGCACAAATGCTTTCCTAGGCTTGCCGAGCTGTGATGGTGAGCAGCAGAAAGGTTCAGATGTCTCAGATTGCAACAGGACACAACCAAACTTTCCAGAATGCTGCTATCGATATCATCTTCTGCCTTCCGAAACAAGGAGTCAGAAGACAGACAGTGAACGCAGCCGCTGAGATTCAAACTGGTCAAGCTTTTGAGGTCCTTCCCACCATTAATAACCCGTAGGATCAGGTGGCCACCAGATAAGGTGCAGCGGCTAAAGCTGAAGTAGAAAGGGTTGTTGAACTTCAAGTGCTGAAGGAGGCCAGATCCATTAATCCAGGATTTGGGCAACTGCAAAGCATCCAGACATACATTTCGAGCCATGGAGTCCAAAAGATTTTTAGTGGCTCCACTCTCTGCAAAACTGCCAGGGGCAGAAATGAGGAAGGCATGAAGATTCTCTGGGGTCCGGTCACTCAGCACTGCCAGATACAGCCTCACCACCTCCTGATTGACATAGCCAGGAGCTAGCCTAGCATAAAAGACACGAAGGTTCTGGTAGTGGGGGACATTACTTTCACCCACCATCAGCTGGCCAGACAAAATAAAGCCTTCTCGGGATCGGTCCAGGATCTCAAAATAGAGCAGCAGTTTTTCAAGGCTGGTGCAGCATGGAACCACTCCATATGACGGTGTGTGAAGGGTCTGCTTGAGCTCCAGTACACGACTAAGGGTGGCTTTACATTCACTGCTCAACTGGCTGGCATCAAAACCAGGGTTTACGTCAATCGCCAGTGAGCGCAAGTGCTGGAGAGCAGACAGCATCTTGGAGAGGCGGAGGGAGGTGAGGTGGCAGCCAGACAAGTTCAGCTTCACCAGGTTCTTGCACCGTATGACATGGTCAATGGTGGAGCTGGGCAGCCAGTAGCAGCCAGCCATGTTCAGCTGGTGGATCTCTTTTCCAATCTCCCTCATTACCTGCTTCACTTTGTCCTTGTTGACCTGTATTTAAATAAAAACCGCGTCAGTGATATTGAAGAAGATGCTTAATTATACTGCCTCACATCTCTGTGCCTCAGTTTCCCATCTGAAAATGGGGATAAAGGACACATACCCTCTACTAGACTGTTTTGAGACCCTGGGATGAAAAGCATAACGTAAGCGCTAATCATCACATTGCTGCAACTGCTGGTACTTTGTTTTACCCTCCAGGCTTAGGACCCTGAAGATTACATTTCACATAGTTTCTAGTTTGAGTCTGCATTACTGACTGAATTCAACAGGTGCTAAGTGACAATGACTTCAGCAGGAATTGAGCGCATTCATCCCTTCTCAGCTTCACATCCTATGTCTGCAGAAGTGTGTATCTGAGGAACAGCTCAAGCTGACAGAGAGAAGCAGTGGTTTCTCTGCTTCATCCACTTTCCAGCCCATTCCACATTAGATGAAACATGCTTTCTCCCTTTCCTACACTTAGAGAGACAGTCAATTTAAGTCACATTTCTACCAGAAAGATATTTTTATCACCACCTACTATCATTACAACACAAGATTTTCTATAACCAAGAGGCAGGAAAATACATTTGTCTGTTTTTAAAGTACAGTGTGTATTTGACAGCATTGTGTGTACAGTCATTTTATGTGGGTGTTCCACTACCAGGAAGAGAAACAAATTCTGAAGAAATAAGATACACTGTAATGTCATCTTATCATCATCATCCTGGGCAGATAGAAGTGATTAAAGCTACATTTAACCTTTTTTGGAGCTACTGGTTTTCAAGTTGTTAGTGTCCATTTAGTTTACCACCTGCAGCCTAATACCTACAATTTAGGGTTTTTAAAAAATTCTATTTAAGTGCTTTGGAATACAGCTGACGTTCTAAACAGTTCTATTGTTCATTCTAGTTAACAAAAAAATTAACCAAGCAAAAACCAGAAGTGGTTATAACATTGGCTTTCTGGACTACATCCTAAACCAAGTGACACTAAGCCTCCAGAGTAGCCATACTGTCCCAATTCTTGAGAAACCCTTCTCTTCCCTCCAAGTGAGACCTACTAGGATATGACTATGTTTTGATTTGTTTTGTACTTGGAGAAATCAGTCTGTATTCAGACTTTCAGAAGCAACCCACTCAGGCAGCCCACTACAATCCCATGCCCCCCAATAACCTGATCATAAAGCCAGCTTCTCCCCCACCTGATAGTCTTTATGAAGTAGCACCATGTGGGTTAAACTCTTGTCCAGACAAAGAGTTGCAAGCTTCCTGCAGGTTCTCCTTACATTCAGAACAAGGTCTGTGCAAGGAACGTAGCTCAGGATGTGCAAAAGGATCTCGTCTGAGAAATCCATCAAGTTGATGCCATTACTGTCCTCCCCACTCTCTGCACTCAGCGTCTCCTGAAAGGAAAGGGCAGCAAGTCAGCTTAGAAGCCTCGCGGCGTTAATGAGACACAAAGCAGAAGAGAGACCTGGATAAAGCATGATTTATAAAATGAGCCGAGATGGAAATGGAGAAAGCCTCATGTACTGAGTCATTGACTACTACTGTCTAGAGAGCCAAACTTTCCTCTAGATCTGATTTTGCACTCTTGCCTTGCCAATACTGCAGCATCTTCTCCTTGTTTTGCCAATTCATCAGCCTCCTTCCAGATGCTAATTTAGAAACAGAAGAAAAACCCTTTATGTTCATTCTGCTCTTGTAGTTTATTGCTGTAGTGTTGTTACAAAACTAGTTAATCTTCCAGTACTGCCCAACACATGCTTTGCAGTTGAGAAAGTGATTTCCCTCTTCTTCAAAAATGCAACCTATCACCTCTATTCCCACCTCCCAACCCCCTCAAGATGTACGACCTAGGTAAGAACCTCAGTTTGCCTCGTCTTTTATACCACAATCTGCCTACAGTTGATTTGTACATTTTATGTCAGATGCTTACACTGTTTGAAACTACAAAGATTACAGAGCCATATTCCCCCTACGGTTACTGAAGATTCCTTTGTTTCTCCTTTTTAATCTCCCTCCCTTGAGATTAAATGTTGGGGCAAGAATTCCCAGCTAACAGGGACTCCACTATTAATTCCAGAGCTCATCAACATGGCAGAAGCCATTAGGAATTATTTGGTTGCAAAGTGACCCAGCATTTTCCCTCTGCACCCAGACGTGAGTGCATAGCCTTTACAACATGCCTATGCAGAGAGATAAAAACCAAATTATTAAAGACCCTCACAGAAACATTGTCCCATTGAAGTCAATGGAAGTTTTGCCATGGATTTTGATGAGGACCAAGATCTCCCTTCTTATCCTTAATAGGGCTCAAACTGAGTTTGCTGAACTAACTGAAAGCAGGGCAGTACCCTAAAGGCTGATGATATAGGAGTTTGGCCCTGTTTTATATATACTCTGTTTTATGAGTGTAGACATACATTTTCTAGACTAGGTAGAAAATATCAATTTAAGTCAGTTCAGAAACCAATTCTCAGCCCAGCAGAGACCAGGCCAAACAGCCCAGCAACACACTGCACTGAACCACTCTATCATTTCAGAAATAGTAATTATGCAGTTCTCATGGATAATGAAAGATGCATGAAGCAAATATAACAATTTATAAATTTCTGCTAGCTCATAGGAAGAATTCATCCACTAGTAAGATCACTGACAATTCCCCTTCTAATTTAACTAAACAACCCATATCCAGGCCAGGAACTGATTGCCAAACATGGAAATGAAAGGATCATCTGGCAAGCCTGAAAATTAGCCTACTCTGATCTAAGATTACTTTCCATTCATTTTTGCCTTCTAATCCCTTCCATGGTGCTTCCATTTGTTCTAATCAAAAACAAGTGTGACAACCACCACCCTTGGGTCCCAAAAGAAAACCAAGCCAAAACATCATCAATAGGAGAAAAACAGCTGTCAAGGAAGGGAGAGAGGGGACAGAATCATAGAAATGTAGGCTGCAAGGAACCTCAGGAGGTCAAATCCAGCTCCCTGCACTGAGGCAGGACCAAGTAAACCTAGACCATCCCTGACATATGTTTGTTAACCTATTCTTAAAAACCTGCAATGATGGGGATTCCACAACCTCCCTTGGAAGCCTACTCCAGAGCTTAACTATGCTTAGAGTTAGAAAGATTTTCTTTATATCTAACCTAAATCTCCCTTGGTGCAGATTAAACCCATAACCTCTTGTCCTACCAGCAGCAGACAGAGAGAACAATTGATCCCTGTCCTCTTTATTACAATCCTTAACATATCTGAAGATTTATCAAGTGTCCCCTCAGTCTTCTATTTTCAAGACTGAACATTCCCCCTTTTTTAATCTTTCCTCATAGATCAGGTTTTCTAAACCTTTTATAATTTTTGTTGCTCTCCTCTGGATTAAAACCCCCGAGATCCTTTTCAGCAGCACTACCACCTAATTAGCCAGTTATGCCTTGTTTTGTGGTTGTGCATTTGATTTTTCCTTCTCAAGTGTGGTACTTTGCACTTATCTAGACTGAATTTCCTCTTGCTGATTTCAGATCAATTCTCCAACTTGTCAAAGCCATTTTGAATTCTAATCCTGCCCTCCAAAGTGCTTGCAACCCCTACCATCCTGATGTCATTTGCACATTTCATAAGCCTACTCTCCACTCCATTATCCAAATCATTAATGAAAAGCTTTTAACAGGACTCACCCGGGAAATATCTCGCTCGATGTGTCCTCCCAGTTGGACGCCAACTATTGAGAACTACTCTTTGAATACGGCCTTCCAAAAAGTCATGCACCCACCTTATCGTAATGTCATCCAGACCCTGTATTCCCTCCTTTGCGCATGAGACCGTCACCTAGGCAGCATCAAAACCCGGCCAAAACCAAGACCTAGCAGGGCTGGTGCATCCCCCCCTCCAGCAGCCAGAAACCCTGCCCCAGGAGGGAGTGAGCCTGGCTGGGCCCGCTTTGTTTTTGACGCGGCCCCATTAGGGTAACCCAGGCGCTTGCCGGGGGACAGGCGGCTGCGAAGAGCCGAGGGGCCAGCGGCAGGGCAGGTCTTCCCGGGCGAGGCGGACCCGGGGGAACGTTGGGTGCAACGGCGAGAAAGGCGCCAGCCGCCCATCGAGGCCCCCCAGAGCGGGGCCCTCCCCCGACCTAAAGGGCGGGGCTAAGCGCGCAGGGCCTAGCGTGTGGGGAGGCAGAGCGAGGGGGCCGGGGAAGGGGGAGCCGGGGGGGGGGCACGAGGCCGGCAGGGCCCGCAGGGAAGTGGCTGTGGAGGGGAGGCGGGGGGGCGTGGGGGAAGGGCCGGGGTTGCCATGGTGCGAGGCGCTACCCCACCCCCCCGCTTTACCTCTCGCGGCTCCAACATGGTCCCCGCGCGGCGGCCTCCCGAGCCGCTTAAACAAGCCGCTTCCTCGGCTCCGGCATCAGCCCCTCCGACGCTTCCGGCGCACCTCTGACCTCACTTCCGGTCCCGGCCGCTCTTCCTGCCGGGCCCGCCTACGGTTTCATCTTGGGAGTGGCACGCGGCCGTGCCGCCTTGTTGGGAGTAGCGGGGGAGAACCTTTCCCCGGCGCCATCTTGGGTGTGGCAATGACTCCCTCCTCCCCCCCAACCGCCATGTTGGGAGTGGCACTGGGCCCCCGACCCCTTATGGCCCCTTTTCTTTGAGCCATGCCCCCCTCTTGCCTAGAGACCCGTCTCTCTGCCATCGGTCCCGCTATCCGGGCCAAGGAAACCGCCAGAAAAGGCCTCGTTCCCTACTGCAGCCAGCAGGCGTGCCCCGTCTCCAACCCCCAAAGCGTCCCAGCAGCAGGGTCCGGCCTTAGCCTGTAACCCCCTTGGGGCAGGGCTCTATCGTCCACCCTGTCTCCATGGCGCCACACGCAATGCATCCCTACTCCCACCTGCTAGTCACACGACACAGAACTAATGCGGTCAGTGATGCCATACAGACACAGCGAAAGAAAAACAAACACGTGACAAATGAAACCCATCCATTTAGCCACGGTCCAGAGGGGTAGCCGTGTTAGTCTGAACACAGCAAAAACGACAAGAGTCCTGGTGCACTTTAAAGACTTAACACATTTCTGCAGGCATAAGCTTCCGTGGGAGGCATCTGCCAAAGTGGGTTGCAGCCCACGAAAGCTTATGCTTGCAGAAATGTGTTAGTCTTTAAAGTGCTATAGGACTCTCGTTTTTATTTAGTCAAGGTTTGCTTCATGAGATGAAAATGGGGTATACAGGTGAGGTATACATACAGATGATTGTGGGGTTGAGTTTCTTTAGATTTAAACTGACATTAGTTAGTTATCTCTATATAGTTTAAATCAATTTATGAGCAGTTAAGCCTAGACACGAATCCATCCTTATTAGTCAATGTCTTTAAGAGAATCTTCTTATCATTTAGCTAAATTTATTACTATTAGTATATCAAACATGTATATTGTGCTATCACTAAGAGACCAGTTACTTCATTGCCTTATTGAGTTAGGACTGTGCAAACATATAGTAAACGACAATCACATGAAAATAAATCTCACTGGGTAGCTGTGTCCAGAAACACTGTGACGGGGCACTGAAATTTTTGTTAAATATATTTAAATTGTGTTAGGTAACACCAATTGGGCTACTGAAAAGCTAGCCCCAAAACCGATATCTCCCTTCCACAGAAATGGATCTGTTCTGACGTGGTTTGCTTTGATCAAGGCACCAACTCGTTGCTCATTGTTCCACAAGCGATGCTCCATCATAAACTCAAGCTCCAAACAGACCTAGGCTACTCACAAACTCCTACCGTAATTCAAAACCACCACTTTGCTTTACAAATGTAAATCAACCCCTTGAGAAGGCATTGAAAATTACATGCAGCTCTTACTGATCCCTGCAGCACAGTTCCTGTTCTGCCTATGACTTGCTTCCTGTTCCGACTGGCGTATTCATATGAATTGTTATATTTGATGGCTTCCATTGGAGCCCGTTTTCAGAAGGGAATGCAGTGAGAGCTGGCCGCCAATCAGCTGCTTCGCTGCACAGCTGCACACCACCAAAAAGCTGATTCGTGCGGCACAGTGCAAATCAGCCGTTTGTTGGATGGAAGGTCGCCTCCCCCCCAAGTTATGAGTCAGTCGCAGGCACCTGCCAGCACTCCCATTGTCAGCCCCATGAGGGTGGGACTCTGTTTAGAGAGGGCCACCCTGAATTAGCTATCAGTCCTGAGAGTTAGTTCCCCCAAGCTTGCAGCATGCAGCCAGTCACTCTTTTACCTGCACTACCTCCCCCCCATCCCCTCACTAACTGGCCACAGCCCCCCAGAGTTTTGTGATCCAGTCTAAAGCCTCTGGCGGTCAGGGTTTGTCCCACGGGCCACCTATTGCCTACCACTGCGATAGGCCCTGGGCATATTACACAGCATTATATGTATTTGTTGAACAGGGCCGCTTGCAGCATGAAAAATACTTCTCTGGAATCCGGACCTTGACCAAGAAAGCTGGACCTTGACAAAAATAATTGACTACCCCTGTATTACAGTTTCAAACAGACAGTGAGTACAACTTACCTCATTTTCATTGCTAACTACTGATGCCTGAACCTCAAGTACAGACACCACCAAAATGACGGATTTTCTGTAGCTATATGTATAATCTTAGATTTCGTTTCATACAAAGAGTTCCTTAAAGATAAGCTGTGGGGGAGGAATAGCTGTCCTCTTTCTGTTTCTTTACGAAGTCATGAACAAGGCATTAAAAGATTGGGGGGATGCTTGTTTTTAACCTTAGAACTATCAGGAACCTCAAGGCTTGTCATACCTGTTTTGCTAGCAGTCTCCCTCAGAGGGCCTAGAAATATGGTGCAAGAGCATGCTCAGTCCTTGATTGAAGGCATCTTGATTGAAGAGTGTGTGGCATCTTTAACAAGATGTGTTCTATGTTCACTGTTTGGCAAGGGCTGGAATTAAATAGACGTTATCAAAAGGCCATTTTAAAGATCTGAATCACAATCACACAGCCCCCACAATCAGGTTTGACTTGCTTCGTGTCTGTGAGATCACTAATCTACCAATTCTCTAGGAATCCATAGCACTTTTCAGGAAAAAAGGGTACACAAGACCTGAATTCCCAATGTAAAATACACACAAAATAAACAACTAAAACAACAGGGCCAACATGATAGACATAAAAGACCTGGAGGGCAGAGACCATGCTGTGCCTCCAGAAGGTGATGGCGGGAACTTAAAGGTGGATGCTGTAGGGGCATTAAGGCTTCATGTGTAGTTTAAGCAGCCTGGATGTGGCTCTAAATTATAGCAATCTGCCTGATGCTGTCCATGCATTGCAATGAAAGTCAGAAAAGCTGTAATAGCCTGTGATAGGGCCCCAGCCCTCTCACCACCAGTTTGCCACCTACTTGCGAGTTGGGAGGGAGGCAAACCAGAGCCAATGTTGCTTCTGGTGACTAGCTTAGTGTCACTTTGCAAAAAAAACCCAGACACACCACTAGATTCCAAAAATGGAACTCTTCCTCTGAGCACAAAGAATATTTACACCCACTTTCCATGACAAAATCCCAGTCAAACCATTCTTTATCTGCTGCTTTGCAATAGAATTTTCCCAAACGGGTTATGTAATGCTTCCGTATCATGCGCTAGGGTCGCTGAGTTTGTTTGCATGAGTATAACCTAGCCAGCATCTTTGCACCTTCACTGGTGCTACAGGGTTTCTAAAAAGAATTGCACCACAGCTAACACTAAGCACTTCTCTGCAGTGTAACTACTGGTACCTATACTTTCTGTTAACTAGAGGTTTAAGGCTTTTTGTAACAGCACCATCTGGTGGCACAAAATAATAGTACAGGTGTGTGGGATGATTGAAAAGTAACCAGGCTAATGATCAACTAATGCAGGACTTAAATCCCAAGAGAAAAAAACAATCTCCTTTACCAAGGACACCATTAATCTGTTTCAGTGGCTTGTGAGCATAAGCTGATCAGGGGACTTCCTTGTTTCCAGCCAATTGCAGGGCACACATCATACTGCTGGTGTCTGCCTATATGACTAGTGAAAGTTGGGCACTCTTAGGGGACAAGAGCCACCTGGCTAAGTCTGGGCCCAATAAGCCTCCTTCCCCATCAAATGAAGTGCAGCATTAACTGGGAAGTTGACTTAAAGCTAGATGGATGAGGGTTAAACCTATGATGTGGTGTCTCAAAGATGGCAGAGTGAGCTAAGACAAATGGGAATTTTGGGGTCTTCCAGAAAGATATGGAAAGATCCATAAAAATCCAATTGAGCCTTGGTCCCAATGACTAGACCCACAGTACTAACGCACACACCAGAGACAGCTGAGAAATTCATTTACCCAATTGCCACAGTGGCAAAGAAAAAATGGATTCACTTGAATTCTATAGTTTGTATATTGAGGAAGTCCCAACCTTATTACTTAAGGCCTTGTCTGAAATGTGAATACATTTGAATAATAAACCTATTGTATTTAGAGACAAGTCCATGGTGCGGTTCACTAATGAACACATGCAAACACCACCTTGCCCTTCCACAGCCTTTCTTCCAAGGAACTCATGTCACAACCGTGGGATTTGGTCTCTCTCATTTACAGATAAGAGAAGCAGCACAGCAATTGTGAGCTTGCATAAGGTCACAAAGTGAGTCAGTGGTAACACAGGGAATAGAGTCATGGTTGCCTGCCACCCAGGCCTCTGCTGCAACCAGCACACCATGCATGAACACTTTTGATTAAAGACACATGTTCTTCCAGGGGCCTGTCCATGCTGATTCAGTGGGATTAGTTAGTCGATATATTACCCCCACCCCTAGGAAATGGCTAGAAATTCCTACATCTAGCTCAACACTACCAGATTTAGCATTAGGAAGAGAGGACCATATTAAAAAAAACATCCCCAAGCTCATTAAAGGAAAACAGCCCAGGTTCTGAGTAATGTTTTTCCCTGGCTGACACAAAATTATTTTCTCCAGCATGTAATCACTAGGAGACATAATTACCAAGCCTTTATACAGGGAACTTAAATAAAAATCTATGCATGTTGCTTCTATATGGTATAATACAAAGCTCTTTGTTAGCCATATCTGAAAGTTGCACTGTAAGAACCTTGTAAGAGGCATGTGTACGTCACAGGGAGTTTAACTGTAGCTGCAAGTGACTAGAATCTGCAATGCCCTTGCAAAAGCATTTTCAAAACCACTTTTGTAATCCTGACTTCATTGACAAGGCCTGGTATGCAGGAAACACAAGCGCTGCCACCTTATAAAAAACCTCTCATCTAGTGAAACAATGCCCCTATGAAGTTACATACATAGTAACCCCATAACACTGCTTATTTCTAGAGAATAGGGATTTTTAGTCTACCCCCTGTGCCCAAGAGGCATCAGTGCTACAGCAACCTAGTCAAACCTGCATCAATACTAGTCTCCGCTGCTTCTCAACTGCAGACCAGCATACCTTTTATGGGATAGGCCAGGAACACAAGGGTTTTACATTGTGCTAGGACAGCAGAAGGGCCAGCTCTGCTTTGAACCCCATAGGAGCAGGCAGAGAGGGGGGGGGGGGGTCGAGGACACGATTTGTCACCTGGGGAGTTGGCACCTGACAGCAGGGAGTCTGGCATTTAGCTAGGGAGCTGCTACTGGCAGCCATTTGAGTGATGGTTCAAGACCAGCTCTTCCCAGGATCTAAGTAAGGAAGCTGAGAAGAGTCCAGGAGGGAGTGGCTATTAGTGGGGTTGTGTAGTAGTGAGCAGCTAGCATTCCCATGAGCTTTGCACCACATCTTGCACTTGCTTCCCATGCCACCTGGGGTCTTCATCCCCCCCCCCCCCCCCCCCCAAGCCCAGTCGCTGGAAAGGATGAGTGTTGTGCAGTGAAGTGTGTCTTTTATTAGGAAAAAAAAAGTCAACACCAACCACGCCCCTGTTGTGTGCACTTTTATTTGAACTGGTCTTAAGTCAGTGTACAGGTAGCCCCTCCCTCCCCCGCATACTGGCACTGCTTCTCATGGTACGCTCTAAGGGACTGCAAAAGCCTCCATTCACATCTATTAATAGGGGGATCGCAGCCCATTCGCTTAACGCATCAAAGAAAGGATCAAGTGTGTTTTGTTTTAAGGCGGAAGATACAAAAAGACACTTGGTTGGGTTACATGATTACAGACAATACTGGTATTAGCTCCTTTGAGCGGGGCTGCTGCCTCCACCGAGACGAGGAACTTCCTGTAACAATGCATTTATGAAATATTTGGAATGCCTATTAAAAAACAAATGTACAATCAAAGTCCTCAGATGCATTGTAGAACTTTGGGGACGTTCGCGCCAACACGTTAAGACTGCTGCTGTCACCTTCACCATTCCAGTTTTTAAATCCTGAGTCAAGCGCCAAAAAAAACAAATAAAGCCATGCCAATCTCATCTTGTTTTACGCGCAATTATGGATTTCGTCAAAGGTGGGATGTGGGAACAGTCCAGTTTAGAAGCATTTGCGGTGGACAATGGAGGGTCCGGATTCATCGTACTCCTGCTTGCTGATCCACATCTGCTGGAAGGTGGACAGAGAGGCAAGGATCGAGCCACCAATCCAGACAGAGTACTTGCGCTCAGGCGGGGCAATGATCTGTAGAAGACGAGAGAGGGTTAAGAGGCTTGTATCAATAAGTTTACCACCACTGCTGCTATTTAACTGTATCAAGATGCCACAACCCTTTGATTTCTTTTGCAATTTAATGAACCTTTCTGGACACTGAACAATTTAAGACCAGGCCTGTCACAAGTCACTAGATTCAGCCAGTATTCACTTAGCCACCATCACCACATGGCATTTAATCTGAGGTGGAGTAACAAGAACCATGAACATCAGCCTATTAGCACCAGTGCTTCTGGCCAGTTAAGACTATTCGTGTAGCGGTACTGACGTCACCTGCCCCAGAAATTGAAGTAACACTGTTAAATACAGCAAAAATGAGAGTTCTGTAGCACTTGACAGACTAACAAATTTAATTTACATTGGTTAGTTTTTAAAGTGCGACAGAACTCTCGTTTTTGCTGTATAGACTAACACGGCTACCCCTCTGGAACTTTTCACCATGTTAAATACAGTTGCCAACAAAATACCATTACCAAAGGTATCTACAATTTGTTTTCTTGTGGCTTCTTTCAGCCCAGCTACCTAACTCAGTTAGGACACCCTAGCTACTGCTAGAACATGAGTCGAGAACAGAAGTTTGAGACCTCAAACATACCTTAATTTTCATTGTGCTGGGTGCCAGGGCTGTAATCTCCTTCTGCATTCTGTCAGCAATGCCTGGGTACATGGTGGTACCACCAGACAGCACAGTGTTGGCATACAGGTCTTTACGGATATCCACATCGCACTTCATGATGGAGTTGAAGGTAGTTTCATGGATGCCACAGGATTCCATACCTGCCAGGAAGTAGCCAAAAATAAGGTCAGTAAGGTACCAAAGCTAAAGTAACCAGTGTATAATTTAGTGCCCACTAAGACCGCAGAATCCACACGTCATGCAGAATCCAGCACTGCGCGTTCCTGTCAATGGAAATTTGCTTGGCTCCACAATCGTAAAATTATTCTAGACCCAGTGTGTGGGAAGGGGAAGTCGGGAGCTGACTGTCACTATGAGGGGTCCAGGCGCTTTGTGCCATTTAGTCACCTCAGGGGAGGAGAGGGCTTCCCCACATAGCTGGATGGACCACACAAAACCCACCAAGTCTCCTACAAGAGTTTGACTTACCCAAGAAAGATGGCTGGAAGAGGGCTTCTGGGCACCTGAACCGTTCATTGCCAATGGTGATCACCTGCCCATCAGGGAGTTCATAGCTTTTCTCCAGGGAAGAGCTAGAGGCAGCAGTGGCCATCTCCTGTTCGAAGTCCAGAGCGACATAGCACAGCTTCTCCTTGATGTCACGCACGATTTCCCTTTCAGCTGTGGTGGTGAAGCTGTAGCCTCTCTCTGTCAGGATCTTCATGAGGTAGTCCGTCAGATCACGGCCAGCCAGATCCAGACGGAGGATGGCGTGGGGGAGGGCATAACCTTCATAGATGGGCACAGTGTGGGTGACGCCATCACCAGAGTCCATCACAATACCAGTGGTACGACCAGAGGCATACAGGGACAGCACGGCCTGAATGGCTACGTACATGGCTGGGGTGTTGAAGGTCTCAAACATGATCTGTGGGCAGAAGAGAAGACATTAGGCTGACAGGACATGACCAAAGAGGCTCGCTCACAACTCAGAAGAGACAGTCGGCAGCAAGGCATGCAAATTATCCTTATGCTACAGCATCGTGTCTGCAGACACTTAGGATTTGGTCTTCTGGGATGGGAGACCGTAGCCAATCACCTCTGAGCTCTCACAGCAAACCCACCAACCCAAGCTCAAACCTTGGAAAGAGCAGAGAATATGGACCAACCCCGCAGCAACACAGTATCCGTGGCTATCCACATCTTAGCTTTCTCACAAGCGCTAGAAAGCCATGTTACAGAAGTCACTCGGGGCAGGTGAATGGTTAGTGTCTAGTTAGAAACAGCAGTTATGAGTTGCTAGTATAAAGTCAGCAGGAAGAAACCAGCTTAGGAAGAGCAAATAAAACCTGTCAAGATCCAGCAAAGAGACTCAGGTCAGGAAAGGAAAACCCTGTAGAGAATGGCAAAGGGAAAAAAGATGAAGGCGCGTGCACGCAAGGAGGAATGCTGGCCAGCAGCTCTCAGTCATCTGGAGCCAAATGATGGCGAATAGGGACTAAGGCCATCTCACACACCTGTGTCATCTTTTCTCTGTTGGCTTTGGGGTTCAGGGGAGCCTCTGTAAGCAGCACAGGGTGCTCCTCAGGGGCAACTCTGAGTTCATTGTAGAAGGTGTGGTGCCAGATCTTCTCCATGTCATCCCAATTGGTGACGATGCCATGTTCAATGGGGTATTTCAAGGTCAGGATACCTCTTTTACTTTGGGCTTCATCACCCACGTAGCTGTCTTTCTGGCCCATACCAACCATCACACCCTAAAGAGAAAAGTTAGAGGCAATTAGTCAAACTTGATCCACCAAGCTCTTTGACACCAGGCCTGTCCACTAGATGACTCATCAACAGGCCTGTTACTCAACCATGGCGGCTAGCTGGCTCTTTGGAATTTTGCTAATACATCATGGAGATTTTACAACACATACAGAACATCCCCACCCCTGTAGACTGGGAGCTTTACTGGCTGACAGGAAGGAACCTATGCATTATGGAAGTCTCTCTCCAAGCTAGCTCTTTTCTTCTCATGTCTTCTACAGTGCTACTGGGCTCCATTACAGGTATGTGTGCAGATATGATAGATGAAAACACTGCATGGTGCATGATATTTTAGCAAAACCACCATTTAGTGACTGTTTCCTATCTACAGAATGCATCTGATAACATAGGCGAGACGCGATTCCATTTACACACCTGATGTCTGGGACGACCGACGATGGATGGAAAGACAGCACGAGGGGCATCATCCCCAGCAAAACCGGCTTTGCACATACCGGAGCCATTATCAACGACGAGTGCAGCAATATCATCATCCATGGCGAACTGCAAAGTAACAGAGACAACGTAAGCAAGCCTGATTAGCTGAGTAACAGACGGGTCACTTCTAGTTTATTGCAAGTCTCCATGCTATAAGATTTCTGGAAAAAACCTGTAACAGCTGTGAGTATCATGGTTTGAGAAAAAACCCATGCAGTAAGCTTAAACCATTTGCATCTAAGCTGCAGAGGCAACTGCCTGTCCCCACCCATTTCCTTTCTAGCTTCCTGTTTGTGGGCGGCTGGACTTCTCCCTTTCAGCCACTAGAGGGTGCCGAGCATCGCATATTTTGCCTTTGCACAGATTTGGGACAAAGGAAGTCCCTGCTCTAGTCTCACATTATTACCATAAAAGGCAATGGTTAGAGCAAGCTTCGCAAGAAGTCGTGCGGCATGGAGCCAGCTTTTGGAGGACTGATTCAAGAGACAAACCACTCCCCTCCCCCTTCAAATGAAGCATAGGGCTGTGGCCACTCCCTGCAAGATGGAGTGTACCAGGTACCAGCACAAGGGTGTCTGATGCACAGGGTTAAAGATGTCAACTGAAACAGCTTGGAAGGGGAAGTTACCCACAGCCTGCGTCGGAGAAGCTGGTCCCTGCTCAGCTCACACCCTGTTTAGCACACTGGCTCGGACTAGTTAAACCTGTCATGCAAGCCGCTGCATTAACTTTAACGTGCATTTTGAAATAGGTCACCAGGAGAGTCGCTCCTAAAGCAACAAAGGGCTTCATAAATAGATAAAGCCGGTTTCGATCTTAATTAGCCAGGCAAGTTTAATCGTAGGCTCTTCACCCACAAAATACTTTATACGGAGTCACAGATAAAAGTGGCGAACGCCACAGAGGATTAAGCCAACGCTGTTATGCAATGGTTGTACACTCTGGAAGGGCAACTGGAACCTGTGACCACTGAGGGCTGGAGTGCCAGCTGTAGAGCAGCAGACAGACAGGCTCACTGAAAAAGTCAGCATTTCACCACCGGCGTCTGTCCCCACTCTTTGTACCCGCCACACAATGGCCCTCTGGGAAACGTAGTCCCTTCACCCCACTGTCTGGCTTAGAAGCAAGGCTTGATTGGGGTGAGGCTTTTTTTTTTGCACTTTTTTAAAAGCCAGGCAGCAATAAGAGCGCACCCCCCCCTTACCAGCAGGCAAAGAGCCCTTGGTCTGTGCCCCAAGGACAGACATGAGTGGATCTAGACCCGTGGGACCCCACCCCTCTTCCCAGACACTAGGGACCATGCCCTCAGCAGGAGCAGGTTTCAGATCTGCCTTCCTGGATCTAGCCCACCCCTTAAGGAGCCTCCAGGGCTCCGAGTGGGGGTCCCTGACCCCCCAGTGTAACTGCCCCATAGGATAGGGGCAAGAGGCAGCTACCTCTCCAAGCGAGCCAAGGTGCCTCCAGCAAGACAAAGAGACCCCCCTTCCCTCTTTAGCAGTGGGAGGGCCAGCGTTCTCCCCCTCCCCACCCCGTGCCTGGAGGACCCTCCCTCCGCCTCCCCCACCCTGCCCAGCATGTGCGGAGCTGATACAATAGAAGCACCAGCCTCTGCCACGGGAAGCCGCAGCGGCTCTGGAGTCGCCCCCTCCCGGAGCCTAAGAGCCGCTACCCCCTTCTCCCCTCCAGCTGCCTTCCACCGGGGAGAGCCGCACCCCAGCCCTTACAGCGTGCAGCGCTGGCCTCCCTCCCAGCCACCTCGAGCCCAGCAAAGCCTCTCCGGCGCAGCCCCGCCGCGGGCCGGGCTCGGGGCCCCCCGCCACCCCCCGGCCCCGCTGCGCGGAACTCGCCGCGAACTCCGCCACCGCGCCCCGGGGCCGCCTTCATTCGCCCGCCAGCGGCCCCGGCTCGCAGCGGGGGGGCGGGCCCGGCAGCAGAGACCGGCCGGGGACCCCGCTCGGCGGCGTGCGCCCAAGGCGGGAACAAAACCCGCCCCTGCCAGGCGGGGAGCAGCCCATGCACCCGGGGCAGCAACCGCGCGGCCGCTTCCAGCGCCCCTCGCTGGCCCCCGCAGGCTGCCGCCAAGCCTCTGCCAAGGGCCGCCAGCTGCACGGAGCCCGCCCTGCCGAGGCTGCTCGGTGCACTGGGGCCAGGACCGAAAACCCCCATTAACCCCCCCCAGTCACTTGCCTCCGAGGCGCGGCCCCTCCACAAGCCGCCCGGCCCCGGCGCTCACTCACCTTCGGGACGGTGCAAGTTTAAAGCCCGGGCGAACAGCAGCGGCGTAGGGGGAGGGCGCGCGGCGCGTGCAGAGGGAGCTCCTGGCGACGCCGGCCCGCCGCGCGAGCCGGGTTTTATGGGGCCGCGGCGGTAGCGCCCGAGCCATAAAAGGCAACTTTCGGAGCCAGCCGCGCTGATTGGCCCGGCCGCTCCCTCTGCCGAGCCGCTCTGCACATTGCAGCAGGGGTTTCCCCGCCCTCCCTTGCAAAATGAAAAAATAGAGAGAGAAGCAGGAGGGGTGGGGCCGCCAGCGCCTGGCCCCGTGGGTGCAGGACCCTGCCTGGGTGCTCCTTTGCAGGCAGGAGCCCACGCTCGGTGCCATGGCAATGCAGGCAGGGTGGATGCACGATAAAACCTGCAGGCAGAGGCTGCCTGGTGGCTCTGGCCGTGCATCACTCTGTAGCCTGGGGAAAAGGGCTCTGCCTGGGTGTGAGCGGCCAGGCTACCAAGGCTCGCCAGGCCTTGGGGGTCTTCTTGTGTCCCACCCCACCTGGTGCTGCTATGGGGTATTGGCCACCCTCGAGTGGGGCCGGATGGCCCCTTCGTTAACCTCCCCCGCTCAGCCACATCTAGCAAAAAAGGGATAATCAAGAGCCTGGTCCTGTGAACGCTGCAGGAGGGAGGGCTGGCGACTGGAAGAAATGCCTGGCCGGCCTGGGGGCTGTCTGCATGCCACTCGGCTGCCAATGGGCCCTTGGGCTGCAAGGTGTTGTGGACAGAGAGCTGGGGGACACCGCTCCGTCCTGGCAGAGGTCCCCTCATTGCAGGAAGGGCTTAAGGGCTGCCTATAGTAAAAAAAAAAAAATCCTACAAATGTCACAGAGACACCTGTCAAGGAGCCTTCCTGGTCCCTCAGTCTAAATCAGAGGAGCCTCAGGAAGCAGCAGAGTTCCTGCCCTCAACTTTGCCCCTGGAATATCCCCTGTACCAGGGGCTGTGAAAGGGCAGGGCCCACAGCTGGTTCTATCAGCTAGGGAAGCCCTGCACCAGGTATTGCTAGTGGGCAGAGCTGCTGACTTTATGGCCCGCGTATTATGCTGGGAAAGCAGCACCAAGCGGCTATAGGGCAAAAGAAAACCAGGCCTATTGTCCATCAACGGACTGTTAAAGTGCCTTTAGCACCAGGCAGATAAAATAGTTCAGAACAGATTCCAATTGAAAGTTGAATCATGGGCAAATTCACCCCAGAAGGCAATTGGCGCAATGGAGGTGCTCTTGCTTTCACCCCTGGTAAAGGGGGCCCTTTCATTCACCCAAGGAATATTACGGTATTTTTAAAAAGCTGTGAATGGTATTTTTATGATAGAATTTACTGCAGATGTGTGACTTGATATCAGCCAGTGACCTGCCACCTCTGAGTGACACAACGGGAGCTAGGCACCTAAAACCTTTGTGAATCCCATCCACTGGGGGCAGATCTACGCCTAAAATGCTGCACCGGTGCAACTGCGCCGCCATAGCACTTCAATGAAGACAGTACTACCCTGACGGGAGCACTTCTCCTGTCAGCATAGTTAATCCACCTCCATGAGAAGCAAGAGCTATGTTGACAGGAGAAGCCCTCCTGTCGACACAACGCTGTCTACACCAGGGGTTAGGCCAGTAATTGCGTCGCTCAGTGGCATGGATTTTTCACACCCCAGAGCGACGTAGTTATGCTGGTGTAAGTTTATAGTGTAGACCTGGCCTGAGTTGCGCTTATTGGTTGTTGTCCTAGGCCCTGATCCTGGCCTGAGGTCCCTGCAGATGGAGGCCTGCATCCGTCCATCTGCACACAGGTCGTTGTAGGATTCGTTCTTAGCTGGATCTTGGGAGTTTTTATTCCTTTTCCGTTTAGCTGCATGGTGCCAAGCTAAGTGTGTTTGTGTAACTGTTCCTCACTTGTATTTCTGCAATTCTGGGTTTCATTATTATAATAAAACATCATTTCAAACTAAAGACTAGGTCATCTGAAAAATAACAACACCCCGGAGTTACCCAGCACTGTGCATCTTGTAAGCGCTGTACAAACTTCAAGTAATTAATTAAGTTAATTAAACAGTAGGATAAGTAAAGTGGCAGCCTCAACTCACACTCTGTTGCAGTTTGCAGCATAGACTTACTGTTATTTAAATGTAGGTCCTTTCAGATTTAATCCCTGTGGTTTAAAGCACAAAATCCCCTGGAAAATGTTAGCAATGTGTGCTATATACCAGACACCTCTAACCAGTACCTTTAAGCCGGGTTGCCCCAAAAGAGCTCGGCACTGATCCTATGGCTAGGTGAGGCTCACGTGCAGAGGAACAACGGGGCACCATGTCCTGGGAAGGGCTGCTGTTTTATAGCCTCTTCCTGAAAGCCCTTTGCAACAGGCAAGTCAAGGAGACTGCTCAAGTGAATAAATACTACCTGAGTAAAGGTGTGCAGGACTGGCCTTTGTCCAACTCACACAAGGCCTGAAGGGAATCGCTGTTCGGCCATTTACCATTGATCCCCAGACGCTGAGCCTTTTTGCAGGGAGGGTAAGTACATTGTCTCCCCAGGTGAGCATGTATCATGGTGGTGTCCATGTTATGTGGAACAAACCAGGAAAGAAAGCAGCAGGGGAAACTGTAAACGGCTTCAAAACAGAGTGCAGCAATTACCTCGGGAAGAAATACTATAGGACATAACAACTCATGTATGGATTGGGCCAGGATCTTGTTGCGAGCCTATCATTTCCCATGTTGCTTTCCTATGTTCTCTCTTTTTGAATTCATGCCTGTGCAGGGGGTCTGCGTTAGGCAGCAACCCTGTGCGGGACTTGTAACTTGGCCATAATTTAGCCAGAATCCTGCAGGATTCTCAGAGGAGTCGGGAAGGGCCGGGGGCACCAAGCTTTGGGTTCCTTTCTGCTTCCTGTGGGTTAGTACTGAGAGGCCAAGAGAAGAGCCTGAGGAGGCAATGGCTTCCTAACAGGGGCAGGCCCGCTGTAGCTGCAGGGTGAGGACAAGCTGAACCACTGCAGGACTGTATTGCTGGCAAACTCAAACCACAAGTGATTTCTAGTCACGTGTCACGGGTGCGACAGCCATGAGATGATACCAGGCAAGCACAGGTTCCTGGGGTTCCTGGTAAGTGGACAAGGTGATTCTCAGTACTTGGGAGCCCCTTGTTTTGGGAGGGTCCTTTTCTTAAGGCAGAGGTTGAGATGGAGTTGGAGAGGGCTGTGTCCGACCCAGGTAACTCCTGGAGAACTGGTGCAGCCACCAGTAGCTGCCGTATCTCTCTGACCGTGGGGAGGAGGCAGGTGGGCATTGAGATGATGGTATGTGTGTGTCATAGCTGTGAAAGGAGTTCCCTGCCCCGTGACGGATGCTCTTTTCCAAACTCTGTGCTGACTTGGGTCGTGTTGCCACGGAGAAAGGTTGGACAAGACGCTGCCCTCAGCTTCGGTGGTGCAAATCCAGAGTAATTCCAGCACAGTCCACGGAGCACCTCCAGATTGACGTTGGTGTAACTGAGAGCATAATTTGGCCATCTGTGTCATTACTGTGCTCTGAGCAATGAGGGGGTTCCCTTAGGTCTGTACTAACTTCGTTAGGGTCTGAAGATACACACAGTGTGCGCCCTATCCAGGAGAACTAGTGTGGTATCAAGAACCTGCCCGAAGGAACACGAGTAGCCACGTGAACCTGACGACCATTACCCATAAAGGAGCACTCATATTGCACCGTGAACATGCTCTGTTATGAAGGGAAACCCATAAGACACAATGGACCACTGCTGTATGCACTATGGATGGACTCTTAAATGACACTAAGGTCATATATATGTGCAAAGAGGCACTCATCTTACACTGATAATGTTCTTACAATCCTACCCTATGTCTCCTTTTATGAGCATACAGAATACAGCCCAGTGAGCGCAAAAGTACCTTGCCAAAAATGTCCAGCTATAAGGAATTAAATAAAGGCTACTTAAAAATATCAGGGTTTCTCTTAAGGGGGGAGTAAAGGGGAAAGAGTGGGCTGAGCATAGGCATCTAGGAACCAGGCACTCCTGAGCGTAAATCCTGACCCTGCCACTGACTGTCTCTGTGACCTTAGGCAAGTTCCTTAAACTGTCGGTGTCTCAGCTTCCTCATCAGCACAATGGAGATAATCAGTTAATTACCTACCTCTTAGGGGGGTAATAAATTAATGCACTGCTTTGAAAAGGCTGTGTGATGAGGATTATTGTGAGGATTCTCTGTCAAATGAGACGTTACAAGGTCTGGATGTATGATGGTTGCTAAGGGATAAATTGAGGCAAGGAGAAAGGTTACATGGAAGAGTTGATAAAGGACCAGGAAAAGCTCTACAAATTTTTTGGGGAAAGGGAACACGGAGCCCTAGTAATAGGGGCTGTGAAGGAGGCTGACCTGGTCCACATCTGCTAGGTGACAGTTCTTGGCAACAAAGGATGAAAGGAGCAGGGGGGCTCAGGGAGATAAATGTTAATGAGGCACTAGAAACATCAGGATTCGTAAGAGGCAAGTGAAAGGACCTTTAGATAAGAAGCGTATTACTCAGCAGGCCAGATGCGATTCATTGGCCATGCAAAGCCACTGAGAAAAGGAGTCATCAAACTCCCGTCTTTCGGGACTCCTGCCGAGAGGGTGAGGGGGGATGGCAGATGTAGGCTGGATCATTAAGAAGGGAGGGCAATTACCAGCCAGCTAGAATCACCTCAATTCCAGGAACATTGGAGTGAATCATAAAGCAATGTGGAAACTGACTGAAAACAATCCCACAGTACCTGCACCTTAAAGCCTTTCCCTGCAATGGGAATTTTGCCTGCCCAAAGCCCACGGGATCGGGCCCATAATAAGTAGTTAGCAGCATGGCTGTTGCCATTTCTTTGAGGCAGAGAAAAGCCAGGGTTCAGGTCTCATGAATAGAAAGTGGATTCTTTATTGAGGCCCCAGACAGATAGTGAGATCCTCTCCACACCAGACTGTCTAGCACCATGGAGGCTGCCTAATGTTGCCATGTAGGGTCCTGTCCTGGAGCAAAACACCGAGAAAGGGCCTGGAGATAGACTACAGGTTAAAATCGGCGAGCGCACATACGAGAACCCGATATCTTTTGGTGGAGCGTGTACGGCACTTTTCAACCACGGCAATTGGGGTGGCACATGAACCTAACTAGAAGAGACCAGGCAAACAGAACAGAATGGACACAGCAGGCCAGAGCAGAGCCGCAGAGCCGCAGCCTCCATTGCATCATCATTTACAGCTGCGTCGTGTGAGTGCACAGTGGGTGTGAAAGGCTCCCATTCCGAGCCGAACCTCACCCCCATCTCCATGCCAGCTGGAGGCAGGGGTCCTTGGACGGAATGGTTCTGATTGCACCTGATTGCCCATCCCTACCTGCAAGGAAGCAACACAAAGGAAGTTGGGTGCCGGGGGGAAACGTTTTCAATAGCGAGCTTAGGGATATAGCAGACGGTGAGCCATTATTTGAAACCGGACCTGGGGCAACAGAAAAGGCTGGATCTTGTCCTGAAAGCACGACAAGGACTCAATTTCCTACTCCCATTCACTTTGGGGACAAACCTGTCCGTATCCAGCCAGTCCCTTGACATCAGAGAGGTGCTGCTGAGAGAAAATACAGGTTAAATATCAGAACAGGCTTCGCGATGAGGTCTGTCAAAGCCAATGGCAGCTGAAGGCACTGAGTTCCTCCCATGAGCAGGCATTGTGAAACCGTAAATGTGGGCTTTAGGGGTTTTCTTTGTTTCAGTTCACTTTTCCTTGCTGCCCCCTTGGCCCGCTGTGCAGAGCTTGGATCTCCCTGGCTCATGTTGAAATCATCTGTAGGAGGATTCTCTGTGCCCTGCTGTGGTTGATACGGCTGGGGCCTAGGTCAGTAAGTATATTCCACGGCTCTGCCTTCATCTCCCTATCCCCCAGGCAGCCTCACTCATCAGATACTGCGTCAACTTTGTTTTCAGCTTGTCTCCTCCACTGCCATAATGAGGGCTTTATTTCCCCCATCATGTGCTCTTGCCATTAGCCTTTTCACAACCTCCTGATTGCGCTTCTCTCTCCGTCCATGACCCATTCTGGTTTCTGATGTTAGAGATACATCCCTGAGAGTGAGGTCTGACCCCTCCATCCACGCCCAATACAAGAACCTCAGAGCAGGAACTCAAACACGGATTTGTCTCATCCAAGGAATCCATCAGACTCTTCATTTCCCAAACCTTTGCAGGGGGTTACTGACAGAGGATGGCTCTAGAAGGACTTTTTCTAGCACCCTGGCCCTTCCAATGAGATGTGTTCTGGAGTCCTCTCCTCCACCCCTTGCCTGCACCGATGCTCATTCACTCTCTCACTTGCCACCCTCTAGCCACAATGAGGAAGAGAGAAGTTGACGCGGAGCTGAAAGAGGCTAAGCGACCCATGGAAACTTTTGACATTAACAAGGGGTTTTTTTTAATAAAATCCCCCCAAACAGCTGTTTCTAGCCTTGACTTTTCCCTCCTCTTCTGCCTGTGGGGTACAAGGGAAGACACAGCCCAGGTCTTCCTTAGTTCGTAGAACTGCAAGGCCAAATCCTAAATTCCTTATTTCACTTTTACTAGTCCTGAGTCAGGCAAAACTTCCATCGACTTCAAAGGGCCTCTGCCAGAACCAGACCTTAGGGTTTGGCCCCACAGACATTAGAGATGGGAGAGATTTTATCACTAGTCCTTCCCCTTGTTAGGCCAGAGTACGACTGTTCCCTACAGTGTATCTCTTACAGTTTTGTCCCATCTGTTTTAAATGTCCCAGGCAGTGGGGTTTCCATCATACCCATGTGGGAGACTATTCAACATTCTAAGAAGTCTCTCTAGGCTGAAGCTTTTTAGGGACCATCACATTCTTCCTTATTAATGTAATTGTACTCCAGCCACATCCTCTGTGCCTCCCACCCCTGACAATTCTTTTCTTTCTAGTATTTGTAGACTATTATCCTTCCCCTTAGGCATCACTTTATATTTTCATACGTCAGTGCCTCAGGCCCCTGATCTCTGGTCACGATCCTCTGAGAAGTCACTCCAATTTATCAAAGCCTTTGTGACAATGAGGTGTATGCACATGGCCCTTGCCAGAGGCCTATTCCCTCTGTGATCAGATGCTTCTGCATGGGCAGACTAACATTGTATTAGGCAGATCCTCCAGTTCCTAAAATTCCATTTGGAGGCTCATGTCTAACCCACCATCCTGGGTGTCCTTCTGCAGTAAGGCCCTGCTAGTTTCTCCTTCCCATGGAATAGCTGGGCCTGACTCTTCTCTCACTTAAAACAGTTTCACCTCAGTGAAATACTGGTGACTCCAGTGGAGTCACTTCTGATTTGCATGGGTATGAGAGCAGACCCTCTGCATTTGTGTTATTTCCCCCCAGATATAATCACTTGTATTTTCCCCAGCTGAATCTCATTTTGTCACCTGAGGTCGTGTCGTCCGTGTCCCGTTCCCCCTCTCCCCCCCCCCATTTCTAATCTCTCTAGGTCCCTGTGCATGACTTTTCTGTCCTCTCTGGTGTTGGTAGCTCCTCTCTCATTAATACTATCTGTGAATTTCATCACTGTGCTGTTTACCCCTTATTTCCAGCTCATCAATAAAGATGGGAAACAACAAACATTTGGTCAAATGAGAGCCATTCATCCCACTCAGGAAAGCAGCATTCTCATAGAAGAGGAGTCCCCTTGGGATACATATTTTTATTTTTATCCCTTTTTAGAAAAAGGAGGGGTTGTAAATGTGTATATGTTTTGCTTACAGAGCTCCTCACCCCAATGCAGTTAGATCTTGGGGTTACCATTAGTTATCATTTCCCCTCTTATTCCAAGTCTTAGGGTCCACACCAGCATCACAAGGTTTCCTTAGCAGATGGGACTGCAATCAGCTGTTCTCTTTAATTAACTAGAGAGGATCACTGCTGAGTGAGACAAGGCACTGTCTTGCCTAAGGGGTTATATATGCTTCCTCTGCAGACCATCCCGCCCTTGCTGCCCTTGAGAGCAACAGATGGTGAGGACTAGGAATCAAATCTTTATGCTTGTCTATATGGGGAAATTTACTGGCATAATTATACCAGTATAATGATACCACTAGAGTTCTACTAGTTTAACTCCCCATGTATATATTTATTCCAGTGTAAGAGTGCTCTTTTTCAGTGTCGCTTACATCACTTTGGAAGAGGTATAAACTTAAACCAGAAGAAAGCCCTCCTATTCCAGGATAATTATGCCGGTAGACATTATGCCTATGTAGACAAAACCCTGACACTAGCGTGAGCCTGAATTTCAGGGGACATCCCTCCATCTAGAGTCTAAACATAGAAGGAATAAGAGAACGAGAGGGTAATTCAAAATAGCAGCAACCCAGGCTTCTTTTGTAATGGGCCAGCTTCCTGGAACGATTCATTCATCACCCCCATGATTCACCTGAAACTCAAACCCAGAGTCTCCCAAATCAGGGTTGAACAACAATCTGCCACAGCGGTTTCATAGTTGCTTGGAAACTTTCCCATGCAATATGTTCTCCATGGATTTGTTACATGGCCCGTAAAAGGTATTACACAGATGTGAAAATTGATTATTTCATTCCATACAGTATCTTTTAAATCTTTTTTTTCTAATTACTTTTTGTATCGTTTTGTAAAAAACATGATAATGCCGCATGAAATTCTCTGATGGCTCTCAGCATACATGGGAAATGAAACCGATAGTGCAATATTCAAACACGCAGTGGGATTCTGTCTAATTGCACCTAAACTTTGTTGACAGTAACAAGGTTTCTAGCACCTTCCATCCAAGGATCTTAAATCGCTTTACAAAGATCACTAGATGGTGTGACCTCAAAGGGCTGTGGGGAGGCTTAGGGAAAAAGCGTTATCTTCATTTAATAGATGGGGAAAGGGAGGTGCAGAGCGGTTGAAGCCACCATTTGAAAGCGTACATCTCCAGACATGCTGAGGGTTGCAAAGTGTGCTGAAAACATACAAGGCTATATACCTCCTAAGCACCATTATGATTTTGATTTGGTTTTTTTAACCTCCAGTTGACTAGGGCTAGGAGAGGGAAGGATGGCTTAGCGGTTCGTACCAAGGATGGGAACTTGGGGTAGCTGAGCTCTTTTCCTGGCCCTGCCACTGTCTTTGAGCACGTGACTACTGCCAACATTGTCAACTCTGAGTGCCACAGCTCAGCACCTGAATCTATACTGAAGTGCCTGACTGCATGGTGTGGTTTCCAGAGGTGCTGAACACATGCAGTTGCCATTGACAGCAAGAGAAGCTGCCAGTTCTCAACTGCCGTGAAAATCTCTCCACTTAGTCACAGCCCCGTGGAGCAGGGCAGTATTGTTATCCCCATTTTACATATGGGGAAACTGAGGTACAGAGGGAGGCTATTCAAAGGCACACAGCTTCCCAACTTACACGTAACAGTCAATGCGAGTTACATGCCTAACTCCCCTTGTGCCTTTGAAAATTTCCCCCTAAGTGACTTGTCCAAGGCCAAAAGGTCGGTGGCAAAGAAATGGAATTTAGGCATTCTTGTGTCCCAATCCTGCATTCAGTCCCTTAGTCTCTCTCTTTTAAAAGAAACCATTTGGGACAATTCAGTGTGCACCATTTCGTCCTCTTTACTGGAACCATTGATGCTGAAGGTCCAGCTAACGCCCTTTAATGCCAGTATTTGTTTCCTGTAAGCAGTACGCATGCTATGACTCACTCTAGGAGAGCAGTGGGACCTTCACCCAATGCCAGGTACATGGCCTTTTTTCTTAAATCAGGGTACATCAGGCGTCACTCACTGAAAACAGTGGAGCTACACTAGTAAGAACAGAATCAGGCCTGACCTCCTCCAGAGAAGAGCTCCAATTGAAGTCAACAGCAAAAATCTCCTGGACTTCAGTGGGAGCATGGTGGGCTAGCGGGGTATTTGAATGCAAGCCAAGACAATCGAACGGTTCATTTAGCAGACAAATTCTGGGATTAAATAACTCTGTCCTGTCACAGATTGTGTGTGCCTAGACATCAATATTGGGTTGTTAAATCAAAACAACTGTATTTTATTATCATTGCAGATCATGGTCCCTAGAAGATCTTATCTTCCACTTCCTTCAGAGCGTGCTATGGCTTATTCCATGCATTCTTTCTGGCAGGAGATAAGATCTCTGTAGAAAGTTAAACAAACCAGTCAATGTCTTGTGTTAATTGACACTCCCGTGACCTGTTAGCATATTGTGTCCCGTGCTCCACCAGACGGACATCTAATTTTTTCATTTTGGGATTAGTAAAGAGACCCTCGTATTCAGATAACAAGCAGTTCTAAATCAGAGTCTTTAAAAAAAAAATAGACACAGAGGGAGAAAGCACAAGCTTTCCGAGCAGATTCACCTCTTGGTTTTTAAATTCTAGAGGCTCAGATAAATGATACTTCCTCCATTTACGTAGTGAGTTCTAGAATCACTCCACACTAAGACAGGGCCTCGACCCCGCCTCCATTTGTGCAAGGGCAACGTTGTTCACCCAATGCCTGTGTGCACGGATGCCATAATCTGTACACACAGGGATGAGGTCAGTGTGTGTCAATTATACTCCCTGCACACGTGTGATAAAGTCCCATCATTTGTGGTCCAGGCGCGAATGAGCCAAAGACCTGCCTTGGGTGCGTACACAGGGTGAAATTCACCACTGGGGAGAGGACCAGCACGACCTAAGTCCTACTTAAGCCCTGAGGGTTTCAGTCTCTAGAGCTGTTTGGCTGAGCTCATCACAGAACATGTCTACACTGCACTAAAACTCCAGCTTGCTGCAGGTGATGGTTTGTTGCAGTGTAGACGTACCCACAGAGCATGCGAGCACCGCCAAGGTCACGGAGTGGCTTGCTTTCGCATCTGGTAGAAGCTGCTTTCAGTGTGGGGCTAGCTAACCCTCTGGGCTCCAGTGCTGCCTTGCCCTTGTGCTGGCCTTCTGCACAGGTGTGGCTCTCACTCTCACCCAGACCGAGGCCACTTTCTGAAAACTGGAAGTGCCAGCCTGACAGGCTTGGAGAGAGATGCCCCTTCCACACAGGACAGCAGCAGCGCAATCTTCCCCCGTGCTGCCCTGACCTGGAAAGGACTGGACCACTACGTCTAAGAGGGCAAAGGAGTTCCGTCCCTCCAGGGCATTCAACCCTTGACGCTTTCTGCCCAGACTGCCAGCAAGAGAGGCTTGTCAGTGTCAGCTGCCACTCAGACTGGGTCTGGGATCACCAGCTCCTTTCACACAGGCCTCTGCACAGCTCTCTGGTGGGGAGGCACGGTCATTTCTGGCGTGGGCTAGAACTGAACTAAGGCCTTGTAGGGAAGAGAGAAGGGAGCTGATCCACAACTCCCGGGGCTGATGAGCTAACTCCACATCAGAAGCCATATCTAACAGAAGGAGGTGCCCACATGCCACGGTGATGGACTCAGCCAGTATAAATGCTGAGGCAGGGAGACAGCTGTAGAAAACAGCGAGTAGGAGACGGAGCAAGGGAGAGGCCAGTAGAACGTGGATCCCCTCAGCTGCAAAGCACAAAGGGAAGCGCTGTGCTTTGTGCCTCTCAGGCCTGGACTACGCTGCCAACAGCAGCTTGTATAACTCCCGTCGACTTCGTAACTTCCCTTGAGCAGGCCATCTCCACTGCGCTGCAGCGACTGGAAGTGTGTACCCGTCGACCCAGCGCGACACCTTTTGGGGAGGTGGTTTTATTGAATCGACTTCCGGATGGATTGAGCAGGTCTCCACTGCCGCTCGGTCGATCCGGTTAGCGGCGAATTCGCCGCCATCAGTGCAGACATACCCTGAGGCATCCCAACGGTTTATAAAGGTGACGCAGGAGGTGACCAAGGGGCAAACAAGACAAGCAGGCTCTTGTCTGCCTGCTTTTAAAGTCCAGCCCAGGGCCTGATTCTCACGGGACCACAGCAGCCTAGTTATTGCCTGGAATATTCGTGTAACTAGATCAGTCCTCGTCCTGTCAGAAGTGCCTGGGCCTTGCTGTGATGTGGTTCCAAGAGCTAACTCTGCTGCCTCCGTTTCCCCCTCCTTCCCAACCTTAGCCATGCTTTCCTCAGCAGCCAATTACCCCGGCCTCATTCAGACCCAGCTACGCCATGTTTGCAATGGACTCAGTGCAAAAGCAACTGAACAGAGCTACAGAAGGAGCCTCAGGGCTTTACCTGTTTGGGACGGTGGCTTGATGGTACCAAGCCGAGCTTGTATCGCAGCCTGGTGCCTGCATTTGGGAATGTTTTAGGCAAAGCAAAGCTTTGTTCTGTTGCCTTCTGGCGGGCTTGTGGAAATGTGTCTCAGGGCCGCTCCAGCACAGGTGGCAGCCCATCGCAACAGAAAATCAATCCCATCTCCACCCTTTTTCTTTTAACCCTGTCTGTTGCCCAATGAATCAGGTAAGCAGCTCCTCCATTTGAATGTATTACAGACAGCGTTCAGGAATGTTTAACTGAGACCAGGGGGTCCCTTGGCTTTCACCGAGAATTTTATCTTTATGAGCATGAGTCTAAATTAATGTGAGCTGTCACCAATTGACAAACCTAACCAGCTCTATAAGCACAGCCAGGAGCCTGTTTCCTAACTGGTCCGGGAAATAAGCCTTAAATGGCAAAACCTGGTTACAGCCCTGCTTGGCCAATAGGGTCTGAGATTGAAGCTTTTCTCAGAGAAGGGTTAAAGGAAACAGGAAACCAGAGAGCAGCTGAAGCACCCCCGCCCCCCACCGCCTTGACAAGCCTGTACGTTTGCCAGGAACCTACATTCAAAATACACCTCTTCCTCCTTTTCCTCTCTCAGAATTGGCTAGTGGCGTCTCCCCACCCCCCACCGTGCTGCATGAACTGCACAATATGTGCTGGTTCCTTCTGCCTTCGTGGTTTCGCCATGACTTCTGCGGAGATGACGGGGCAGGGACAAGCGATTTCCCTCTTTGGCCTGGTCTACCCTACAGCGTTTTGTCGACACAGCAGTGGGGGTGTGCACGCTGAAATGCCCCTTCTGCCGATGTAACCCCCCTGCTGTGCCGACACAATAAAACCACCTCGACAAGCGGCCCGGGGTCTATGTGGTGTAGTTAGGGTGGCACAGTGTCAGTGCAGACATGGCGTTCCTTGCATTGGCTGTGGGCTAGCCTCCTTTTCAATTGCAGGGCTCTGCTGGAGTCATCAAATCGACAAGAAAGCCCAGGAGCGAGAGCCTAGCTGCCCCCCACTTTTCCCCACTCCTTGGAGACCTGGGTGGCTGGACCCCCACTTCTAGCTGACAACTGGGGTGAAAAGTCTGGGTGGCTAGACCCTGCTCTCAATGAGGAACAAAGGACAGCCCGCCAGGAGCCCGGGAGACTGTGGGGCAGCCAGGCTCCCAGGGGGAGCTGCCAGCAGAGCTGAGAGACCAGGTTCTCATCGCCCCACATGGCCTCTCTTAGGTCGGTGGAAGTGCTCCTGTTGAGGATGCACACCACCGACCCAAGGAGGGGAGTGTGGCCGTCAGCCAGCATAGTAATTAATGTGGTTGCTGCAAGTCGACCTAACATAGGTCAACTTATCTTTGTAGATAGGTTAGTCAGTTGATAAACTCCAAGTCTGGTGGAGGGGGAAGAGAAAGTAAAGGGACAACAGAAAAATATGGGGTGCTTTTGGCTTGGTAAATTCATAGAGCACACTGGGGAAGAAAATACTGAATGGCTGTTGGGCTAGTTTTTATTTTCAAGGTTACTTTATCTACTCAATAATTAACACAATTCAGTGCTCCCCAGTCTTTTCCATATTGTGTCTCTACGTTACAACTGAGAAGGTTTGGGACCATTCCTCTCCAATAAGTTTCTGGGTGCCTCTTCCCATAAGGCAAAGGGAAGTGGTTGTGAGTTCCTTAAACCTCTTCACGATGTCCCACCCCCACCTGAGGATGACAACCCCATGGTATAATCCAAAAACTCAACAACAGTTCAACTGTGAGATCACAAAAATCCAAATTTTGTGACCATTCTCCAATATTGTCTTAAAATGTGTCTTTTGCAGGCATTCCTGCCAGTAAACTCACTCCCTGGAACACATGAGTAAAGTAAACACACAAGGGAGCATGAAAATGATTTGCCAATTTGAACAAATATTTTGGGGTTTTTTATTGAGTTAGTTTTTGCATGGTTTGGGATCAAATGCATATACCAGTGGGGTAGGGTGGAGAGAGAGTGGGGGAACTGACTGAAAATTGGATGGGTTATGCCTACTCAAGGCTATAAATCTCCCACCCTTTGCTAGAGCAAGAAAACAGCAAAGGGAAAGCCAGAATAAAAAAGGTAACAAGAGATGAAAAATCACAATAAAGCAGAGATTATTTAACAACCACTCAGCTAAACGACCTGTGGCAGACAGATGCTTCCCTGTAGAACTCATTAAATCTGTCATGATAACGGACATGAAAATGACTGTAATCCAAGCAGCAGCCTGGAAAGAGAACTTTCCAGTCAACTCCACTCTGTATTCTGAGAACCCTACCTGGTCTGGGAATGCAAAAGGTGAACCTTAAACAGAGCATCACATCCCATGGACAAGGGAGCATTTTATCCCTGAAAATCAATACAAAAATGACTCAAAGGTTGATCCTGGATTGATTTAATCGCACCCGATTTCCTCTTCTCTGAGCTTTCCCTCGTTCTTTAAGAATTATTTTCACTCCTCAACAATAGGAAATACTTTCTGGGTTGAACAGATTCCTTCATCAGAAAGGGCACCTGTGTTATAAAGCATCGGAACAACTTCCCTATTCTCTCTCTGGTATAAACTACTGGTAGGTGACCTTAAAAGTGATTCCGTGGCCCATGTTGGAGAGGCACTCAAAATGGATGGTGCTGAGCCATATTTTATCCAAGCTGGACAAACCTCTTGGGGCTGCAAAGCTGGGGCTGCCAAAATCACCAGAGCAAGCTTTCTTGTGAGGCTTCCACGACTCCCCGTTTTGGACTGGGATGGGAATTATTATTTATCAGTCATATTTATTATCGTCCCCAACATCAGCAAAACCACTTAGCTGGTGTCGCTCATCGCTGGATGGAATGAGAGCTGCTCACCTGCGTGTCAGACTTGCAACAGCTGAGAGAGGTTCTCCTACAGCTCAAATGGCAGTGGCCTCTGCTTTTAGGACCTGAATTCTGTCCCTATTACTTTTGCTGTGGAATTCTGACACATAGCTGGATGTCAATCACAAAGGGCCAGGTCCTCAGAGGTATTTATAGGCCTAACTCCCACTGGAATCAGGGCGTGTTAGGCACATATATATACCTTTGAGGATCTAGGGTAAAGTTCCCAGTCTCTACAAGAAGTAAATATTATTATCCACCTCATACAGATGAGGTACAGGAGTGTTAAGGGATTTGTCCAAAGTCGCACAGCATGTCACAACCAGACTAGAACCCAGCTCCCTCCCTCCTTCATCTGATTTCTAGCTACTAGCCCAGGCTCTCTCTCCCATAAGAAAACGTTCCCTCTCATGCACAGCCTTTCTGGAAGTATTTGAGCACCTCCAGTTCAGTGAGGCATAACACTGAAAAGCAAGCATGAAAAGAACTTGGCAACCCTCAAAAAAAAGTTCTGCCCCGATTCTGTTTGAGCTTTCGGTGAAAGCTCCGATCGCTTAATATTTCATCTGAACTGTTTCACCCATTTTTATTTCAGAGCTACTGTTTCAGTTACGATACATTAAGCCCCATCATAAATCGCCAGCCAGAGAAACTGAACAATGGGCTCCACTTTCCTTACCGTGTCCTGCTTCCCTCGGTAGGCTATTTCAGATAATAGGACAGATGAGCGTGCCGTTGATAGACCCAAATGGGGGTCATCGGCACTCAGGTTAAGATCATTAATACACCAGGCTCAGCTCCATTGATATAGCTGAGAGAACCATTGGTATTCTAGTGTTAGCGCCATTTATACACCGGAGGAAAGGCCATGGAGACACCAGAATGAGGACCAGCAACCATCCTGAACAGATCATTACATTATTATTAATACAACACAGCTGTGCACCAGCAAATTGGAATGAGCATAGCAACCCTCACCCTAGCCATCAGTGGGAACCTGCAGAGTTAAGTGCATGAACTTCTACAGCTAAAGGACTAACGCCCCTCGCTGACAGCTGTGGGAGACAAATATTCCCTGTGGGTCAGGTTCAGAGAGGGAACGCATAACATACACTGAAGAAAAGATCATTGATAAACCTGACATCAGCAGTCTCGGGACTACGGTGGTATTTCCATCACTAGTAAATTACAACAAGGGGGAAAGGCCAGTCTTGGTGGCATGAAACCAAAAGATTGGACCCTTGCCAAAGCCCTTAACGATGAAGGGTCATTTCTGTGACTTGTGACTGTTGTGTTAATTTGCTGGGGGACCCAGTGTGCCTAGTACTTTTCCTGTCTCGTTTTCACTAGCAAGAAATGCTGGTGAAAGCTGGACTTACATGACTGGATTGGGCCCGCCGGGTCCTCAAGTCCACGCCCCTGCTGTCACAGGCTACCCTGCCATACAATCCCTTTTACAGACTTATTAACCGGCATCTTAAAGCTAGCCAGATTGTTTGCCCCACTCCTCCTACTGGAAGGCTGTAGAGCCACATTTTCTTGTTTCGCACTTACATTTGATCATGCCCACGAAAGTTTGCACTTGTAAAGCGGGCAGCTGCTGCGCAGGGACAGATAAATCTTTGCATCTGCAAATTGAGCACGCAGCCATTTTTGAAGACACAACCAATGGCATATGAAGCAGGAAAGACAGGGGCTGACGATGTGGTCCACAGGCCACGATCTGTGAGGAAACAACGGAGCTGCTCCGAGCCAATAATGGGAAAATTTCACGTGCAAGAACAAAAGATAGCCTTTTATCCCTCCCCTCTCCCAAGGAATACAATCACGTAGTTGAAAATGACTAATAGCGGCTCTGCCTTAGCTTTATTTTACAACTGGTGACTCCCAGTAGCAGCTCGGAGGTTTCAAAGGCTGGATTATGCTATTCCTCTGTTGGTCAGTTTCATTATAGCATCATTTGCTCAGGCTCTGTCTTTCCCTGACTCTCTCTTTCTTGACCTATGATTAACCAAGCCCTGCCCTCAAGCAAAACACTAACATCAGAAGCTGTACGAAGCCATGTGCTAATGAAGGTGTCTAGTGATGGTTTGGTGTCCTTTCTGCCTTGCCATAATCCCCTACATTGGAAACCTTCAGCTTCTTGAAGGAGCAGCGCAGTGTCTTATGAAAAGGGCACGCCCTGATACAGCCCTCTTGGAAGGACATCAGTGAATAAATTATTCTCAGGAGGCTGATCTGTAATTAGCACACACTAAATTACTTGGGATTCTTGAACTTTTTCCTTATTTACTTCAGTACCGAGATTTACAGGGTCTCTAGGGAAGCTGTGGGAATCCAAACCAGAGTCACTCAGCATAGTCCAGCTGTGAGAATCTAGTGCACAGGTTGCATCTGTAGCAGGTGTTTATTAAGATGACTTTGAGTTGAGTATGGTTTAGCTAGGGAAGGGCTATGAAATCTGTGAATCTAGAGAGTCACCCCTGGGTTTATCCCTTTCCTGGGCAACAGAGAGAACAGGATACACTTGCAGCTCTGCAGTACTACAATGCCCACAACCAAATCTCACGATTCAGGCTGTCGGCAAGGAATTTTTCCCCCTGATGCAAAATTGGCCAAATGGACTTGACTGGTGGGTAATAAAACAAAAATCAAAAACAAACCATCCTCTGAGACGTCAGAGATTGTCCACGGCAGGACACAGGTTGCTAGACAGGGTGGAGCAGTGTGGAGGGGCAACAGAAAATACCTTTTCTCAGATGCTTGATTGGTGAGTTTTGCTCACATGCTCAAGGGCAAACTGTACACCAGATTTGGGAGCTGGAAGGAATTTTCTCCCAGGTCAGACTGGCCGGGACCTGAGAGGAGTTTCATCTTCCTCTGCAGCATGGAGAGCGGATCAGCCGCTGGGATTGTCTGGGCACACCTTGCCTAATCAATTCCCCACCACTGCAGGGGTCTCGGGTGTCAGTGGCACCTTGGTCTCTCTCATTCTCTGCCTGTGGCATGAAATACTTTAGTCTCCTGAGGACTGAAATGCTTTAGTCTGACTCAGTATTGGCTGAAGTAATGGCCTGTGATCTCCAGGTGACTGAGCTAGATGATCTAATGGTCTCCTCTGGCCTTAAACTCTATGAAGCTACAAAATAAAACCCAGCAAGTAGCTCAGCTGGGCTGGAAAGCGCCAGGGCGTAGTTCATATGTGACTCTCAGGTGGATGGCCTGCACAGTGTTATCCTGCAGGGAACAGGCTAGGAAGACAAGGGGGCAGGGAGGCTGCCCTGCGTCCCACGCAGGCGGCCGGTGGAGCGTAATCCTGAAGGGCCCCCGCAGAAGGGGCATAATTGATGTGTTGAAGTGTGTTATTCTGGAGAAATAAAACTGTAGCGCTGAAGAAAAGGGAAGTGAAATGTTGGGGCTGGCGTGCGTGCTCTTTAAGTGCCTGGGCTGGCCAGGTATTCATCCACCTGCACTCCCATTGCACACCCGTGCCAGGGAGAGGGGAATTGGGCCCTAGGACTGTCACCACAGGGGTAACTGCGCCAGCGCAACACCCTTATCTAGGCCTGGCTTCCACTTGCGCAACACGATTTGCACTGGAGGAACCACGCTGCCGTCCGTCATGTCCACACGAGGGGTTTGCACTGGGGCAGCTGCAGCGTGAAAGCAGCCTCGGCTAGCCCACCTGCACTCCCTTTCTCCCCACACACAATGGGTTCAAGCATCAATAGAGCATTAGACACTGCAGAGAGCAACAATAAAAACCAGGGCCCAAATTCAGCCCACTGACGTTATATCTGAACCCTTTTATCAGCCCACATTCTATACCACTGTGATTATTTCAGGCCAGACGCCTCTAGCCAGACCCCTGGGTATATATGTGTCAAGGCAAAATCAGGCTCCCTGAGCAACGGCTGAATCCTCTCAAAGGCTGGGTACCATGGAATGAATCATTTTTATAGTGATTCAAATGTATCAGGACATTTCATCATGGTAAGCCACCTTTGATTCATCTTATCCTGTCCACATCACCCCTGCACCCGTCTCAGAGCAGTGGGGTCAAATGCTACCCTCCCTTACACCATGGCACCAACTCCCCTCCTGATGTTAATGGGAGCCACTGGGAAAATAGTTCCTGCTAGGTGTTTGAGCTCCGGCAGATTGCAGACTGTGTGGGCAGGAAGCTACTGTTTCTCTGTGACTTTGGAGCACTGACCCAACTCAAGCGGTAAAGGAGCTGGCTTGAAATAATCTTGCACAAAATGTGCCGAATTTAATGACAGAAAGTCCAGAATCCATTTACTAGGCGGCTGCTCCGGCTCCACAGCATCAGCTCAAGGGCCATGTCGGGCGAGGCCAGCTAGCATGGGCCTTTCCAGCAGGCCAGGGTATTTGATGGACTTTCTGTACTGCTCAGTTACTGGTAGTTAGTCTCACGGGCTCCTCCAGGCGCAAACAGGGCCCCAGAGGAGGACAGCAGTGCTCTCTAGGGCCATCTGTCAGGGGCAGAGCATCTAGCACAGCCCACAGCCAACTCCCCTTCCATCATCAGAAGCACTGACAGTTCCAAAGTGACAGCGTTAAGACAGAAGCATCAAGGGGCTCCCACCCTTCCCACAAGCTACTGCCTGCAAGATTTTGTCTACAGGAGGCTTTCAGGTCCAGATCCCCAGAGTTATCTATGTGCCAACTTCCTATTGATGCCAGTGGAGGTGAGATGAGTATTGGTCCTTAGCCAGCGAGTTAGCTGCACCTAGTGTACAACCCCCCCTTCCCGTGCACGGCTGCCGCTTACCCTGGGGTCTACACAAGGGTTTGCCCTGGCACAGCTACCCCAGCGGCTGGCATCGCCGGGCAGGCAAGCCCTGAGCTCGCCCAGTTTGGTGTGCCTGCGGCTTTGCATGTGGCACGCTCACATGATCCACCAGCAGGGAGGAGAACTTGGAGATGTCCCTGCGCTGGGCGGCTAATCCGTGCTTTTATTGCTGGCAATGAACAGCCAGGCTGGTAAGGCAAGTCCTGGCTCTGGGCGATCTCGTTATGTGCTGCATTCACCTGAGGGGGAAGAGGGGGGTTGTGGGATTTCTTGCATACCCTTGAGTAGCTAATTGTTTTCCGCCCTCTTCCCCACCTCCCCTGCTGCCCAGTAACCCTGCTCTCCTCCTCCCCCCTAAACTCCCCCCGCTTCCCTATTTTCCTTGGTAAACCAGCTCTCCCTGCCCTCCCCCCATCCCGGCTCCCCACTTCCCTAAGATCCCTGCTCTTCTTTAACCCTGCCCACTTGACCTAACCTCCTGGCCATAAATGGATACATCTGTGAGAGCTTCCCCAGGCTGGGGAATGTGAGGAATGCAGGACACAATATGAGGACTGGGAGCCCAGTCCCAACCCACTTGCCTGCTGGGGGGAAACAGGGAGCCAAAAGGCGCCCGCTGTCCACCACCCCAGAGGCAGCTGGCAAGGGAGAGCAGGGTTTCACCATCTGGGGCCTGGGGTGGGGAGGGATTCATTTGCCAGATGAGGCCCAGTGAAAACGAGCATCTTTCATTTCTCTTTCTCTTTCCTTTCTGATCACCCTGGGACTTTCCCCGCCCCTGCGCTCTCCCTGCGCGCTAGCCCCCCTGCCGAGATACACAGCACAGGCTCGCTCTCCCCCTGGCACTGCCTATCCCTAGCCCCCTCTTCCCATCTCTGGAATGTTTTCTTTTTCTCCCACATCCCCGGCCACGCTCGCTGGAGCCCATGAACCAGGCCAGGGCAAGCAGAGAGAGACTGGGAATTTTCTCTCCCTCTAACCTACCAGGTTTGAGAGACCAGGTTAAAAGCCAGCAAAGAAAAGAGCCCATCTCTGGAAGGAGGAGAGCTGGGGACACTGATATCCAGCGTGAAGGAGACAGAAATCTCTCTACCCCGCCCCGCCCCACCCTCCGGCCCAGCAGCACTAGCAGAAATGCAGTTTGATCTTTCCTAGCCCCTCTCACTCTTCTGCAGCAGGCACATGAGCCCTGGCCCCTCTCATTCTATCTCCTCTTCCAGTGCTGCCACCTTTAGAAGAGGACAAATCGTCATCGCTACATAGAAAAGGGACGCCGCGAGCAGTCAGCCTGAGCCGCAGCATTTCGATATGGATCCAAACCGCCCCAAAGTTCAGGGGTGTTCGGATCTGGGAGTCTGGTTCAGCCCATCTCAGAGCGACAGGTGTTTGGGCCAGGGACCTAGTCTCTTAGCACATTGTGTCTGAAAGCCCCATGGGCATCAGTGGTGCTCTAAAAGATAGTGCCTCAGCCTTGTCTCTCTAATATCCTGGGATCAACACAGCTCCTGCAACGCTGCAAAGAAGCAATAAGGCTCTATAGCAGACAGCAAGGAGGATTAACAACGGTCTCCCCAGCACCCCTGTGAGTTAGGTGCTATGGGGTGATGCTCCTTTTGGAGAAGGGGAAACTGAGGCGCTGCAGGACACTGGTGATTTTTGTACACAGTAATGAAAAGCTCAATAAAGAGACACATCATTCAGAAAATATCTCAGAAGAACTTTTAGAGTCCAGTCCCGCTTGCCTTCCTCATTTAGGGCCTGATCCTGAAATCAGTGGGGTTTGAGAACACTCAGTGCCCCACAGGATTGGGCCTTTACAAACACTGTGTCCATGGTACAGGGAGCTGAGATGCGTTAACTGTATCAGCCCTTCCCATGAGAGTACACATCTGCTCCGGGACAAAAGGAGCACACAGGCACGCGGGTAAGACCACATTGCAATTAAACACCCACAGCTGGCCTGTGTCAGCTGACTTGGGCTCGTGGGGCCGAGGCTGTTTAATTGCAGTGTGGATTTCCGGGCTAGGGCTGGAGCCTGGATTCTGGGACCCTCCCCACTTCACAGGCACACCGAATGTTGGGCACACGCTCATTCTGCCACGTGCCACTTGCACCCGGAAACACACGCTCCACCTAAAACTCATTCCAAAATGCACAAGCATACACAAACTCCCATCCAAACTACACACCCCCCGGAACACGCCCTTGCACACCCACAGCCATTTACACTCACATCAGATCACACTCATTCAAGACACATACGTGTGCTTCTGCTTACACGCCCAGTCCCCAAGTAAACACAGACTCACACACCCGGTGCGCACGGATACCCACTCACACTTACGGGACGGTGACACATCCTTATATGCACAGCCGTCTACTCAACACACATGGCAATTCATGCAAAGGGAGAGCCACACCCCTCCTTTCTCTCGCCCCCCCTTGAGCACAGAAAGCCAGTTCCTGTATCACAAAGTCAGGGTGGATCCCCCGATTGTCAAGGAGCCTCTCTCCAGTCGCTCTCTCAAATCCTCCATAAAAGGAAAAGCAGCCTTCAGGTAGTACTGCCAAACTTAGTCATCCAAAGTCGGCCAGAGCTCGCACAGCTCAGTCAGCAGCAATTTCCTCCCTTAACTTCCCGTTTTGAGGGCTGTGGGGGGGGGGAGGAGTGGCTCTGCCTCTTTTGAAATGCCTCTATCCTCAGCTCTCAGTCTCAGCATTTAAGCCAACTTCGTCTCTCTTGGCCTGGGATGCGGCAGCAGCCAGAGGTTTGGGCGGCGTGAGAATTATCATGGCAAGGATGAGTTAAAAGGGACCTGCTGTTATGAGTCCAGCCTCAGCTACACGCTTGCTGCTTTGCACGTTTCTGGAGGAGTGTGCGTAAAAGCGAAAGATTGGCTCAAACCAAGGCCCCAGACGCAAACAGGCTTTGGGGACGCTCAGGACCCGAGGCAGGGGGGAGCACTGAAGCTTGGGGGCATTTCTAATAAACCAGTAACAATTAGCGCTTAGCACTTGCAAAGAGCACTGCCGGTTCCCAGCGCTGTACAGACCTTTACTGAGCAAGCACCGTGCACTGCGGGAAAGCTGGACCCCTCATTGCCTTGCATGGTCATTTCCAGCTGCACAAAGGGGTCATAAAGTGCTACCCAGTTAGAATCCGTTGCTCACTTACACAGCTGGTGACGTTTACACTTTGCAGGGGAGTAACTGATGGCACAAGGTGCTCGGCCCTGAAGGATCAGGCCCTGTATCGCCAAAGGATTGGGGGTGGGGGGAAGCTGTAGCTGTTCTTGACACAAATAAATTGCACAGAGGCTGACGTGTGTCTTACATCCCCCAACCCACGTGCCACCATCCAAATATCGTGCGCTTTTGCAGCCCTTTCCAGTCAAGGTGCTCGGAGGGCATTTGTTCAGCTTCGCAACTGCCCTGGGAGATAGAGATCACCCCCCCTTGTTTGATACTACTTTGCGCTTACATGGCGTTTTCCGTCTTCAAGCCCCCTGCTCCCCCCCCTTTTTATTTAAACCAATATGGCTGAATGAATACTCACGCTGTCCCCGGGAGGGAGGGCAGGAATGCAGGGGTTAAGTCAAATGACTTCCCCAAGGTCACAGAGTGAGTCAGTGTTGGAGCTGGGCGTGGACTCTGGAGACTCTGCTTCCTTATATGGGTCCTGGACTTATTTAACCCCACCCAGAACACGCAGCTCTCCTCCCCTGGGTTTCTAGTGACTGATCAGGAGGATGTGTCACCAGGTACCTCCAGCCACACTCCTACCAGGATCTTGTCTGCACCTGGGCTGGGACTAGCCTACCGGGAGGCCTCAAGCAAGACTATTTTGCCCCCTCTGTCCCCGACACAACACACGATAAAAAGCAAAGAGAGGGCCCCCCTGAGCTGGTTGGGGCCCTAAGCAATTGCTTAGTCTGCTTACGCCTAGTGCTGGCTCTGCTCTACACTGGGCTTTTCAGGGGCATAGGGCCTGACCCATCATCCACTATCTAGGCTTGCAGGAGCATGGACATAGGACACATGTCACAGCTGGGCATCAGCAGGAGGGGGCAGGGCCCCAATGGACCTGTGCCCCACCAGTTCTGCCCCCTTGAAGTGGCCCATAGGGCAATTGCAACAGAAGCCAAATGAGCCACCACGGCACCTGACTAGGAAAAGGACAAGCTTCCCCCACTCCAGTTCTACACCAGCATCAGGAGGGATCAGGCCCGGCCGAGGGAAGCTGCCATGCAGAGCTGATGAGACATGCGACCAGGCTGAGGCAGAGGTCGTTCCAGCCGGGTCGCCAGACCCCGGGGAAGCCGTTTAGAGCAGACGAGGGCCTGGTCTACCCTACCGCCTCCACCGGAGCCGAGCCCAGCTCTCAGGGACCGGGGGCGAGTCACTTGCCCCTCCGTGCCACAATTTCCCCCTGAGTGCAATGGGGAGAACGACGCTTGGGAAGCGCTCAGAAAGTGCCTTGTGCTAAGTCTAGCTAGAGCTAATTGCCCATGTGAGGCACTTGCACAGGAGCAAATGCCTGAGACCTCAGTCATAACTGGACTTCCTAAAGCCTGGAAACCAGTCGGGAGAGCCAGGAGGTGGAGGTGCCGTCTGCTCCAGAACTGCCTCGGCTTCCTCATGAACTCCGGCCTGGGTTCAGAACCGTTTCCTTCGCTGGAGCCACCCCGAGAGCCTGCCCTGGGCATCTCCTCCTTTGTCACCGGCACTGAGGAAAGCAGGAGCTCCCTACACAGCTGTTGCAGGGCTATCACGTGAGAGGCTGGGATAGACAGACAGACAGACAGACAGAAAAACAGAGCCAGGCAACCACAGCTGCTGCCGATACTGGTCTGAATTTGCAACAGGCCGGAGGAGGAGAAGCCCACATTGCCCACAGCCCAGCCTGGGCTCACATCTTCCAAAGGAGGCGGAGGCCCTGAGGCCCCACGCTGCAGACAGTGACTGATAATCCCATAACAGCGTCAGACGGGGAACACAGACACCAGCAATCTGCACTCAGCCATGCCAGTAACGCTGCCCTAGATCCTGGTCCTGCCGATTGCTTGGCAATTAACCCCGGAGTGAACCAGGGCTGCCTGTAACTCGCTCCTGGGGGGTGTCTCCGGGATTCTGTGTCTAGCCCGATGGGGGCCTTTGAAGTCATCCAGGAATCTGGGACTCTCCCCTCGCTGCTGACTGTCTCTGCGCAGCCCATTTGCCTTGTCAGGAGAGAGAGAAATGATGTGTGGGGGAGGGTGGGGGTGCTGCGAGAGAGAGGACCGCCCTGGAACAGGAAACACAGCTCCGACCCAGCCAGTCTGCCAGATGGAAGTATATTTTAACTAGATCAGGAGCTAACGTGGCAGCAGGGTCCTGTGGCAGGGCAGCTTTCTAGAGTGCGGGGCATGGGACTACAGCTCTGCAGCTGGAGATCAATGGTGCCATGCATTATTGCTCCTCAAAGGTACCCAGCGTGCTCGCTCTCCATTTGCAACCAGCGGCCTAGTCTTTTGCTATCTAATCCCAGGGAGGGACGGGGCCAGCTGAGAACAGTTAGAGGATCAGAATTGTTAGCAGTTGAGAACATGAGCAGCAATAAATCCTCCATCGCCGCACAGTATCTGCTGTGTAAATCCCCCACGCGTTACTTACTCGCCGTGGCTCTCTTGTGAAATTCTTGGCAAGCAATTCTTGCCCACAGCTGTGGGCAGAAGGAGGCAACACCTCGGAGCAGCTTTAGCAAACCCCTGTGGAAGCTACAAGAAAGCCTACAGAGCAAGCATGGGGGAAACGCAGCCTGTGCCCGCAGACTCGCCGCCTGGTTAGAGCCTCAGAGCTGATCGCTGGGGTTTGGTTTTCTTAAAGAGGAAGGAAAAATTCCTGCGCCTTGCTCCTTACACAGAAATCACTGCGTCTCCTTAGAGTTCCTTTCCCCGCTGCCCAGGGGAATGGAGGGCCATTAGGGGATAGCTTGGCTCTGGAATTCTTCTTCTCTTTACATGAACTCAGAGAGGCTGCTACTGAAATCTGGGCCCATTGTTCTAGGTGCTGTACACACAGTAAAAGACAGCCCTTGCCCTGTAGAGCACATAGTTGAAATAGACCTACACAGGCAAAGGAAGGAAAGAAAAACAGAGGCAGAGGGAGGTAAAGTGACACCCAGCAGGTCAGGAATAGAATTTAGGGGTGGCATCCTGGCCCCATTCAGTGGAGCCAGGATTTCATTCAAGATCTCCTGAGTGAGTCCCGTGCCTCATTCACTGTCTCAAACTGCTTCCCTTCGCCAGATTTCTGGCACACCCCACTTGTACAACACACAGCTCTCGAAAGACGGTTCAACCACCGCGCCCAGCTCCAGCTCACTGATTCACGCCGAGAAGTGTGCAGTATGTACTAGCTGGATCATTGCATTTTATTGGGGTTGTTTTTGTAAAAATAGGCTGCCCAGCCCCCACAAATGATTCACCGGAGTGATAAAAGACAGGAAATTGCTCTGATTGCCTCTCAGAGCACCAAAGGCCCGGATGTTGTGGTGTGAGGGTCCAACCAGCCCTCCCTCCCCCTCCAACTTTGTCCCAAACTATTGTAGCAGCTAATTGTCCTCCCTGCACATTTTCCAAAAGGTGGCACCCAAAGGCTGAATGGTCACAGGAGCTATGAGACAAACCTACTTTATAAACGTTTGCTCCAGGAGCTTCCCAGCGGGAGACCATCCCCCTTCATTGGGGAGGAGGAGGAAGGGATAGGCAATCCCAGAGCCACCTGGGGGTGGGGAAGGGGAGAGCAATGATAGCAAGATGAAGAGAGATCCCCAGTTCTAGACCTCCTCTTCCCAGTCAGAGGAGCAGCTAGCAGATTGGGGCTCCTCCGGCTGGTTTCGCTGAATGCGGCCCTTGTTTACAGCCCTGTAACCTCACTGGGGCTGTCTATGTAGGTGGGGGAGGAACTGGCTTCAATCATTCTGCTTGCGTTACTCTGGCCCCTCCCCACTGCCCAGCCCCTCGCCTCCCCCAAATTTTTATGTGGTGTTTCTCAAGGCCCACACTCAGTGGTCACGTCCAGATGGGCCTCCAACGGCATCTCACTCCAGACGGACAGGCAGACCCCAGGAGAGATTGAGATTTCTGAATCAGTTATTCCACTTCAGCCTGACCCCACCCTGGATCGAGGGGTTTCATTCGGTCAATCACGAAGGCAGAGACGAGTTAGGAAGTTGGGCTCTGGCTCCTCCAGGTGCGGATGTGAACTACCCCAAAGATCAGCGGGGCCCAGCTCCATCCCTAAAGTGTCTCCCAGCACAGCTGGGTCTCAGGCAGGCAGGGACAGAGGGCCACTCCAGGGGAACACTGTGACCCTTGGACAAGAGATCCGTGGCTGCGATGGGAGCTCTGCTCCGTGCACACAGGGCGGCAGTGGGAGGAAACCGCACAGCCGGAGCATGCCGGTGTTGATGTGCCCGACGTTGGCCCATACGTCCACGCAACTTAAAAACACGCACAGTCAGTGCTGCCAAGCAGCAGCCGCACCGGCTCCAGGAGAGCCTCCCAGGCAAGCAGCCAGGCAGCTACCTCTGATGACACATCGCAGAAGAAATGAGTCGGAAAAGGGCCCAGCCCAGCCCGGGTTGCTGTTGCCAAGGCCTGAGGGGGGGAAAGGGGAAACCTAATAAATAAACCAGGTCAGCGTGCGTTCCTTGGCAGCCCTGGGCAGCCCCGCCCTGTTGCTGTGAGTTTCCGCACAGCTGATGACACAAATGGCCTTTACCCAGGACTTGGGTAATGGGTTAACAGTTACAGATATGGGGGGGCAGGTGAGGAGAAATGTTTTCAGTTTCGTGCGTGGGCTCAGCCACACCTGTACCCATCACGTGCCAGGTGGGGACAAGGCAGGACTATTCGGCAATGACCAGGGGTGCATCAGCATCTGGGTCCCACGCATTAGCCATCCTGTCTCTGTTCTTTGTCTTGGGTGCTCAGCTACAATGCATCCCATCTGGGAAACTCCCTCTCAAGCGAACTCACTGGTCCCTAGCCTTCGTCTGGGCCCAAGCCTGGAGCCGCAGACTGACGGCTCTGTCCCAGGCGGCTGCCTGACATCTCAAGGCAAGCAGGGAATTCTCCAGGAGACAACGTGTCAGTAAAGCGAGAGCGATCTGGGTTTGGTCCACACCGGAGAGAACCCAGCAGGGAAAATCCTTCCCATCTTCCAGAGTGACTCTCTGCTGCCCCCTTTCCTGTCCGTTCACAGACCAGATACAGCACAGACCTCCTCCTCACCCCGCCCGATCCAGTCTCCAAGGCTCTCTCTGCTGAGGCCTGGCAGCTCGGGGCCAGAGCGTCATTACAAGTGGCACTGATTTTTTTGATGACAGTTTGGGCGCTGGAAATTGGACTGGGATGAGCGACCAGTTATACCCAGGCTGTCTGTCAGATGGTGGGCGGCTTTGCCAAGGCTCACAAACGTCTCCAGAATCATGTGGATTTGGGCAGCTGATCACCATGACTGGGGTTCAGGACGAGCGAGAAGGGCACAGATCACAGGGCTGCTTCCAGCTCCTTCACCACAGCAAAGAACTTGAGCAAACCGGAGCCAGCAGAGCTGTTTGCCGAGTCCCCCTGCAGGGAGGGCAGACAGCAACATGAGCCCCCCATCCCCACCCATCGGGATGGTGGGATGAGAGACAGGCAGGAAAGAAGAGCATTCTCCTGCCATGGAAGGGAGGAGGGGGGTGATACAATTCACTAAGGGGCAGTGTCGTCCAGTAGAGCACTGGACTGCAAATCAGGAGACCTGGATTCTATCCTTGGCTCTGCCACTGAGCAGCCGGGTGACCTTGGGCAAGTCTCCGTACTTCAGTTTCCCTGGCCAGTGAAACAGGGATAAGGAAACCAGTCCATTATAAAGCACTCAGAGATCTCTGGCTGAGAAGCTCTGGTATTAGTCTGTTTATTTCAGGCTGAATATAAACCCCAGGGGGCTTCTGTTTTGATTGTTTTTTTTGGTGGTGAAGGAAATGGTCCCATCTTCAGACATTTTGCATTCCTGGCATTGGTTCCCCCTCATTCTAGATAAAGATGCATAGAAGCCAATTTGCCATTGTCATCTTAAGAGAACCATCTCCTGGAAAACAATAAGAACCAGAAAGGTGCAACCTCCTTGCCCCATTTCCTGATAGAGACACTAATGGGTAAGTCATTTAAATGCTAATATTATTCATCAGGGCTGCCCGACAAAGCTTATCAGAGACAGCTGGAGATTGGAGTGGGGGTGGGGGGAGGAGAGGAGATTATTGCACAAGGTGACACGGTTGTGGTGCAGAACTGAGCGGCCAACTCTTTCCCTTTTGGGTTGTACCTGGATTTATCAGTCCTGCTCTGAGCAGCCCTATGGCGAGAGAGGGTGCAAGAACTCCTTTTCCTCCCCATGTAATAGCAGGGCAGGATTCTGCCCTTTCCTACCTCGTGCTGAAGAGAGTCCAGGGTGAGGTGACTGCTACTGTGTCAGCCAGTGCCCCACGGCCCAAAGGAGACGCAGCCTCCAGCTAGAGGCCTAGCCAAGTGCCCAGGCACTTAGCAGAGCCAATGGGGCAACCCCTGGGGCGGGGGAGGAGAAGGAAGGTGCCATGTCTCACCTAGCTTTGCACTCCTTGGTGTTCCCCAAAGGCAGCTGTCGTCTCCTGCTTTCTCCCCGCTCTGCTGTGCACGCTCCTTGGAAGAGATGCACCCTGCTGCCCGCTGCAGCTGCCCTGCCTGAGTGGTCCTGCCCTGTAACTAATGTCAGCCTAGCGACACAGCCCCATGGGGCACCCTTCAGCTGCAAACCACGGCGCCCAGCAGCCCCCATGGGGCACCCTACAACAACAAACCAGGCAACCTGTGCAAGGTTGCAACAACAGTCAGGAAGGAATCATTTTTCGTTTTCCAGATGCTAAGGTCACTGCAAACAATCATGGGGGGGGCAAATAACCACTGATGGAAACTCTTGACACCATTCACCTCGAGGAAGACTACGGGGTGGGGGGAGTCTGGCCCAGGATGACCACGGGCCAAAGTGCATCATGGCACTGCCTCTGAAACGTCCAGCTGTTGTGACATAACTTCATGAAATCATGACACAATAGCAGCTTGCCAATGCCCCATCCCTGGACCTGATTCTTCACTCACTGACACTGGCGTAACCCCGTCGAGTTCAGGGACAACAGCACACCTACTCTGTGATGACACCTAGATGCCCTACTCGGTGTTGGGGTCCTGCTGTGTTAGGCGCAGCAGAAACACACAGAAAGACACTGCCGTTTCCCTGAGCACTTACAGTCGAAGAGCAGCCGCCGCTTAGTAAAGGTGGGTGGGGGGACACATCAAAGCCATTTCATGCTCACACGTGCATCGTGAGATCGGAATCAAGCCCCTGGAGCTGGGCGGTGTGAATTCTGCACAGCGTCCTCCCTAGTGTTGGTAACATACACAGGATCAGATTCCCAGTTGCTCCTGATCAAGTGCGGCCCACACAGGGCAGCCTCGGGGAAAGGGTAGCAAAGGGGGTTTTAAGCCACTTTTGTCCCTTCCTGTTCTTGTCTGCTCCAAGGGCTGAAAAGGCCCCAGTGTCAATTAGAAACAGCCCCCCCCACCACTCCCTAGTTTGCAGCAGTCCAGAATTCCCATGGTGCCCTGTGCAATCGGGACCCCCCATCACAGGCTACGTGCCCCAGCGGTATCAAGGGGGCCAGTGCAGGGCTGCCTACAGTGGCACACGCCTGCCCCCAAGGAATCCTGCCCTGTGCAGCAAGGGAAAATGGTTGCAGCGGGGATGAGCCCACCCTACCCTTCCTGTTCTGCATTACACGCATAGCCTGCGCCTCAGGGCACTTCATCGGGACCAGTACGCACAAAGGGTGAGCTCTGCAACACTGCCTCATGGGTCAGACCCGCAGACTGGACAGTCCCAGGCCTTACACAGCTCGGGAAATCTCCCCCCAAGATTCTCGGGACGGCCCTGACCTTGCACCGGGAGCTTGGCCATTGACTTCAGCGGGCCCAGGATGGGCCCCAAGCGGGTGCTGTGCTATTGGCTGCCTGAAACGGTTTGGTGCCATCCAGTCCAGTTTCAGCCTTCGCCCCCTCCGATGGGCTGCCATGCAGGATCGAGCTGCTAGGTGGCGGTGTTGAGATGCACACGGCACACAAAACAGCCCTGCCACATGCTCCTGGCCAAGGGCTACAGAGCCGGGCAGGTCCAGCAGTGGGGTTGTGAGGGGCTACCGTAGTAGCGGGGGAGCACGCTGGTTGCCAGATAAGCTGCACCCCCACTTCTCCTTTCAATGCTCCTTATGGACAATCATTCCACGCATGAAATCGGGGGGAAGGTCCAATTCATTCCCTGGGTCCCATGGCTGAAAAGCAGGCTCCCTGGCCCCAGCGATGCCCAAGGGGAAGTGCTACCCTAGATCCCCCAAGTGGGCCTGGCGCTGACTGCGGGGGGGGGCCTAGGAACTGGGAAGATGTGCTGCAGGCCGTCTCTGCTGCTGGGCTCCCAGGGAGTCCAGGCTGGCGTTTACAGCCGCTCCCCTCTTGGGGAAAGAGCACAGCAAATGATGTATTGGTCTGGGCCCTGCAGCAAGCGAGGTGACAGGGTTTTCATCAGACCTAAAAGGACCACGTTTTCCCCTCCAGCGTAACATACTGTCCAGTGTTACATCCTGGGAATCCCAGCAGGGTATCAGGGGAAGAAACAAGCACATAGCAACCCCACAGGGGCCAAATTCTCCACTGGCCAGTGGCTCCGGGGGTGCTGTGCCAGCAGAGAACCAAGCCTGGGGTATCTGCACAGCCCACTGTTCTCACCTGGTAAAGCAGCGTGAGGCAGGAAGAGGTAGGCCGACAGCACAGCCTAGCAGGCGGAGTGAAGATCAGAGCAGGGACAACGACCCAAAGGGTCTGCTAAGGGCTCAGGGTTCTGGATGGGAAGATTCTCTACCAGTGGCTAAATGGCCCCAGATCAATCCCCTGAGGCGGGGAGAGAGGAGAGCTGAGCCCCAGTGGTTACGAGCTGCGTTCACCCTCTGGCCACGGTCGCACAGGTCCATGGTGCTGCATGTTGTTTGCTCGATGGGGAGGGGACTCAGCCCCGTGCAGGCAAGGAAGGGAGTTTGGTGCCATCTCCTCCCTTTGCCTGGTCGCATGGCCAAAGACAACATTCTCCGCTGGGCAGTTCAGCAGGTGCTGTGATGTTTGGCGCCTGGCCAGCCTGTAGGCAGCCACCCATGGCATGCAACGGATCAACGGAGACATCCGCAGGGAGCTGCGACCCACGCACTTGCAGCCCGGCAGGGCTTTGTGGGGTGTCAGCCCTCTGATAGCAGGACCTGCAAGAGGCACCATGGAGCAGAGAGAGGAGAGGGAGGGAGATGGATGCACCAGCATGCACGGAGAGCGTGAGCTGAGGCAGAGCCATTTAACCACAGCAGCGAGGGAGGCCACATGGCTGACCAGGGCCTTCCTTCCCCAGAGCAGGCTGCTGCCCTCCCCCTTGGACTGCCACTGCGCGTGCCCCGGCGATGCCCTATTCTAGCGTCCAGAATTAAAGCCTTGGCCCTCCAGTGAGACGAACAGGAGCTCTGGGATTAAAGCTGCCTCAGTCCCCCTCAGCTCCAGTGAACGGAGCCAGGATTCACCTGGAGAGCAGGAGCGGGTGGAGGGACAGGAGGTGTTTGCACCAGGCAGAATTCGCATAGCTGCTGCCCAGCTCATTCCCTGCCTATAAGCCTGCAGCATTCTGTTGCCTTGCAGCAGGGCCCTCGCGAAGGGGCGGCCCCGTTCTTCGCCCCATGGTGCCCAGCATGCCTCGCCAGTCAGGAGAGCCTGGCCTGGATCTGAGCGTGCTGCCGACAGGACGTACGGGTTTGGCTGCCTTTGCGAGGGGCTGCAGTTCGTAGCCTGGCTGTCCGCGGCCCAGCCATCAGCCACGAAGGGGACCCTCTGTGGCTGGAAGGGAGCCCGTTTGCGCGAGTGCTGATTGCTCGGGGGCACCGCCAGTGCCTAGCACCCTGGATTCTCCAGGGCCTGCGGGAACAGGCCTCCCCCTGCCTCGTCCTCCCCACTTCAGGCCACCGAGCTGGAAACTCGGCCTGCTGCTCCACAGCGTGTGCCGGGGCCTCCGGAGCAGGATGCGGAGACGCAGGGCCTCTCCGAGCTGGGGCGGTTTCAGCAGCTGCCCCACCTTTTCCACATTCTTTCCACCCTCCTCCTCCAACCCCAGCCATCCCCGCCCCTGCTCTCTGTGCTTACCCTTTCAGAGAAGCACCCCCCACTCTCCCCCCAACCATTGTGGCTTTGAATAGCCAGTTGCCCAGAGGCACTGCCTGCTTGACAACTACCCTGAAAAGCCAGGCCAGCACAGAAAAGCTGGGGGACGGGAGAGGCACCCCCAGCTCCACTAAGGGCTGATCTCATAGTGCCTGTCGCTCCGGTTTTATTGGCTGGAGGCTGGTACCAAGCCCTGCCCAGGACTTGAAGGGACAATGTGGAACCAGGGAAACTCCCCTTTCCATTCAGTCCTGGCCTCAGCGTGCCTCCCCTCCCCTGCTGTGCCACAGCGCCTCGTCTCCCCCTCCCCGGCCACGGTCCCTCCTCCCCTCTCCCCAGTCTCCATTCCTGTCCCCAGCTTTCTGGCTTCCCAGGGACTAACTGATGCGCGCTGGTGGGCGGTGGGGCTGGTGCTCCCAGGCTGGGGCTCCCAGAATAGAGAGGCCACGCTCAGAGGGGCAGGGGCCTGTTCATCCCAGTGTGGCACCAACGCAGAAGAGCCTGCAACAGGATTTTCAGAGAGCTCAGCCCAGTGGGGCAGCCCCACTAGGACTCAAGGGAGAGCTGTGCAGAAGCAGCTTCTACTCTCTTTTGCAATGGGGCAGCTCCTGGTTTCGCTGGAGTAGCAGCAGATGGACTCCAGGACTTAGCAGCAGGATTTGGCCCAGAAGGGTGAATTAAGTGCCAGGTTTGAACGTCGTAACGACTCAGGCTATTTACTCATCAAACTGGCCAGGGAACAGCGAGCTTTCCTGACCCCTTCTGCCAATGTGCCTCGAGCCTGACCCAGCAAGTCTTTCTCTACCTAGTCAGTCCTTGGCCCCAGCTGAGATTGCCAGCCCAGTGGTAACTAGTGCCAGCTGCGATCCTGGTTTCCATGATAGGGAGACTCGCCCTCCCAATGAGAACTCCCACGTCATTCCAAGTAGGCACTGAATAGATGCATGGCTTCTGCTCTCTGCCAGTCTGGGTTGGATTTGAACCAGCCACATAGAAGTCAATGGTTCTGTATCCCATTTCTCATCTGCTCAGCCTCCCGATCCTCCAAGGGAAGAAAGCTGTCTGTTTTTAACAGCAGAACAGCCTCCCCTGCCTTTCTTGCTGCTCCCTTTCCACCTGGCCTCTCCCTGGCAATTCTGGTTCAACACCACCCTTTATTTTATATCCATTTGGTCCAGCACCAACCTCAGTCTATACCCGTAAGGTCTCTGAGAGAAAATGGAAGTGTGGGAGAGTCAGAGAGAGTGTGAAAGAAAGAGTTTTAGCCCTAGAATGTCACTTGCTGGCCTCCATTTTTGCACTTGAAATTTCCAGACCCAATTTTACACCTACAATCATTTGTGGGCACAATTTAAACCACTTAGCCATCTAGGTGCAACCATCTGATTGGTGGGTTTCAAAAGTTACCTACGTGGCCTGGATTGGGGCAGGCAATTATTTGTGCCCCCAAAAGAGCAGGCACAAAGCCAGAAGCCATTATGTCACAAGTAGGTTTTGTTCGCAAGCTAAGGCAAGACACACATTCCCCAGATGGACTGCAACACTGCAGTGGCTTTGGCATTACACAACGCACGGCACATCAGTGGGTATTTGTCAGCCTGAGGTTTGCTGGAATCTGGGTTTCCTATAATCCTGGATCAGGTTCACCAAAACATTGGCCAGCATGAGAACGTGACAGGAATTCTGCTTCAGCTGGTTCATAGAGATGGACTAGGTGCGTGTGTGTGGGGTGGGGTGATATCTTTTATTGGACCAACTTCTTTTGGTGAGAAAGACAAGCTTTGACATCTGCACAGAGCTCTTCTTCTTGAAAGCTTGCCGCTCACACCCACAGAAGTTGGTCCAGTAAGATATCACCTCACCCACCTTGTTTCCCTAAAGTCCTGGGACCAACATGGCTACACCTACACTGCACATCACCTGGTCCTGGCAGATCGGTACTCAAAGCCCCGTGTCCCATGGCTCTGCTGGAACTGGGGAGGAGGGCAGAAGAAAACTGTTCTTCTAAACATGGCTCTTTGGAGAAGCTTTCAAAGCAACCGATGCTACCGAGTCACCGGCTGCACCCTGTTACACAAGGGGGTGACAGGCAGGGAGAGCTGCGTGACTCCAGACGCCGATGGACCCAGCCCGTTTACATTTGTTCATTTCCAGCTTCCCATGGTTCATTCAGCAGCACCATGCAGGAGTGCAACGTAATCTCCCCCCAGAGCCAGTGAAAGACCAGCGCGCTAGGACAGCCGGGCCACACGGCCTGTCTGTGCCCTCACACTACGGCCGTGTCTACCTCCACAGGGCGCAATAGAGCGTGAAGGGGGACGGGTCAGGCCTGTCTCGCACCACCGCGGAGTGGGGAAGCAGAACTCACGCTGGAGTCAGCGACACGCAAGCTGCCGCGCCAGGGTCTGACTAGTTACCTGGGACCAGCCCAGGCAGGGTTACTGGGCTGTCCCTGAGATCTGACATGTACCCAAGAGTTTCCTGGTCCCAGCTCTTCATTGCTACTAACCAAAGGACCCTACTTTTGCAGCTAGTCCTGAGCATCAGACATGGGACATCCAGCCTCTCTAGCCCTTTGAAGCTAAAGCAGACCGGAGATGGAAGGACACTGCCTATGGACCCATTTACCCAATGCAGGTGTTTACAAATGACAGTCACTGGAAACCATGCCACACCACAGCCACCCAATCTGAACCCCTCTGGGCAGGGATGTTGGACGCGAAGGCCCAGGTCTGGACTTTCTGGACTGAGTTCGACTAGGGCTGGAACCTCAGGTCAGGAGTTTGTCTGGAGGTGATGGAAGTCTCACAGGAAGAGCTGAACTCAGTAGAGCACCACAACTCGAGAGTGGAAATCTCAAAGGAGAGTCACTGGTTCCCCCACCCATCGCCCGCACTGGTTCCTGAGAACAGCTGGCTGCATCTTAGCAAACCCCAGCTCTGAAGGGGCCTGGCACCTGACCCCTGAACTGACCCTTATCTGGATCCCAGCACAGCCACTTGGGCCATCTCTGTTCACTCCCCATCCTCACTGGGGACCTCTCCCGGAGCCTCCTCCGCTCCTGGTTCAATCAGCAGGGCAGGTGGGAGCACTCCAGAGCCCCTCAGCCGTTTGCAGAAGCGGGCTCTTTGATTGCATGAGGGCACATCTAAGCGAGCTGACACAGGACTTCCATGCCCCCCTCCTTCAGTGACGGCGCGAGGGCCCTCTGTACAGCCATTCCCACTGAGCTGTGTCCTGCAGAAATAACCCCATGCAAACCCCAGCAAAACCTGTTGGCCTCCTGGGAGAGCAACCACCAGGCCCTACCTTCACATCCACCCTCGCTCACCACAGCACTGCATCTCCCAGCAGCCCCTCAAGCCACAGCCCCTATAATGGCCAGCTTTCAAGGACTGAAGTTGTGAGATGAGCCACACTTGCGCTTCAAGGACGCGGCCTGTTGCAGGCTGCTAGTGTCAGGGGATAACGGAGCTGGTTTCCTTTTCTTCTTTATGACAACAATTTAACATAATGTTTAAAAAACCCAAGCCACATTTATGGACGATTTCCTGCCTCTCCCCTCTGTAACTCAGCTGCTGCCAGCTCGCAAACTCCAGCTGCGAGAACCTGGACTCCAGGGATTCCCAGCTGTATGGCTGCCAGAGATTCCCAGCTGCATGTGTGACCTGCTGGCCCTGCCAGAGGCCAGCTCCTCCAGCTAGGGCTGGGTTCAGCGTGGGCCTCTATGACAGAGAGACAGGGTGCTGAAGGGTTTTTTTTTCCTGTTGCTCTTCCATCCCCCACTGGTTCGCATAACAAGAAACCCGGGGCCCTTTTCTCCCCCCTCCCACTGTCTAGGACTCCTGAGCAGGAGAATTAGGTCTCAGAGACCCGATCCTGGGAGTGACTGACTGCAACGGGCGGTGAGGACCGCAGGGCACATTGGAGGATTAGCCCTCAAGGGTGATGCAGCCCAACTCTAGTCTTCCTGTGGCTGCTGCTCTTCTTGTTATGGGCTGGAGAGGAAGGACGACAGCTCTTGGAGATCGTACTTGGGTGCCGAGGAGGCAGCAAAGCGAAAGAGGGGAAGTGGAGCAAGATAAGTGGGACAGTGACCCTAAACGGAAGGTACTGGGGGGAAGTGGGGCTGCACCCATCCATGAGCATCTGCTTCAGAGAACTGAGATCAGCCAGGGTGTGCCCCTGCCCTCAGTCCCCGCTTGCAGGGGCTGGGGGAGGCGGAGATGCCGTGAAGGTCTCTATCCCCTGCTGACGGCCTGGGCTTGATTTGGATAATGAATGCCAGATGCTGTCAGGCTGGAGGAGGAGAGATTCTCTCTGACAAGCAGCAGCGAGGACGGAGCCGGTGGCGCGTGAAATTGGCCGGTCCAGGCTTCTTAATCGCCCTGCATCTCGCAGGAGGTGGGGGAGGAGTGTGGTCCCTGAATTCAGAGCCAGCTCTGAGCTGTGCAGGCCCCCCTAGGCCCGCCCAGCAGGAGAAGGGGGGAACAGAAGCCAGCTCCGCTCCACCAGACCTTGCTGATTACCGCTGCTCTCCCCAAAAGGATGCAGCTCCTGCTGGAAGCTTCTCCTCCCCTCCCCTTCGTGCAGCGCCCATTGGTCCCCGGGTCTGGTGCTCGGCTTTGGTTGGTGGAGGGGGGTGTCTGTCGCTGCAGAAGGAGCCGCATTCTTTGTAACAAAGAGAAGCTCAGCACGTTCCTCTTCCCACTGCTGACCCCCTCACCCCTGGGCAGCCACGCACGTATCCCTCCTGCAGGCCCACCGAGAAACGTCCCCAGTCACGGGGGATGGGAGAGACGGAGTCACATACACTGACATTTGACGGCTGCGCAGACAGACAGACAATCAGGCACAGACACATGACACTTCACAACTGCACACACACAAACCCAAACGGCACATAGAAAAGGCACCGGTCCACCCACGTGCACTGACGCACCAGGTGGCTCTTTCATCACACACCGTTGGTGCAAGACGTCTGGCTCCATTCGCGGAGGTGGCCCTGGCTGTTTTTCACATGGCAGGCACCAAGCACGGCGCCACTGGGGGTCCGACCCAAAGTTTCTTCTCCAACAAAACTCCTGTCCGGAGCAAGGCAACAAAACGGAGTCGCACACCCAGACAGAGCATTTCCTGCCCAGCCCAGCACGGGGGAGCTGCCAGGGAGATCCCTGTGGAGTCATCCTAACGGCACCTGCTGGCCGCAGCAAATCAATACCATGCTCTGCCCCAGCCTGTCCCATCCAGGGGCACAGGCCCCTGCCGCGCTGCCCTCCTTAGCTCTGCCCCTGCAAACGGTACGCACCCTGCGTAGGGCTGTGGGTGCCACTCTTTTGACAGGAGGTATTAATCCTCATAGAAGATTTCCTGCCCCACGTGGCTCGAGTGCCTAAGAAGCAGCTGCACACTCAGAGGATTCGGAGTGTTGTTAGCACAGGCCATTCATACGCCAAATGAGAAGTCAGTGAAAGCCGGCAGGAGACGTCGAGGCAATTCAGCAACAGCAGAACAAGCGTCTGGGTCCCTGCCACGGGTGCTCTGGGCACAAAGGCCTCTGCGGCAAGCGGGTGGGTTGGAGGAATTTCCCCCTGCCGAGCACAGTGGAAAACGGAGCCATCACACTCTTGGCCTCCCTCTGTCTCTCTCAACTCACAGTCGGTTTCAATAGCTTTATTGGCCTGACAAGCGATGAATGTGTTGCCAGTGTTAATCCTTCAATTGCCAGTGTCTGGGACCCATTTCCACAGGGGAAAAGGGGCTATCTGGTAATTCAGTCCATTTCTGATGCCATTTCAGCCCCCTCCCTTCCCAGCCCTCTGCTCCGGTTCCTTTCAGCACTCCAAAATCACATGGTGCTTTGCTTCCTCCCTTCACAGTGGGAACGCGTCTCTTAGGTCCCACCCTCGTCCCCCACGGGGCCCAACTTCACAACACCCCTTCTCACAAGTAGTAGCGCGAACAGAATCGGGCCCTCAGCATCTGTCTGCCTTTGGGGCTTCCTTCCATCAGCCAGTCCTTCCCTGAAGCTCTGGAGAGGGCAGGCAAGGGTGAGCTGGCAGGAGCCTCTCTCCATGGCTGCTACCTGTTAGTTTTGGCAGGAGGAACGCTGACTTCTTTCCTGTCTTTGGAGAAGCCAAGACACCACAAAGCAAATCACTGATGCCTAACAATGGACGTCAGTTTGTTTCCTGCAGCACCACTGGGTTGCCCTGGGAGAAGGGAGGCAAGATTATGGCATGGAAAGCAAAAGGGGAAAGATTGGTCTGTGTCACTTACATAGGCTCTTTTCTAAATGGGGTCACATTAATGGGAGGATGGGCTGTCTAGTGGTGAGAGCAGCCTGAAAGGCAGGACTCGTGAGTTCTGTTCCTGCATCTCTGGGATAAGCTTCCTATTTGACCTTGGGCCAGTCACAGATAATCCGTGCCTCAGTTTCTCCATACGTGAAATGGGAGTCGGGGCAGCTGCTTCAAAGAACGTGTTCTAGAAAGCAGGGTATGACGGAAAATGCTTCTGATGCAGAGCCAGAGAAGCCCCCTGAACCATGGATCCGACTGCTTGAAGACACACGATGATCTCCTGGCCACATGGACCCCTTCACCCAAAAGCCTGGACCCAAATCAGAGACAGACGTTATTGACGGGACACCCACAGCACCTCAGGGAACGGCTCTTCTGACCCTCACAGCTCCTAGCAGAAACAGCTACAGCCCAGAGGCACTTCCATGGTGAAAACGTGTCACCAAGTGTCTAGACTCTATCCTTCTGCACGGAGCAGCAGAGGGTCCTGCGCTGGGCCCGGGAGTAGAGTCCCGTTGGTCACAAGCCAGGAGAGGAAAGGAGGAAGGAGGGCGAAGCAGCAGAGATGAGGTAGGGGGTGCCCACCACTGTCTCTGGCACCCATTTTCACAGGGGAAATGGGGGATGTCTGGTAACTCAGTCGATTTCTGATTGAACAGCAGCTGCCCCTCCCCAGCCTCCTAGTCCGGTCCCTTTCGGCACTCCGACGTCACGTGGCGCTTGATCTAATCTCCACTAAAGGCCATACGAGTCTTTCCATTGATTCCAGGAGCTTTGAATCAGCTGGTAAGGCCCAGATAGGCTCCTAACTTCCACTGAAATCAAAGTAATTTTGTGGATCAGGCCCAAAATGTCTCTGGCTCCATCCCCTCCAAACTCTCTGGCTGCCCCAGGGTAGGAGAATCCACCTTTTTGCTTTTTAATCAGCTTCCACACAGGCTGTTTTCACACACTGGGGCTGTCCCTGAGCCCCTAGGTGGCTATTTAATGCAGCCAGGGGAGTAGAACAGGCAGATGGGCTGGACCCTGCGGTGACTCCTGGTTTCAAGGCTGATGCAAGCGAGGCTCATCAGGGATGACCCTGTCCACAAAAGATCCTGGGGGGGTGGCAGGAAATGATGGATTGTCCTAAATAACCCAGCGGATGGTAATGGGCCATATGTCACCCTAGCCCAGAAGGCAAAGAGGGCGGGGCGGGGGGGGGAAGAGGAGGTTAGCAGGGTCACTGACCTCCCTTGGAGGGTTTCCACTGTTCAGCATTTGAGAGTCACTCATGAACTGGAAGCACGAAGTGGATGTGGGGGTCTCTGTGCTTTCTTTGGGGAAGCAGCTGCTGGGGAATCTGCCCATCGTATTCTGGGCCCAGGGGTGCCCCAGTCCTCCTCTGCTACGCCCATGGCCCACTGGGGCATATGCCAAGAGGACACAGAAAATGAGTCCCACCCTAGCAGGAGTGAGAGCATTCCCCTTCCTTCTGGGCCACCAGGCCCATCCTCCTCCTTGTTCCGTCCCCCCAAACCACGCTAGGTTTGATGCTTCTCCTGCTGGCCGGAGTCCCCTTCTCTACGGCAGCGGCCAGTGCTGCTTTGTGGGCAGGCCAGTGGGGTAGTATTTTGTGCGGTGCTGCCACGGATCCTTGGGGGAGAATTTCAGCATTGGACCATTTAGCGCAGAGTCGTGCAGCCTGGCAAACCCCTTCCTCGCCTGTTTGCTGCCTAGCTTTGATCTCTCCCCTGGGGATTGGATTAGGAAGGAAGGCTCAAGTCAGGGCCCCACCACTCCAGGTGAGGGGAATTGCTGCCCATCCTCCTGGTTTAAAATGCGGTTCTGCAGAGGGGCTGGAGTAATCTTTACAGCAGAGGTGCTGAGAGCCACTGAACCAAACTGTAAACCCTGTAGAGAAGGGAAACCACTTCAAGCCAAGGCGTGTGGTGTACCCCCACAACCCTAGTTCCAGCACCTACGTGGTTCTGTCTAACCTGGGTTGCTCACTTCACGGCAAAGAAAGGCCCAACCCAACACCTAGAGCTTTGGGGAAGTTTGGATCTGGATCCCCATGATGGAGCTGTAGTTGGGAAACTCACATCTTGGGCTTCCAGACCTTCTCCAAGCCATGGAAGGTGGACTGGTGATATCCTGGCTATTTCCAACAGATTTTCCACGACTGTTACTTTTACCTGGCCCCTCATACCCAGCATCTGTGGGGCAAGGAGCAAATGAAGGGGGAAATAAAATATCCTTTTGAGCTCCATAAATGCATTTCCTTCTATGTGTTATTGTATTTTCCTGATCTAAAAACTAATCGCCGTTCACTCTCCAATATGTTCTGGATCCCTGGTCATAAAGGAGACCAGCAAAGCTAACATATATACACACAACGCACGCACGCACGCCTCATGCAGTTGTTTCACAAGGCTTTTCCTCCTTGTTCTTCGCATTAGACATCGCAGGTCCTGACTGCTCCATCTTGCCTCAGACACTTTGGCAGTTGTTGGAGGTGAGAACGGGCCTGCTAAGGAAAGTCACTGAGTCCCCAGCTGACGAGGGAGATGATGTTTTATGGGTGTGACAGCGCCACTGTCATTAAGACCGAGATTAGCTGACTGTTTCACAGCTGAGTTTTCTAAATGCGCTGTCGACAGAGAAATCTAGATATCCAGAGCGACACACACATTTGCCACAGCGTGCAGTGCACTGCATGCATCATCCTTGATCAAGAGACATTCTACATCCAAGTGCCTTCCGATACGCTCAGACTGAAAACCTCCGCAAAGAAAGGTGCAGCCAAGGGTGCGGGTGACTCGGCCTAGAGCTCTGTTCTCCTCATAGTCCTGCGTGTGCGTTGAAGAGGGTACGCCTCGCCAGCTCTTTAACTGCCATCTAACTGACTACGTGGTAACAATGAACAGTGCTGGCAAGCTACCGAGCGTTCAGATGACAGCACGGGCAAAGCCCCAGTGGTGCAGCAGGCCTGTTTTTCTTGGAGGTGTACGAGACTCTCACCGAACTAACCACTGCACACAGCCCGTTTCTGTGCTAGCTGTTCAGTAATGGCAGGCTGGGGAGGGCTGCGCAGACCTCCGCGTGGCACAGCTACGGCTGTTGTTGCCGTTTGAAAATAGCAAGTGTGGTGTGTTTAGTGACTAGCTATGGGCTGAGAGACCCAGTGGTGCCAGCTGGCCGAGGAGTTTACAGGGATCCCCTGGGTCTGATGTCTACGTAACAGTGTGCTGAAGGGTGGCTGTGAGGTCTCTGCCGAAAGCTAGTCATGCACTGGTCATTGTGATGTGAGTGTACACAGGATGCTGAAGGAGTTAGGTATCTATACTAAAAGCTACCTTCTTAAGGTAGATAAGTTAAGACAGCTCACGGCAAGGTGATAAACAGGTTCTGTTCAGGCAGGGGGTAGAAGACACGTATCTCCCTGGCTGACCATTGTGCATTGTGCGTCTTACAATGCAAGTCTATTTGCATACAGAGCCATTGGCTAATCAAGATTGCGAAGTCAACAAGAGATCACAAACTCTACAGGAAGGCACACCCAGCGGGGTGTGGGTGCATGTCCTGTTTATAACTAGGATCAAAAAATTAGTCAGGCGATTGCCCATGGACAAGGATATCCTTCACCTAGGGGACAAGCAGCCAGCTTGTCCTATCAGTGGAGGATCAATGCCAGTGGGGCGTTAAAGGCATTGGGTGAGCTCATCTCTGCAGCACCGGGGAGCGTCTTGTCAATTAAGCCTAGACTCTAGAAACCATGTTATGATTTTGGGTTAAATGTAACCTATTGTTTCTAATACTTCTACCTACTTGCTGTTATTTGAATCTCTGTTCTTTCCTCTCGTTTCCACTGTATCCGAATCCAAGCCCTGTGAGTGGAACAGAGCGGTGATAGGGGGAAACAAGGAAGCTGACTGGGAACAGCAGATCTGGGAAGCGAGAGAGGGCCGTGGAAGGAGGCGGGATGCTCTCAGGGATGTTTGCTGGGCATGGAGCGTGCCTATTGCTTGCCTGCAGAGCAGAGGGACAGCAGGGCCCTTGCAGGCTGAGAGGGGGGCACTTGTATTGCCCGGGGCTGGTGGAGTCAGGGAGCTGACCCCTGGCAGGCACACACAAGGCCTCCTCCAGCTAAGGGCAGGTGGTAGCAAGTTGCCTCCCAGCCCTAAGTCCCTGGGAGGCATCGCAGTGCCTACTGTAGACAGCCACTTTGGAAAATCTTGGCCTTGGATTTTAAGGTTCACCCAAAAGACCCAAACCCAATGAACTGGCTGATATTCAAGAAATGACTCCTATCTACGCTCTCCTTCCTTCTTTGTACGTTCATCCAGAGACCTCAGCATGCTTCCTGACAGCGTGTCTCTCCTACCCCTTTGACAGAGGGCAAAACGGAGTCCCAGAGAGATGAAACGACGCACCTAAGGTTCTACGTTGAGTGGGAGAACTGACACTAGAACTTGTAATGAAAGAGGTGCCGGAGCGCAAATAACTAGGTGCCGAGACTCAAGCAATTTTTTTTTACATTCAGAACTGACGCAGCAAGCCCGGAGGTGCCGGAGCTGACTTGCAAAGCCCGGCACAAATTTAGCTCTGACTAGAACCCAACTCTCCTGGCTCCTAGTCCCTGGGCCCCGCTTCCCCACGACAATTTGAGATCCATGTGGAGAAAAGGCCCCGTCTAAAGGTAGGTTGCTAAATTACTCACACAACAGTCGTGTGGGCAACTGCGTGATGCTCAGACCAGGCCCTGCAGCTAGGATCTTAGGATTTTTTAGGGTTGTTGTAGGCTAGGACGAAGCAGCGCGTCAGCGACCGCAATGAGAGATCTGCCTGTTAGCAAGGCGCTGAAGCGAGGGGGAGGGGTGCATGCAGAGGAAATGCAGTGTTAGTGGAAGCACTGGAGTATCGGGCTGATTTCCTGTGGGAGAGCAGCCCCATTTCCTTCGACACCACTCCCTAAAGATGGGTCTGGGAACGCAGCAGGACGAGTCAGCATGAGGCAACCGCAGGCACTAGTGACGCAGCGGGTCCTCGGAAAGCCTATTGCTGCTGCCAGGGAGTTTTATAGGCTTATGAGAAAAATACCACGGCACATTAATGGCCAGAAATTCTTTGGGGGATATCAAGTCACTTCAGGACATAAATTCACCTCTCTTCATGTTTGACCACAAAAGCCCTTTGTTATATGGCAGCAGCTGGGTTTGCTTTGCAGCTGACACTGTATTTTATCAGAGAAATCCTGTCCCGCTAGCCGTCCCCTCCTAGCTGGATGGGGCCAGCACTCGTGTAACAACCTGGATCTAGCACAACTGGGGAAGCTGAGTAACAGAGCTGTTAAGGGATTGATCAAGAATATCCACCGCAGAGTCAGGAACAGAACCAAGAGCTCCTGGCATCCGCTCCTCTGCTTCAACTGCAAGACCATCCTTCCTCTCTGTTCTGCTGTTATTATGCAAAATCTTGGCTGGGTGCCTTTTCAATGAAATAAATAACTACACCTATGTCTGAGCAGACGTGCTCCCATGCGCATGGCCACTTGTCTGGGGGTGCCCCTCTTGTATACCGTGGTATTTTGATCTTTTGGCCTACGTTTACCCATGCAGCAGAATGCACACCCTTTTGGTTTGGAAATACTTTGACAGGAGTCACGTCTCCCTCCTTTGCCTTAGTATTCAGCCAGTAGAGGATGAGGAAGATCTGTGTACTAGTAGGCACCACATGTGTGTGTACAGATGTTCTCGGTATGTGGTGTGTGTGTGTTCGTTCTCTGCTAGGTGTTCAAGCTGCATCCATGTTTGCACCTCCAGCAACATTCGAAAAAGGCTCAACAAAGCTACAGGGAAAGAAAATAAAGGAAGGAGAAAGAACCAGAGCGTCCCTGTCCCTCTGTCCCCTCCCCCTGGCTGTTGACATGGCTTGGCGCTGTGGTGATCCTGCGTTAGAAGCCAGTCAGGAGGGCTGGGAAGGAGGACGGGGAGGGGCGGGGGGGGAGGACAGTAACCTGAGAGGCCTCCTCTTTAATCCTGACAAATGGACTCTTTTCACTGGGGATAATGAAGCCATCCATCTGGAACTGGAGATAAGGGGAAGCCAGTACCACAGGGATCTGTGTGGCAATAAAATGGGAAGTCTCCCTGGGGGAAGAAGGGCCCTTTGTTGCCAGCATTCTGGAATCAGCCAGGCATGAGAGTAATGGGTGCAGGCCCCCGGGGCAGAGTTTGGGGGAGACACAGTGTGAATGCTGCGCTCAGGGCAGGGGTCATGACGACAGGTGGACCTACCCTCTCTAACGCTGGGGTGCAGTTTCTCGCTTATGGAGGAAAGGGCTCCTTTTAGTAACACCTTGCTAGGTTTCTCTAGGTAACTGCCCAGGAGTGTGGGAGCAGGAGGTTGCTGTGGGTTGCCGAGCGGCTGCCCCTCCCCAGCGTGTGGACGTACAAGTAGCTGCAGCCTCTGAAGATCCCCTTTTGATGAAGCAAGTCGACTTTTAACTTCTAAGCCTCTCAGACAAGTAACAGCCCAGGAAAGGTGATTTCTCCAAGGGTTTTATCCGGCTACCCATAACCTTAGTAGCTGGCCACCTCCCATCAAAAGTAGATCAGCAATAGCAAAGCGCTCTGAGCAATGCAGCATCTGAGGGGCCCTGTGGTAGCCAGCTGCTTACTTAGCTTGCCACGCTGCTGCTGCCACACATCTGGAGAAGGGCTGAACAGGGCATTGTTTGGGGAAGACACTCAGACTTATTCGCTCTCGGGCCCCTTTCAGCAGCCAGGGAAACAAACATCTCTCCTTGGACGATCCCCTGGCTGGGCTCTGTGGGGAACATCTCCTGCTAGCAGCAGACTCACCATACTGGAGTGGCACATCACTGCCCTACCCAAACTGGCCAGGGCTGGATTAGAGACAAATCAAAGTCTAGTTACCACTCCTCCACCCCAAAAATACACCCATGATCTTTCCAGTCACGTACCCTACATCAGATATAGGCCAGTGCTGGCAGCTTCAAAAGCAGCAGCAAAACCCATAATGCACCCAAGTTTGGCTATACGGTTCTCTACCACACAGGAACATTTCTTCTCAACCCAGCTGGTGATTGCTAAATGCCGGGTAGCATGAGGATTAATGGCCTTTTAAACTGTATCCTAACTAATTACTTCACTCTTATAAATGTCTGTCCACTCGCCAGCCTGACGGAGCCACTTGTTTCAATTGCATCCCAGGGCAGTGAGTTTCACAGGTTAATTATACATGGTGTTAAAATGTGGTGCCTTGTAATCTGATCAGGCACTCCTCCCCTGACCTTGTATTGCTGGGAGGATAAACAGGAGGCTCCAGATGGCCTTCACATTGTTTCCCATCCTCTGTTAATCTCCTCTCACTCCTCTTTCCCAACTCACTAGCCCTAGACTTTAATTTCTCTGTGTAAAGCAGCAGCTGATTCCCTCCTCCACATCCCTCTAAGTCATTTCCATTATGCTCTCTCCTGCTCTCATGCAACCCCACTAGAAATGGGGACTGCACCGAGTTCCTGAGGGTGCAATTCAGCCCATGGTTCTGTTCTAGCCTTCAGGGCTTCCTTACAACCTTCCCTGCTCTTGCTTAAGCACAGTAACTTTTTGCAGCCGTGGCTCCCTCTGTATTTGTCCTCTCTCTCACTCCCTTAGTAAAGATAGGGCCAAACCGTGATGATCTTCCCTGAAGCAGGGGGGCGGCTGGACTGGCCGAGCAGAGGTGCTGAGGCATTCTGCCTGGGCAGGACAGTGACTGGGAGCCCAGTGGGGGAGTGTGCTGCCTAGCCCTCCTTCCACCTGCTGGCAGATGCTTCGCCACTCCCTGCTGCCCTGTGCTAGCAGGGCTAAAAGTGATGGGTGTTAGCCAGGCCTTTCTGGAGCTATGGAGGGTCAGGCTCACTAGCCTGTGCCATGGGGCTGCTAGTGTCAGCACGCCTGCCCTGCATCCAAGCCCCTCTCCACCCCAAGAAGGACAAGCTAGGGCAATCTACCCCACTGTAGCCCGTTCCACACGTAGTGCTGGTCTCTAGGGCTAGAGCAGTATGCAGTCTATAAAATGGATATCTGCCCATGCTGCACCATGGGTCAGCTCCACCCCTGGTGTCCCACTCCAGCCTGGGCACAGAGCAATCCTCTCCTTCCCCACACTGTGAAAGCCACCCAGCGTGGCTACCCCATACCCCTAGTTTACCTTCTCAACTGGGGGGGAGAAAAGGGAGTCTGCTGCAGTGGTGCTCGTGCTCTGGCCCTGCCCCTCCCATTCGCTGCACGCTGGGGAAGCAGGATGCCACCACCGAGCTAAGCTCTGCATCACACAGGGTTGTGCACACCACACAAGCCCCCTCAACTTCTCCCCCCTCCACATCCCCTAATGCAGAAAAACTACATCCATTTTGCAGCCAAGGACACAGCCACGGCATTTAGGGCAGGATTTGAACCTTGTTGCTCCTTCATGCAGTCGTGCACGTACGCAGTCTATGAGAGGGGCATTTAGAGAAAACCAACCCCCAAACTCTGTGCTAATCACTCAAACCATGATAGAACAGCTAAACACACTCTAATATTCTAAGACTTTTTACAATGACGTATTTAAAGGGGCATCAGAAAGGAGGACACTGAAAGTTGTGAGCTGGACCCTGTGGTGGAGAGAAGGAACTGGAGACAGGTCTGTTAGCCCCGCTCTTTACCGCCTCAGGCAACACCATGACTGAGATGAGCTAGGGCACACGTGAGGACCAACAGACACGACTTTCAAATTCTCTGCCTCCGGACACACGAGTAAACCCTTGGCGGAAAACACTAGGGATGGTCACTCGAAGACGTAGTGAGGGGGCATTTTCAAAGCTACCCTGCACAGCCAGGCGGAGAAAGGGAATTTCATTTTGCAAGGAACTTGGCTATTTCAGAGTCTGATTTCGTTCTCTTTTGAAATACCTCCCCTAACCCAAACAGTCTCCCCAAAAAGGAAGAGAGCCCCAACACTGGGACAATCCACCACGTACCCTGGAAGTCCCCCCCACTCCAAGGCAGTCCAGCAGACATGCTACCAAGGAGACAGGAGGGCAGGCACACAAACCAGGCAAGTTTCAAAACCCGCTCTGGGCTGTGCTGGAACTTCACCCAAGTGAAGCCATCACCCTGAAGTCTTCCTAGTTTGACAAAACCAGCAAATTCTGACAGTTTGTTTGGATCCAAAGTTTTCCAGCTAGCTCTAGGAGCCTGTATGGAACTAGACACTGCAAGGATCCAGACCATTTAGTTTAGAGAGGAGACTGTGAGCGCATTATAGGATATAACGCACAGCATGGCCACCCGCTCCTGCAACCTAGCGCAAGAGATGCTCCACCTCAGTTTCCCTCTTAGATGTGAGGCTAGTCCTGCAACAGGCCAACCTTCCCGCAGGAAGGCCTTAGCACTAGACTAGCACTCCCTCTGGTCCAAAGAGCATAAAACAAACAGGTATTGTACCCCTCCCAGGCTGCCCTCACCCTTAGAACACTAACCTGCACTTTCTTCTCTAGTGTCCATCCCCCCGATGGGCTCCCGAGGCCTAGCATATTACCCACAGGCTAGAGGAATGGGGGGGAATAGGCCTTTTCCCACACTTAAGCTCTCCCAGCCCTTTCTGAAATCATCCAGCTCTTCCCCAGCTGGGTCTGATCATTGACTTGAACCAGCTGCTCAGGATCAAGGCAAGAGTCGCTGGCAGGGGGAGGCTGAGACCTACTCCATTAAAGGGCCAGCCAACCTGTATCAGAATACAAGGAGAAGGAGACGTTCACTGACATCCAAAGACACCAAAGTTAAAGCCAATAAAAAGAAATGCACGCCGTTCCCCTGCAGGGCTCACTGCCGCAGAAGATCATTGAGGCCAAGAATTCAAAAAGGGATTGGAAGTTACAGTGATAGTGAGACTATTCACAGCCCAATTGCATTTTAAGAGACAGAACCCCTTGCTGGCATAAGACGACCACTAGCTGAGACAGGGAGGAAGCAACTAGCTCAATAGGCAGGTTATTTCATAACTTCACTATAGACCGTCTTGCACTTTCCTCTGAAGGAACTCAGATCACAGACAGGACTCTGGATGTCTGGCCCAAACTGGGAGGGCAGATCCTATGGTCACAAGATCTCATACTGCAATTAGGAGTTGCGCTGTCATGCCTGTTTTAGGAGCCTGGTGCTGCACTAGCAGAAGGATGGGGACAGAGAGCCTACAGCAATAAACACCCTCCTCTGACTTTTGCACCACATCCAGTGCGCCCTGGTTGGATCTGCATGTCTCCAGATCTCCGGGCTAGCTCTTCTGGTCAGCAGTGGCACCAGAACACATGCTTGTCTGCTAGCAGGTGGCCAGATGCAAGAGCAAACGTAACCAGCTAGTGGAATCTCCACGCGGTGGCTGGACCTACTACATGGGTTCCTGCCATTACCACAGCCGAGACATGAGCAGGGAGACTCACGGTTCGCAGATAGCACACAGACCAGATGTGCCAGAAAGACAGACTCCCTTCTGCTGAGCCAGCTGGGTCACTGCTAAACCTGCATCACTCAGTCTCTGCGTAATTTATGCCCATCCCAACAATAATGCTGGTTTAAATAACACTGCATGCCCCTGTGTGCTCCTGTTCACTCCTAATCCTGAGGGGTCACAGACTTACATTACAGAATTACACGCATTTGCGCCAGCTGCAGCACACAGGTGGCAGAGGGAAATGAAACTCCAGGCAGCTAAAACTGGGCACGATGTAATCCAAGATTCTGTTCTGCCATGTCGGTTTGGAGAAGTGTGTGCGGGGAGCCAGTTGCCGATACGTTTTTCTTCCTCTTCACTGTTTGTCTCTCTGGGCCTGATTGCCTGCTCCCTTGTTAGTTACGCCTGTGCAAAGCACACAGGTTAGATATGTAACTGAACCCATGTCACGGCTACTTTTGCAATATTCTTATTGGGCCCTGTACTTTACATATAGGTGCACTGCCTGGCCTGGAAGGTATATTAACTATATGGCCAACTCTGTAGGGAAAAAGTCCAGATGACCTAAGTGAGATTAGGACCTGGCCCAGTGAGAATTTTGATGGTTCATTGTCTTCGCCCCCTGGAAACAGACACTGTTTTCTAGGTAGGAAACAGTATTAGCTCAAAGCCAGAATCCTCATCTGGTGCCAGGAAACCAGTTTCCAATGTACTGGATGCTGATGGATCTTTAACATCTAACCAGGCTACCTCATCCATGAGTCTTGAACTAAGCATTAGCACGTTGGTCACTGCTCCCAACGGGACGACGTGGATCTACTGCAAGGCTCACTTTTCCCTGATGCCATCGTCTGAGCAACGCATCCTCACTGGCTGTTGGGTGGATTCCTTTCAGTTGCTTTCCGCTGCCGTACTTTGCTCCCATGCCTGGAGGAAATTCTCAAGCATTGGGAGTTTCCATTTGAAGCCAGCGCGGCCATTGTTCTGGGCTGTATCGCACTGGTTGTACCAGGAGGGATTTGAGAAAGCCTGAGCCGAAAACCTGCGCTGAAAGGAGACCACGCCGTTAGGATTTGTCGTTGACAAATGACCTGGGAGAATGTTTCTCTCTGAAGTTATTGCAAGGGAATCATCTTCTAAGCAGCTCACCTTGTGGATTTGTCCTTTGATTGGAGAGACAGCCTGGCTGCTGGGATGTGACAGTCCTAGGCAGACTGTCACGTGAACTGCTGCAAACAGAAACGGATTGGTCTTTTACCAGCATCCATCCTTACACCTTTGTACTGGAAAGGTGAAATCAATGAGCCAGGTTCCTTAAGAGTCTTTGGGCCAGATTCTCATCTCATTCGTGCCAGTGTAAAGCTGGAGTTACTCCTCTGCAGTTAGTGGAGTGACTCCAGATTTACACGGATGTTATGAGAATCTGAGCCTTTGTTCCTATTGTGACAGCGTTATTGTGGAGCTCGTGTGTAAAGTCTCTCGGAGTGACATGGATAGCTAATGCCAACCCTGGGAAATGTTATGAGCTTCAAAGGACTAGTTGAAACAATGTGAACTTTCGAAGTGAAGTGGGTGCCCCAGGGAATCTCTGTGGGCAGGGTGCAGATATACCCCTTCCAGTTATGCAAGATCTAAGCCTTCTGAAGCTTCAACCTGAGGTTGCCTTTGTCTACGAATGACCCGTTCCCGGGATCAGAGGCCCAAATTCTACAAAGGAATACCTCACGGGTCCTTGTTCTCCGCCAAAGGTGCGATGAACTTGTAACTCCAGGGAAACGCCTGTGTGGGGTGTAAAGGACTGATAACCTGCCAGGGTCCTTGCTGGAGTGGGGGTGATCTCTGGTAAGCTTATTAGCATGCGGGCAGGTTCTTTTATTGCTTTTAATGTTTCTCTGTAATGCTTTCACCTCAAGAATAAATGCACCTGCTTAGAAAGAGCTGTGTAACGTTCAGCTTTGGGCAATTACGCTGTTGATAGCCTCTGAGGAAGGAAGGCCAAGCAGGAGTGGGGTGGCAGTTTGACTTGCTGGGGAATTCACGGCGTAGAAGGTAACCGAGCAGCCTGGAAATGCCCCCATCAGGAGGGAATGAGATGTGGGTCTGCACCCAAGAGAGGTGACCGAATCCGAAGAAAGGGGGCCCTCACTGTCCCACAGAGGGGGAATACAGATGCAGTTGCCCTGAACTGTGACACCGATCTCTTGGATAATCCTGTAGTACAATGAGCAACGTGGGAAGTTAGTGGTGTAATCTTTGACCACTGGGACACAGCTATAGTATACACCAGCCCCTGGGAAATCATACACTTTAAAGACATCTCACTGTCCTGTACAATCTGTGAACACAGGGCAGCACGTCAGATCCGCTGGTCCATACTGCGGTGCGTACTGGTGTCTGCGGGACGCTACAGCAGATTTAACCAGACCCTGCCCTCCACTGGCTGGATTCTCTGGAACTCTGTACTCAGCACACTGGCATGACTCCATAGGCACTCTGTACATGTCAGCGTCGAACTCCTCCAGGGTCACGCTGAGAGCAATAAGAACAGAATTGGGTTGTGTGCATAGTGCATCGCTATCACAGTGCAGACTAGAGCCAGGACCTTTCTGGGCCCAAGCAACTGCGCTGCCAGGAGCTATGCAGCAACTCCATCTTGCCCGTACCAGTGGGAGCTTTGATACACTTCTCTTAGCTGGAAGGAGCGCTTTGCTTGGCTTACACTGTCCTGGAAATGTCATGTTTTAAATCAAAGCTGCTTTTCAGTTATAAGAACCCAGAGCGGGGAAAGCACTTCTAGGGTGGGGGGTTTATTTGGCCTTTGTATATGTTTAAGCTGGAGCAATCATTTTAAAATAACTTATTGCTTCCTTCCTCACATGCTGACTTTTAGCTCAGAATGAAGTTCTCTGGATGCGCCAGCACCCCCAGATACCAGCATTTATCATGGAAACGTTGGCAGTCTTTGGTGCCACATATGGCCATTGCTACAGACAGCACATACACTGCCACACGTTAGCTAGATCAACAGGACAAGAGGGTGGGGTTTTGTTCCAGATAAGGTGTCATGGTTTGGGTTCAGTGATGAACGGGGGATAGCGTTCAGGTTTGCGTGTTGGCTTCAAAAATGCTGAAATCTCATTAGATAAGATGTTCCAAGAGATTTATGACACTTCCTGTCAACCTGTCGCCAGTTCCGGGAATATTTCAGGCACATTTCCACAGGGAGAAGTCCACACCCACTATTAGCTCTGACCCAGCCCCAAGGGCACAGGTGCAGGCGAGGAGCCTGGGATTAGAATCTGAATACATCTGGAATATGAAGGGGTTGGGATTCTAGTAGATAAGATTATTATCCCCTGTTCTGCTAAGGGGAGTGTGGTATGCTTAGGATATGGCACGGTGGGCGGTGGGTGGGAGTGAAGCAAGATGAAACATGCTGCTCTGCCGAAGCGCTGGTTGCTCTCTCATCTCAGCCACCTGCTGCCTTTTCCTCCAGCACAGCCCTTTATAAAATCCATGCATATTTTATATCTGCAGTCCTCCCTTTTGTTCATCTCCAAGGTGGGGTAGATGCTAGCCCAATGCTGCAGGATGGGCTCTGCTTTCACAATGGCGGTGCTATCGAACGTGCCACACACACAGGAGCTGTGTAACCAGCCAGCTGGCTGTGGAAGTGAAGGACCCGTGCAACAAGCCGGGGCCTAAAGGAATGCCAGCCACTGCCATATGGGACACCTACGTGGGCACCAGCCCCACGACCACTCTCTCGCTCCCTGAGCGGGGTGGATGGAATATCTTCAGGGCCTGGCAGGGAGGAGGTTGCCAAATGGTGCTCAGCAGTGACCACGTTGGTGAACTGCGTGATGAAAGGCTCCCCTGGAAGTGCGATCCACTCCTCTTGGGCTGGCAGGGTGGTGACTCTAATGCACGGCACAAAGATGCAGGAGTGTGGAGGACAATGCAGCAGGTACGGTGGGATGCAAAGGGACCCCAAGATGCAGAAGGATTCTGGGTTTAAGGAGGGAGGGACGGTGTGAAAGCACTCACCCTTTACGGCAGTGGCCCAGACCTCGCTCCTCACTCTCCCCAGAAGTAAGGCCAGGCAACGTGCTGGGAGGCAGCAGGGGAACCTGGGAGAATGCCGGAGTAGCCCTCTTCCACCAGCCAGCCCTGGTGTCTTCTCCAGGCAGGGAGTCATGGCCAGTCATGCTGTCGCCCAGGAAGGTCCTGGCCGTAGGGGCTGAGCCAGCAGCTCTCAGCTCCTGACAGAGGCAAAGGGCTAATTGCTCTGGATTTTCATTTCCACCCAAGCATGTTGTTCCGCTGCACCCACTAACGCCCTGGGCCAGCAGGCTGAGCAGTCAAAGGACTCACGCAGGTGATGGGAGTTGGCTCACGACGCTCTCTGGTGAGTGGGCAGGGCCACGTGCTGCACACAAGCGCCCACAGCACATTTTACAAGGAGGGGGAGGGGAAGAGCATGACTTTAATTCACCTTTGCAGCCTGTCTGCATATTGGCAGGCTGCCCCTTTGCACCAGATACCGATGGCCCCAGAGGGCCAATACAGCAACCATGGATTGCCAGGGCGTAGGGAACCGCTGGCTCCCACTACCAGCAGCTGGGAAGACTGTCAGAGAATCTCCTTAGGCTAGGATGTGCTTCCTGGGGTGAGCTGTAATGATTGCAGGCAGCTTAGCATGATCACCACCAAACAGCCAGCAATACCCTGCCCCCTATGTGCCTGCCTTTCTTATGATAGCTGCTCACTGCAGCTGTGTCACTCCCCTCAGTGGGCTCTGGGAAAGGAAAGGAGAAGAGTGGAGTAACGAGATAATCTAGGGCTTTGCCGCTTTCACAGTGAGACGGCTGCTTCGGAGTGAGGGCAGCGGGTTTCCTGCTCACTGTGTGCAGCTCTGTGCAGCAACATAGTTCTGTAGCCCTTTCCATCAGAGGATCCCAAAGCACCTGGGGAAGTGTCTCTGCCCCCATTTTGGAGTCACGGATACTGCATGGAGACAGCCTGAAAAGAACAAAATGGGTCTATCATTTTTAAAAGGCCTGAAAGTTCTGCACCCTCCTCCCCAATTATTTTTTCCCGTTTAAAATATAAGTTGTGTCCTTGTCTCATGTTCCCAGGCTTTACTGAAGGACTCGTTGGATGTCCCAGATGTGTGTTGACTGCTTTCTTAGCGCTGTAACTGAAGCAATGGGGCTGCTGGATCCTTAACAAAGACAGATTTTCTCCCAGTTGTTTCTGACCCCTTCTTGGAGTTAATAAGTATTAAAGAAAAGCCTTGTAAGCAGTCTGACTAGAGTCTATAAATTACTCCCCATCTCAGTTAATCAGATGACCCTTGCATCTCCTAACCCTGCCCATTCTCTAGCCATCTATAGTCTCCCAGGGAAAATGGGCTGACCTGACCTTCATCTCTAATGTAAGAAACCAACTGGAAAATAAACTTGACCAAAAAAAAAAAAATCCCTCCAAGCCATTCAAGCCACGTTTATATGTTGGAGAGAAGCACAGAGGGGCACAAATCCATTTTATTTCCTTTACAGATGACTGTTTTGTTCTTTTGTAGATCACTTGGCTGGGACTTCTCTACACACAAAGATTGTGCCACTTGAACTGGAGTGCTACAGTTAAATCACTACAACCCCTCTGGTACCAGTCTAGCTCATTCCAGTATGGGAAGGGGAATAAGCCATATGAATATAATGCACCTTACATGCTGCATCCACATGAGGGGTTGTACCAGTGTGACAGATTTGGACCTGCCCTGGGATAATTTATAGATCCTGTATGTTGGCCTAGTTATTTGGGTGTTTCAACAGAGAGCTCTCAGGCATAGTGAAAAAGGAATGGCTTCATATAGCCACCTCTCAGCAAACACTTAATAGATGATAAAGAACAATGCCAGAGCCATTAGCTTTGACGATTTTGCCTCCTCTTCAGCCAACCAACAAAACTGGTCTTCAAACAAAGAGCAAAAAAACAACAGCAGAATTAAATGGCCCCTCTTTCAAGAGATGGGCAGCAGTTATTGGGGGGTTGGGGAACCAGATGAGACTCAGGAACCTGGCTCCGGTAACTGGAGAAGCTAGGTCACCCTCCCAGGACGGTCAGGCTTCGGGTAAGATAGGTGTGGGGGGGTGTTTGTTGGTTTAAAAACGTTTTCCTCTAATTGCTTGCTAAAATAAACCATGCTTTGGTTTTAAGAAGGCTGTTTGGTCACTGTATTCCCCATTGGTCACAGATTCCTGGGGGGAGAACCACAGATCCTGAGCTCAGTCGGACCTACTCAGAAGCACCCCTAAGATACACCCTGGGAGAGGTAAAGTCCTAAGGTCTGAGGGGGTGGAGCGCGCCCTGTGGCTGTGACAATCCACCTGTATTAGTAAACAGTCACCTTCTGACTGCCACAGTTATACTGGTACAAACACAAAGTGCAAACCACTAGGCCTTGCAAGCGTATTATCTAAGGTCGCACAGGAAGCCTGTGGCCAAACTAGGACTAGAGCCCAGTGCCTGACAGGCTTAGCCCCTAACCACAAGGCTATTGGCCTCGCACGGCTCTGACTGCAGCGTGATACAGGGAGGCTGAATTCTTCCCTGTCCTCCCCATGCTGCCTGACCCTGGCGAGCTGGCTGACGCAGTGAGGACCTAAACAGCATTGGGGGTACGCCATGGAAAAACCTTCACGGAGGAAAAAATCCTTAGGGGCACCATTTGCATCTCAAAGCCCTTTGCTGTTCCAACCCCCATATTAAGAGGTCAGCTTTTGTGTTTCTGCTTATGCCTTTTTATTCCAGTGAATGCAGTAATAATTAGACCAGGGCAACTGCCAACCAAGTAGCTTCAGTGCATCTTGGGAACCAGCATGTTAAATTCCCCCAAGGCACTGGGCAGCAAGGCCAACTCCTCTGCCTCGCACATGCTCTGAAGGAGGATGACAGGAGGTCATCCAAGGCTGGCAGTGCCCCTGTGGACCAAGATGTGGGACCTTGGTTATTTTGCATAAGGCAGTACAGCAACACACTACAGAATTAGGACGAAGAAAATCTCAAAGGTCTCTCGGGCAGCCAGCAGAGGAGTGTGCCATACAGCAGTTGTAGGGCCAGACTGCATTGGGGATTTTGGCACTGAGGGGTTCAACCTCACTGAGTTTGCATTGGTGCAAACCTCTAGTGTAGATGCTCAATACAAGTGTAGAGCAGGGCTTGCACTAATGCAAATCTTCTTTGGTCTCATTTCTTACACTGCAGCAATAGCCCTTAATGAAGACGAGAGCACAGCCTTCAGTGGCCTAGCAGATTGCGCTGGCCATCAGAGCCAGGGAGTGCTATCCCTGACTCTGCCACTGACTTTTTGTGTGTCCTTGGGCAAGTCATTTAACCACCCTGTGCCTCAGTTTCTCCATTTATAAAATGGGAATGATAATGTTTCCCCTACCTCTCAGGGTTGTCATGAGACTGGCTAGAGAGTCAGCCTGGCCTAACAGCCACAGCACTAGAGTGGTAGAAATCAAGTGAAACAGGTTCTACTTCCAGCTGGGCCAGAGATTTGCTGAATGATCCTGGCCAGCCATTTTGCCTCAGGTTCCCCATTTTTAAAATAAGGATAACAATAACCAGCACCCTTGAAAAGCACTACGTAAGAGGTAGATATTATCAATTACTGTAAAACACTACAGCAAAAACAACGAGAGTCCTGTAGCACCTTAAAGACTAACACATTTCCACAGGCATAAGCTTTTGTGAGCCGCAAGCCGCTTCGTCAGATGCCTGCATCTCTCGAAAGCTTATGTCTGCAGAAATCTGTCAGTCTTTAAAGTGCTACAGGAGTCTCGTTGTTTTTGCTGTGTACAGACTAACACGGCTACCCCACTGCAACTTAAATCATTATAGTTGATCAGTGTTTAAAAACCAGCTGGGAACTGGTAACCAATAGTTACCAAAAAACTGGGAACCAATGGTTATAAAAGAAAAATATCCCTGTCTACACTGCACTAGAAGCCTGATAGTAATAATGGTGTTTAAATGTGGGCATAACTCTGGCTTTGCTCTTCATGTGGACAAGGCCAGTGGGGTGTTTCTGATCTGACTAACACTGACTGTAAAACAGAAGTCAACAGCATTGCATTGGTGTGAGATTGAATCAGACCATCTGAGTCGCTACAAGAGACCAGAAGAACCCCTCCTCTTCTTCCTCAAGGAAAACTCAAAACATACCAGCTCTCCCACCCTCCTTTCCCTGGTAAGGCAGATTGATTTCCTGGCTACTCCGTTTCTCAGTGGATAGTTTGAAAGATGGCATGCTAAAGGTACTATGTGAGCTCACACACAACCCCATCCCCAACCATATGTATTCTGTCCACCCTGCCCCCCATACTCACATACAAACTTCCTCCACTGTGGTTTAAACTGCCCTTTGACAAAGTTAATTACAAGGAATATGCTAATGGTTTTTCCTCCTCTGCTTGGATGCGGTGTTAGCTGATCATTGAGAGGGCCATTATGGGAAACACTTTTCCTTTATTTCTTTATTCCTTTGAAATGACCCAATCCAAAAGTTCCTCCTAAAACATATCTTCTCTGAGAGACCACGTAGGGGAGGTGATGTCTTTTATTGGCCCAACTTCTGTTGGTGAAAGAGACAAGCTTTCAAGCTCCACAGACCTCTTTTGATTTGGAAAAGGTACTCAGATCATCACAACTACTGCAAGATGGAACAGATTGTTTAGCATAAGTAGTTAACGCGTACTGTAAGAGACCATTTCATGTGAAGTGGTCCACTAACACCTCTGCAGTCATAGGACAGAAAAGGGGGGTCAATGGGTTACAGATTGGATTTATGGTTTATAACAGTGTCTTTATTAAGACCATGATTTGTTGTGTCTAGCAAAGTTAAGAATTTAAGCTCCCAGGTTCATCTTTTGAAGGTGCCGTGCAGATTTCCTTTGAGGATGAGGACAGAGAGGTCAGGTATGGAATGATCGTTTTGTGAAAGGCATTCACCCCTGGGTGATACAGTGTTTTTGTTTTTCATCATTTTTCTGTGTGAGTTTCTTTGAGAGCGTAGTGATTGTCTGGTTTCAACCACATAGTTGTTATTGGAGCATTTAGCGCACTGGATGAGATACACCACATGTT
>ML675626.1:23868515-24030334 GCA_007922155.1 Mesoclemmys tuberculata
GTTGTTATTGGAGCATTTAGCGCACTGGATGAGATACACCACATGTTGTTATTGGAGCATTTAGCGCACTGGATGAGATACACCACATGTTGTGATAGGCATGTGTAGGACCCATGGAACTTGAAAGGTGTGTTGTGGGCAGTGTTGATCATCATAGCACTGGAGAAACGTCTGTGGAGATCTGTGGGTTTCTTGTATACAGTTGCCTGTACTGTTCCACTGCTGACACTGATCGTGGGGTCCATAAAGCTGATGGTGGTGCATTTATTGGAGTATTTTAGAACCAGTTGGATGGATGGGTGGTGGTTGTTGAAGGTGTGGTGGAATTCTATGTGGGAGTTTAGGTCATCTATCCAGAGGACAAAAAGATCAATGGATATATCTGAGGTGAAACATTGGTTTCACAGTGCATTTGTCCAGAAATTCTTCCTCAAGGTGGCCCATTAAAGGGTTGGTGAATCAAGGAGTCATCCTGGTACCTGGGCTGTTCCCATGGTTTGAACAAAGTGTTTGTTGTTGAGTGTAAAATTGTTTTGGGTGAGGATGAAATGGCCGAGGCTGGCGACATGTTTGGGCTGGATTTCTGTGTTGTCCATTGTCTTGTAGATACTTGAGGCAGGCAGCGATGCCTTCGTTGCGAAGGATGTTGGTGTATAGGGAAGTGACGTCCGACGGTTTTCTGAGGGAGGCTGTTAACTAACATTGCAGAGTTTCTGGAGGAAGCTGGCCCGTTGTGTGGTGAGTGGTTTGAGGATAGTTTCTATGAGTCCTGATAGTCCTTCAGTAAATAGCTGTGGCCAGGTATGATGGGCTTGCTGGGGTTCCCTTGGTCGTGTGTCTTGGGAAGCATGTAGAAGGTCCCTGAAGGTTCATGGGGGATGAGGAAACAGAGATTCCCTTGGAGTTGTTTGGGGAAAGATTTCATATCCTTAAATTCTTCTCTGAGACACATTCTGTAGTATAAAGCCAACCGAGCACTGAGGCCAGGGCTTTTTTGGGTTACCTTACAGTTTGCTGTGTGTGAATTTTCTTAAATATCAAGTTCCTATTTGCTCTGTATGGACCTTGAAGCACCCAAGCACTGTGGCCGTGCCCCCTTTTTCCTGGCCACACACTGGGGTGGGCTGCAAGTGGCATGGGCTAGAGCTACTATGCCAGCTCTGTGCCACCCAGGTGTTCCCTATGCTAAAGGAATCCCCAGTGGGCTGGTCAAGCTGGCTTTCCAGCCCCTTTCTGCCACCAGAACAGCGCAGAGAAGCTGCAGTGGGGGCCAACCCCTGGTCCCTGGGGTCCTGATCAGACTCAGCTCCCAGTTTCCCCCAGTTCTCATGATCTCTGTCTTTCACATTAGGGAGCAGGGCAGAGCTGAGGAGACGGCTCCAATTTGCAAGAGTCCCCCATCTCCCACACGTCACTCCGAAGGTGGAATTTGGCCCAGCTGGTTGTGAGCCTGATTTTGCTCCCAAGGCAGAGGGAAACACTAGTGCTGGCCTGGGCTGAAGAATCTAGGGCACCTGACCCTGCCTTTGCTATCAGCAATTTTCTGAGTTTCAAATTGCATTAGCCTCACACCTGTAGGTCCCTCTTCTCCCCCCCCCTCGCCCTCAACCTCTCAGCTTGCAAATCAAGCTCAAGTCGATGTGTGGGAGGATGCACAGGAATTTAGCATGACAGGAAACCCTTGCTCTGCATTGGTCTGCAGAGGAAAGGCAGAAATACCACCTGAGATGGAGGAAATGCAGTAGAGGGCAGCTGGATGGGGTTGGCTTCTGCGAGCCACTTGGTAACAGCGGCTTTTGGGTCCTTGCAAAGAGGTTTAAAAATGTAACTGATGGAAACTGACCAATAGCTAAAGCCCCTGTCGATGGGCTCCCGCTCTGCTCCCACTCAGAGACAGGGGGTGTGGGAGGCTAAAGATCTTCCTGGACACATGCTCTGAATGTCAATTGGGTCAGCAGACCCCCAAAGAATTGTCTCACCAACCCCCGTCACAATCCTTAGGCCAGCCCTGGGCACAGGGGGGCTCCGGTTCACGAGTGGATTTGGCAACATCTAGATGGGCAGGTGGCACAAAACTGTTTCCAACCCACCCCGAAAGGCTGAGGCCGGCTTTGCTTGTCCAAATGTTGAGCTGTTGAGTGTGGGCGAACTATTGCTCGGAGGGTGCACAGCAGACAGGGGCCTCTCTTCTTGTGCACTAGGGTCTGGAGGTGTGCCCGTGGGACGCGTCACAGAGTTCCCACAACCCCGCTCCTCTCCCAGCAGCTCCAGCGATGCACGAGGAGGAGAAAGTGAGGAGCAGGGCCGAGCAGTGCACTGAGTGAGGGCCTGTAGCCACCTGGCTCTCCCCAACCCCCCGACTAGGATCTGGAAGGGAGCTGGGGCCATGTTCTCACACCTGCTAACCAAAGGAGACACAGGCCCCACAGATTCCTTAACCAGCCTGGGAAATGCGCTCTGCACCCCCTGTACCAGTGAGGGAAGATCTCCAGCAGTCAGGCAAGACCAACTCACCTCAAGAGCCTAAGGGGCCCAATTCTCCAACTGACCACCCGGCCCCGCACCAGAGGAGACCTGCTACTGACTTCCCCAAAGCCAGAGACCACAGAGCAACCTCCCTGCCATCGCTGACCCTGAGAAGGTTGGCGGGAGATTGAAACGGGGTGTGTCGTGGTGGGAGATCTCACTGCATCAGCCATGGAGGAGGGGAGCTGGAGGGGAGAAAGAGGAACATTTTGCTCCCTCATACTTTCTCCACTTCTCCTTACTTTAATCCCTGTAGGAAAGCAACCTGTACGAGCCCCAGCTACAGGCTGTGGCTACACTACAGAGCTTACAGCGGCGCAGCAGTAGGGCTGCTAACGCAGACGCTCTAAGCTGACAGGAGAGAGCTCTCACATCGACTTAATTACTACAGCCCTGCGAGCAGCGCCAGCTGTGTTGGTCTGGCACTTAGGCTGGTGTAACTTGCATCGCTCCGGGGGGGGGGGGCTTATTCACACCCCTGAGCAACATAACTTGTACTGAGCTAAGCTGTGGCGTGTACATATAGCCCTAAGGAGGGAGATGCATGGGGAGTGGGGAGGCAACAGGCTGGGGGCGGCATGGGGGACTATTTTTTGGGGGGTAGGAATATGGAGTAAATCGATTAGAGGGGCAAGGGGAGGGAGTATGGAGATGATGTGGGGGGTGCCAGGAGCAGGGAAGAGTATTTTACCCCAGGCATATAACATGTGACACTAGCTGAGGCAGAGCATTTTTGAAGGAGCCTTTGTTAGAAGGTTGGCAGCACATCACATTTTGAGCAGAGGCTAGCACAGGGTGGTTTGCTCTGCCAGGGTTATTGGATCACTGCAGCAGGGGGCTCCTGGATGGGCTTGAGAGGCCCACGGCACTCACGGTCCAGACGTTACTACGTAAGCACACAGGAAATCCTAAAAATGGTGAAATGCTATGGAGGAGCCCGCTAGTCCAGCACCTGGGACACCAGCCGACCACTCCAAGGAAGCCATTTCCCATGCATTACACTGAAATATGGACACGAAGACACAGGGACTTCCACACAAGTGCCTGAGACAGGAATGCATTTGTTAAAGGAAAAGCTAACAGAGGCACATCAGAAAGTAAAATGGAATAGGAAAGTGACTGGATAAAAGGGCAGGCCAGATCCTGCCAGGTAAGGAACACTGTTAAGCTACCATGGGCTCTGCTGGGAATTGATAGCGCTTAGCATTGTAGGAGGCGCTCAGCCGCTCTCAGGATCTGGCCCATAAGTTGCGAAGTGAAGACCTCTTGGCCCAGTACTGATCCCATGGGGTATGTCTATGCTGCAGCTAGACACCCAGGGCTGGCCCATGCCAGCTGACTCATGCTAAGGGGCAGGGGCTGTTACTTGTGGTGTAGATGCTCGGGCTGGAGCCCAGGCTCTAGGACCCTGCAAGGTGGGAGGGTCCCAGAACTCCTGCCCAAGTGCAAATGTCTACACTGCAGTTAAACAGCCCTTTAGCCCGAGCCCCAGGAGCCCAAGTCCCTGGCACGGGCCAGGCGCAGGTTTGTAATTACAGTGTAGATGTACCCGTGGAGGCCAGGAGCAAAGATGCCACTGGGAGCAGGAAAAGAAAGATCCTTAATGCCTGACACTGCCAGTTTTTCTAATGAGTTTAGCCCTCACAGCTGTCATTTCGCAGAGCAGCAGAGTCCTACAACACAGGGCAGTGTTCGAGGTGATCGCATGACTGCTCTGTTCAATGGTGGGGTAACAATACTGTACCAGCTACTGAATGACAAGCCATCAACACTGTTAATAGCTGCCATTTTATACAGGGCAAAATATGTTCCAACCTGATCCAAATATAGGGAAAAACTCAAGCTTCCCCCAAGCCTTCTCTGGGCAGAGATTACACCTCAGGAATTTCACAGGGGAAAGAGGTTTTCTGGGATAGATAGAGGGAAGGGTGACAAAATTAGGCATCAAATGCTTTTAACCTTACGGTTCACTGCAGTTTGAAAAGAAGGGCTGGTCTGGTTATTGCTTTCTCAGAGCCCTGCTCGGCCGCTCAGCAAAGTGCTGACACTGGACACAGTGTAATTCGGTTACAGTGATTACAGGGCACGCCTGAAGTGATCACTAGAAGGGACGTTTTACAGGGATGGGCAAACTGCCTGGTCCTGGAATCTTGTCAGTGACTTCAATGGGAGCAGGAGCAGGGCCCGGGTTTGTATCTGCTGAGTTAACTTTAAACCCACACTGGCAACATGGCAACATGGTGGAATGCTGATTCCAGAAGAGACTGGGCTCTGGTGTCCTCTCTCTAGAGCAGGGATGTCAAACTCAAATACACAGTGGGCCAAAATTAAAAACTTGGACAAAGTCACGGGCCAACCTTGATATTTATTGAAAAAATGTCTACAATTGAGGAAGTTTTTCCTTCTCATCAAATAAAACGATGAACCTTTTCATATGGAAACAAACTTAAGTTTTGCTTAAACATTGAATCTGGAACAAGCAAAGCTTAATACTATAAACGCGTGTGAAATCGGTGCATGCGCTGTCTACCGGCGGGCCAGCTCTAGTAGACATTTGGTATTTTCTCGCGGGCCAAATATAATTACACTGCGGGCCAGATTTGGCCCGCAGGCCTGAGTTTGACATCTGTGCTCTAGAGCATGAATGAAAGAAGAGGGCCAGCTGCTTCCTCACGTAAAAGACCCTTCCAATCTCCTACCATGTGCACATCCCAGAGATTGCCCCTCCTGGGGGAACATTGCTATGCAATCATGTTAATATCAATATATTTAAGTCACATGGCTGGAATGAGTAACACAAATGGCTGACAAGGATTGGGATATCAACATAGATAATAGGCTGGCTTAGTGAATCTGATCATGTCTCTCTCTAGGGGCTGGCCCTAGTGAATACAAAAGCCTGCTACTGACAGTAAAAGAGTTCTTGTTTAGCTGTAATGAAAGAGGCTTGTAGTTTTTGGTGCCAAAGGTCGCAGGTTTCCTACCCAGAGAGCTATGTCACTGATCTGAAACTAGAAAATTAAACTGACTAGTTGAGTTTCATTGTCCAAGCTGAGTAACATGCAAAAAATAAACAATCTGCATATACAGTGGCTAGTACATTAGACTTTTAGAATTCTTTCCATGTAAGCAATTTCTGGATTTAACAACCAAGCCATGCACTATGTTGCAGAGAAACCAGACCCCATGTAAAACGCATCTGACTTCTGGTGAAGTTACTACCCCAAAGTCGATCCCAGACTCACTGTGGGGTTGGTTTCAGCTCCGGAACTTTCTGAGTGAATCTGGGCCCAGTAATTATTACAAATTCTTAGTCATGCAGCCATGAGGCAAGTTAGGGTTTCCGGTATAGACCCAAGACAAAACAAAAGTTTCTGCACGATAGTCATGAAACCAGGTGATATCCCCTCCCTCCCCCCAGCCCCGGTTTGCTTTTCTCTTTGGGTTTGGGGTTTATTCACACTGCAAACTCTGGGAGAATGATTCTCACAGCTCTGAGCAAACCCTTATGAAGTAACCTAGACCTGCTTTGAAGAGTTCTAGCAGTTAATACAACGGGAGTCCTGTAGCACTTTAAAGACTAACAAAATCCTGGACATGCCTCCTGTCCCAAGGGCTGGGAGTAGAGTCCTTATGCCAGCTGTACACTGGCCAGGAAGGCCGCTGCACAAAAAGTGTTCTCAGGGGGCCTTTTATGCCCATGTTATGCTCCCTTTACACTGCCTGAGCAGCGCAAAGGGGCATTAGTATATCTGAGCATTTGCCCCAGGAAGCACAGGTCAGGAAGCATAGCCTGGGTTGGGGGGCAAAGGGAGAGAAGTGGCACTATCTACCTGAGCCAGCGTATGGAGGATTAAGGCCATAATCACACCTCGGGTAGATCTGAGGGTGTGATGAACAGAATGCCCCAGGGGGAGCTATAGCCCCCTCCATGGAACATTTATTAATTGGGGGGAGGGTATGAGGTGGAGAACTCTGGGAGTGGTGGCAATGGACTCCTGATGCAAGGGAAATGACAATACCCTCCCGCTCAATTCCCCCCGCTCCCTGGAAATGATATTTCAGATTTGGGGAGCTCTGGCTTGTAATGACTCTTCCAGGGCCCCCTGTTTTCCTCCACATCCGGATGCAGAGGGGAGTCTGCATGTCTGGAAGGGGAAGTTTTGCCTGCATGCCTTCCCTGGCCCCCATTTGCCCCTGGGGGGTTCCAGCACAGAAGAGTGAGAGGCAGAGAGATGGGGCAAGGAAGAACTCACTGCGCTCATGCAGACTTCTCCCCCTCCCAAAACTGGGGGCAGAAAGAGTGGATGTTAATGCAGCCTGTGGCTTCTGTGACATACTGTAGAACCTCCCTTGTGAAGAATCCCAGAGGAGTTTGGACAACGAATCCATGGCAATTGGAATGGTAGAACAGGGGAGTTCAGAAGTGGTGTAGAGCCAGGAGGCCTTCATGTGGATGGCCCTGGCCTCTGGTGCATCCTCCAAGCTGCTCTGGGAAGATGGTTGGCTCTGGGGGCCAAATCCAAGGGCAAGAGAAGGAACCCAGACCCTGCACTCCTCATGGAAAAATTCAAGGAAACTCCACAAGCTTAAACTCTTTGAGGCTCATAGTTTTTGTCTGGATGTTTGGTTTGCCAGTGAAGCTTCACCCTTGGGCAGTGTTATGAGAATACTTTGCTTGGGCTAAAAAACACAGAAAATAGGCCTTGCTTGAACCAAGTCTCCCCTCACAGCAGAGTGGTATTTTTCCCAGGCTATGGACCCCACAAACACCTCTTGAAGTAATTACAAACATCAGCATCCTCGCAGAGCCCATGCACTGATGGAAAACACCGGCCTGAGCTACGCTGGGCTCAGAACCCAATTTCACAGAACCACTGAAGTTGCCCTGCTTTAACGTTGGTGTAAAGGAGATCAGAATTGGGCCTTCTGCGTGCAGGCAGCGTATGCATAAGATCATTCATATGCTAAGCATCAGGGCATCTTAAACATTGCTTGGGCTGGCTGTTACATTTTCACTTTAACAACCACCCCCCCATGAAGAGAAAAGCAAGAGAAGGCCCCTCCTTTGAGGAAAGGAACCCCTGTGATTTGATCTGCTGTACAAGTGCTTGGGTTTGATTACCCTTCAATGCAAAACCAGCGATATTAAAATAACCCCCTGGGCCCCGACGGTCTATTAACTACAGGGCTTATTTTCCTGGGCTGCCTATTTGCATCGGAAAGAGCCGCTTTGCCTTTGGGTTAGGATATTTGCATCCCGCAACGCAGAACAGCTCACTAATGAAATGAAAACACGCAGAGCGATTGGGGGATTTTTTTGCAAAGAAAAGCAAGGGCTTGTTTGGGGGGGGGGAGGCTTATTTGGGGGGCTCATTCCTAGAGCTGCAGTGCGTTGCTTGGAGAGGCGGTGTCTTTGGGGGGGGATTGACTTGAACGCGCCTCCCCCCCTATTTCTGCCGAAAGCCTCGCTCCCTCCCCCCCGGAGTCTCAATGGGAGGCGTGGCCGCAGCAGCCGCGCCGAGCCATCAGTCACCCTCGGGCTCTATATAGGCTGCGGCTGGGGCCGGGGCGCGCCCGTGTGCTGGGAGCGGGGGCTTTGCGCGGCTCGGGCGGTGGGAACAAAGGCGCGGAGGGGGCCGGGCCAGCGGCAGCGGGCGGGTGCGTGCACGGGTGGGGGGCTCCAAGCCAGCCGGCCCCAGCCATGAGCGCCAACGGGACGGCGGCGCCGCTCCAGATCCAATTCGGACTCATCAATTGCGGGAACAAGTACCTGACGGCCGAGGCGTTCGGCTTCAAGGTGAACGCCTCGGCGCCCAGCATGAAGAAGAAGCAGATCTGGACGCTGGAGCAGGACGGCGACGACTCCAACGTGGTTTTCCTGAAGAGCCACCTGGGCCGCTACCTGGCGGCCGACAAGGACGGCAACGTGAGCGGCGATTCGGAGCGGCCCGGTCCGGATTGCCGCTTCGTCCTCCTGGCCCACGACGACGGGCGCTGGTCGCTGCAATCCGAGCCCCACCGGCGCTACTTCGGCGGCACCGAGGACCGCCTCTCCTGCTTCGCCCAGGCCGTCTCGGCGGCCGAGAAGTGGAGCGTGCACATCGCCTTGCACCCGCAGGTCAACATCTACAGCCTGACCAGGAAGCGCTACGCCCACCTCAGCGCCCGGCTGGACGAGATGGCCGTGGACCGCGACGTGCCCTGGGGGGTGGATTCGCTCATCACCCTGGTCTTCCAGGACCAGCGCTACAGCATCCAGACCTGCGACCACCGCTTCCTGCGCCACGACGGCCGGCTGGTGGAGAAGCCTGAACTCGGCACCGGCTACACGCTGGAGTTCCGCTCGGGCAAGGTGGCCTTCAGGGACGGCCAGGGCCGCTACCTGGCCCCCTCCGGGCCCAGCGGCACCCTCAAGGCGGGCAAGGGCACCAAGGTGGGCAAGGACGAGCTCTTCGTGCTGGAGCAGAGCTGCCCCCAGGTGGTCCTGAGAGCCGGCAACGACAGGAACGTCTCCACCCGGCAAGGTAAGGGCGGCCGAGCCCCCTCCCCTCCCTCCCCGCCGGCAGCATCCTCGGCCGAGCCCGCAGCCAGGCCCCGGTGGGGCGAGATTTGTACTGAAGGAGTGGGGCGGGGGGGGACCACGCGTGCCTGGCTGGGAACGGGCATCGCCCGAGCATCCTCCGGCGTCCCCACGGTTTGCCCGCCTGGCAGCTGCCTCCATGCGCTGCAAGCGAGCTCCTGCGCGACCGGAGGCGGCCGCTTTCAAACAGCGGCCTCGCCACTTTTCGTGCCGGAGGCTGGGGTTAAAAATGACCCGGTGGGGCTGCTGGGACCTCCCCCTGCGCGGGGAGAAGCGCGGCGAGGCAGCCCCAGCGCTGGTGCGCGGCTGGCCGGGGCACGCTTTGCTGCTCGGCTTGCGCCGCAGAAATGGGATGTCCCTCCGGTGTGTGGGCTGGTGGCAGAGCCGTCTTCTCGCCTCCCTGGCCTGCTCGGTGCAGGGCATAGAGAAGGGCTTTCCTGAAACGGTGTTCAGCGGCTGGGCTCGGCTGTGCAGAGGGAACATGACCTACATTCAGCTCACACAAAGAACATTGCCTTCGCCTGCTGCAGCTTTGGCTGGGCCCGCGGAGCGCCCCCACCCCCTCTTTGGAAGCCAGATTCTTCTCTTAAAAGAGTGCAAAACTCGACACGTAACCAGCTTTGTGCATGATTTGGGGGGGGGGGGGCGAGGGGAGAGAACCGTGTGAATTTCATGGCCCTGCAGAATCTTTGCCCATCGCGCTGCCCTGCGTGCTCATTGTTAAGAGTTCAGCGCCAAAGCACAGAGCTGTGCTGAGAGAAATTAACAAACACCTACGTCCTATCTCGCACCTTTCCCACCCACAACCTTAACCACCAGCTGTTGCTTAAGGGCTTCTACTGAAACAGGGGATCTACAGAGTGGTGCCCCTTATCCCCACGGTCTGAAACGACATTGATCAAAGGTATCCCACATACTTCAGTTATGTAAACGGGAGCCACAGATTTCGCACGTTACACAATACTGCCTGGCTTTGCAATATACCTCTGAGATGCACCATAATTGCTTGGCTTTGCCTGCATGTGTGTGTTAAGGCTGAGGACTGATTTCGGTCAAAGCCCTTCTGTGAACAATCTCCCAAAATGATATGCAAGCACAAGGATTCCTACTTCTCCCTTTAAGTGTCTGTAATGGTTGGATGGCTGCCTACTCTTTTTTTTTCTGCAGGCTGCTACAGGGGATTCTCTGCCTTCCCTCTAGGACATAGCCACGTCCAACCCAATTCCAAAAAATAGCAAATGTGCCTTTGGCTGATATTAAATGTTTGCCCAGTCAAAGGGGGGGGAGGATGGGGAGTCTGGTAGGAGAACAAGAGCAGGATTGTGGTTCAGAAAGAATAGCTATTGCTGTGCTGAGCTTGCTGGGGGGGAGGGGGAGCTGCTGCTCCAGCCTTTGTCACTCTGGAGTATTTGGGATTGGAAAACCAGATGTCGAGGGGGGGTGGTATCTGTGGGGGTGGGGAGGCATTCAGCAGTGGCCCTATAGGCACACTTCACAGCAAGCTGCAGAGAGAATTCCTTGCTACAAGCTAAGGAAGTGGAGACAGACTCCTGCAGCAATGGTAAAATCCTTTTCAGGGTGTGGCATAGGGCTAGGGGTCTGGAAGCCCAAACAATGTGGCTGAGCTGCCTGAAGGCTTTGAGGAGTCTTCCCAGGAAGAGGGTTTCTATTCTGTATCCTCCCTGAAAGAGACTTCATCTAGTGTGGAAGGAGTAAAGGGGTCTGGGCTCCATCACGTGTGATGGAATGGGTCAAGTGACCCAGACTAGTTGAGACTATGGGCTGTTCTTATTCCCTGTTGAACCTCTTTGCTGAACGTGATCCTGCCAGGAGCAAGAGGCACAAACACTGGCTATCCCTGCCAATTAAGCAGAACATCCTTCGGTTCCTTGCTCCCTTGAGAGTTTTCCTAGAATCTGTCTGGCACACTAAAAGCCAAAGCAAACCTTTTTTGCTTTGGGGGGGAAAGGGGGTGAGAAAGGGAGTTGGTTCATGGGTCCAGATGGACCCCAAACTGGATTCTTGCCTTAGGTTCATTCCATTCTCAAAGGGGAAAGAAAGGAATACGTGGTAAACCTCTCAGGACTGTCATGGGGAGGGTTTAGCTGCAATATGATCTCTAATTTAAGTACACATCAGGCAGAGAAGCCGTTTCCGCTTGGTTAGTCCTAGCCAGCAGCATCAACAACAAACCGCTCTGGAGCTGCTGCTGTGTGTTAGGCTGAGTTGAGGCTCAGTTTGCTTGTTCTTTCAGTCCCTTGCTGGTTTCTCCCTTCCCCTGCAATAGAACCACTCTGTTCCAAGGTTAATGAGAAAGAAACCTAAAAACACAGCGATGTTCCTAGACAGCCCTTTTCCCTACTGGGCTGATAAGCCTGTTCCTATTGTCTGATGCTGCAGAGGAGAGGACGCTAGAGACGAGTGACGTGGCTAAAAGACTCCTCCGATACGGAGTTTGGTGTGAGCAGACTAGCTAGCATCTGTCCCTTGTTAGCGCTACCTCTCCACTAATTGGGCTCTGTGTGGCCTGGCTAGATGCACAATAGAGAGACAGTGTCTCTGAGAAAAAAATCCTTGTGTCTGGGTTTCTGGAGGGAAGGAAGGACTGTTCTTCTTTCCTTCCTCCTCCTCCCCCCCCCCTAGCTTTTACAGCTAGAGCTACAATAGCTACTGCCTAGACTTGTCTATATTCAAGAAGTTGGAGCACACGCAGCCCCAGGGATAGTTGGAATCAGTGAACAGACCACTGCTGTTTCAGGCCCAACAAGTGCTGAGTCAGCAGAGATCGCTTGGCTGCGGTTGCTGCTCTGCTCAGGTAGGGGACCCTTGGAAATGGGAGGCTCATCACTTCCTTGGCCAGTCCCTCCTGGAATGAAGTTCTGAAGTGAACATCAGAGATTCCTTCCTCACGAATCCAGGGAAAAGTCTGCCAGAGCAGGGATGTGTGACAGGAAGCCGGAATGGCAGGAGTTCAGCAGGATGACTGGGCGTTGGGGGGCTGATTCACCATTACTTTAAGTCCTTCAAATCCTTCCTGAAGATGAATTTTTAAAACTTTCTCAGGGCTCGAAGAGCCAGAGCCAGGGTTGTCTCCTATCTCTTTCCAGTCAGGATTTAGGTGTGTTCCCTGAACACTGAAACTGTCCTGACATGGCTGGATCAGCAGGAAACCTACATCAAACAGATCAATCAGGCAGCATGGAAGAGCAGTAACTCTAATCCTGGGGTGGATGATGTAGCTTTGTCCATACAAAGCCTCCAGAGTGGGCCCAGGTAACTGCAGGCTGTTCTAGAAATCCTAAGTCTGGCTAGGAGCAGACCAGGGGCTGATCAACAAGCCTATTTGGAAATAAATGGTCAGTTCTGTGGGAAGCCTGCCAAGGCCACAAAAGAAGCTGGTTTATCTAGAACAGTGGTTCTCACCAGGGTTACGTGCATCCCTAGGGGTGCACAGAGGTCTTCCCCGGGGGTACTCAGTTAATCTAGATCAGTTTCTTAGCCTGGTGGTTGCAACCTCCAGGAGGGTTGCAGGATATGTTTGGGGAGGGGAGGTTGCAAGTGCAGAGCTGGTGTGAGGAGGAGGCAAGCAGAGCAATTGCCCGGACCCACAAAGCTAAGTTGCATGCATCAGGCGGGGGGAGCGGGGGGAGGCTTGGCTTCACACAAGGCTCACAAGTGAAAAAAGGGCTCAAGTACTGTACTAAAATGTATTTATACAATATTTATATTCCAATGGATTTATTTTTTATATGGTTAAAATGGAAAAGTAAGCAAACGTTCAGTAAGTGTGGTGAGACACTTTTGTATGTGTCTGTTTTTTGTAAGCAGGCAGTTTGTGAATTGAAATTTGGGGTATGCAAGACAAATAAGACTCCTGAAAGGGGTACAGTAGCTTGGAAAGGTTGAGAACCACTGATCTAGGAGACAGAGGGTACTTTCTAGAGAGTGGGAGAGTGAGATAATGTTAATACTGGGCTCACATATGCAAATAGAGGCCAGCCTGCAATCTCAGGTTAGAAATAAGATGTGGTTTGAATGATAAACAGAAACAAACCTTCCCTTTCTCTGCTGAGCAGCATAACTTCTAAGACTGGCTGTTGCATCAGCTGTAACAAAGCCTCTTTTGTGGGAGTTAAGGTCCCTGAGGCTGGAGCATGCCCCAGCTCTGCTCAGCTTTTACCAGATGTTCTTCCTTTGGTGGGACTTAAGAGGCACTTTCAAACATGACTCCCCTTCCCAGTTTAATATTGGAAATCTTCCTCTGTCATTAGGACACAGGAGTGAGGAAAGTGCTGGGGGGGGGAAGTTCTCCCCTCCATATGTTTACTAGTGTCAGAGCAAAATACTTTCTACCATGGCTGGATTTGAGGGAACATCAAGGTAATTTATAGGCAGTGTGTCAGAAGCAAGAAGCTTGAGAAAGGGGTTTTAGGAAGGAAATGAGCAAAGTGATCCAAACTAGCCTGTATAAGCAATCAGTGTAACTGATATCTATAGCTCTGCTGCTTGTGGGGGAAGGGAGTTCTCTAGGGCTTTCAGACTCCTGCCTTCACCGCACTCCTAGGACAGCTGACTGCAGAGAACAGCATGGGTCAGTCCCTGATCTCTAGTAGCTAAATGCCAATTGTAAATGGGGCTCCTATTGTCCTTCCCTCTTAGTCTTAACCTGCTTCTGGGAGCTACCTTACCAGAGAGCGAGAGGCAGTACCCTCTAATGCTCAGAGCAGGGGAGTACAGTGGAGACTCTTGAATTCTGCTCCTAGCTCTGCCCCCGACCAGAGGTTAAATGACCTGTTCAGTCCTTGGTATCTCTGGATTAATCTACCAAGGAGTGCCATGAAGGGATGGGAAATTGTGCCACAGCCGGGGCTCTAAACAGAATACAGTTCTAGGAGAATTGCCACTGCAAGTGCTGCATTAGTTTCCGACTTTACAGTTTCTTCCGAAGCTTGCTTAGGTTTCAGTCTGTTTACCAGTGGTGGTTTGTCCAGACTTAGCAACAAAAAACTAGGAGTCTTCATTCAGGTGTGGGACTTGAGGTGCAATGGCTGAGCTCTGCAGAGAAGCTTTATTGTAAGCTGGCCTGTGGTAATCAATAGGCCAGCCGTGGGTCAAATCCAGACTGCTAGATGCTTTTGAATTGACCCTGAAATCTCTTTATTTACATACCAGTATTTTTTATTTTCTCTGGAGTCTGGACCTTGCCTAAGTTTTGACCAAGAAATTTGGACCTTGACCAAAAAATCCTGTCTGGAGGATGGTCTCTTTGCAAGAATGACTAACCAACCAGTTCCACAGGTCCAAGCTAAGCAGCAGGTGTGCAGGCCGGTCATCCAAACTGGAGATTCTGTATCTGCAGCTGGGAAGTGATGAGTGTAGCCTCAAGAGTTGGAATGAAGTTCACATGAAAGGGAAGTTGAAAGCAACTTAAAATGCTTTCAAACCCGCAAGTGCCCTGGATCTTGGCCTAGGTGAGCCTGTGGTTGTATTTCTGGGCTCTTGAGCGCATGGCTTGCCAAATTCCCTCCATGAGCTTTGGCAGATCTTTCTTGTACACTGAAGAGCTTCTCATTGCGCTGGCAGACCCACAGCGTGGACGGCAGCCGGGCATGGGTGAGAAACAGGTGGGTGGGTGTTTCTGGGTTAGAGTGGCGGAGCACAAGCCCTGTCATGCAGTTCCCGCCAGGTAGCAATGCCGAAGGTCTGTCAGGCTGACCTCCACAGACACACTGGAGCTCTCTAGCATCTCCATGCCATAACACGTTCAAGGAGAGGCCATTTGGCCACAAGCTGGGCCCTTCTGCCTGGGTGTTGGGTGGCAGGTCTGGATGCGTCTTTCAGCTGTAACTTTGCCTTGCTAGAGCACTGGATTCCTTTGAGTTTGCCTCCAGTGGTCTATCTCCACACTGCTTTGGTGATGTGGTGAGGTAGTGACTTACTGCTGGCCACTACCTTAGTCATCCCTGCATTGCTGCAGCATAGGAATCCACAGACCTAGATTCAATCTGTTGCTCTGTCACAAAGGTGCATTTACACTGTCAAGGGCTTTTTCAGTGCGGTACGTCTCAGAGCTTCAGGCTTATGCTATGGGGCTAAAAATAGCAAGTTTAGACATTTGGGCTCAGGCCTGGGTTTGGAGACCCACCCCCCTGCTGGGTTTCAGGGCCTGGGCTCCAACCTGAATAGGAATGTCCACATGACTATTTTTAATCCCCTAGTATGAGCCTAAGCTCTAAGAGTGGTGAGGGTGTGGATGTGGGAGTGGTCAATGTAGACGCATCGTAACTCGAATTCCTCTCCACATCTGTGGAAAGGAACGTTTCTAACTGATGCCTCCTGAGGGTTTGGGTTCATCTGTGTCTTGAAATTGGCAGATGGAAAGCACTGCATAAGTGCCATGTATATGTTGTGGCCGCTGTTAAGTAGCAAGTGTTCATTCATGCTGGAAGTGGTTTTGTCCTCTAAAGGTTAGACCAGCCTAGTTGTTCCTACTTTGTTCACAGGCCAGGGAATTGGAAAAATGCATCTATTTCCTGCATTAGCACAAATGTACATCTGGCTTCACATAGCACCCATGTGCCGACCCTTGTGACCCTTTGACATGGTGAATTTTACTGGAATGCGTGGCCTATTCTAGTGGAAGGACCCACTTCATGCTGCTGGACGTGCCGCTCCTGCGGTTCACTGTGTCCTAGCATTCCATCTCTGATCTCTGCCTCAAGACTTAGGCCATGTATGACCATCCTGGGGCCAAATCTGGATAGAATAAAAACTACTTCATAAACGAAGTCCGAGGCCCTGACCCACTGAGTCAGACCCACAGAGAACTGTAACATCATTGAGGTGGTTTTATTCTCTAGTTGGAACTGGAAAATCTTTTTACCTATAGCCCACAAAGAAAGACATGATGCTTTCTCAGATGGGGTTAACAGGCTGAAGAGGCTTGGTCTATAAATATCCCTCCAAGGAGGTTCAGTGGCTTGTGGTTAAGGCACTAGACTGGGATTTGGGCGATGTGATGCAGTTCCCAGTTCTGATATACAGACCTGCTGAGATCTTAACTCACTTAATCTCTGCCTCAATCTCTCACTGGTAACATTAAGAATACCCCCTCTGTCTAGTCGTCTTAGATTATAAGGGCTGTCTAAACACAAACTAACCTGATTTAGTTAAATAAAAATGAGGTTGTCCACACAGGGTTTGTGGCTTATTTGGGTTTAATTTAAACCAGTTCCTAACTTAATGAAACAAGCCTGGCTTTAAATCAGTAAGCATCTATGCAGCCTTTTGCACTGTCTTAAAATAACACCATTTGTTAAATCCTTGCATCTCTGTGTAGTCAAGCCTTAAGTTCTTGAGAGCGGGGACAGTCTGCCTTGCTGTACGTACAGCACCTAGCATAGTGGCCTCCATCTTGGTTACGCTTAGAGGTGTAATGTACTGCAGATAGGGACTGTCAGTTGAATAGCTACCATAGTGCTCTAACTTCAGGAAATACATGAGGATTTTGAAGTAAAAGCTGCAGCTTAGCTCTTGCACCTATAGTTTTACCTCACCAAGTACCGGGCAGTAACTAATACTGCCTTCTGTACCAGTTCCCAAAATACTCCAGCTTCTGCCTGTTGCTAGAGTCTGAGCTATGGAGCTAATTGAAAAGGCTGGTATACCCATGTAATTGTCCCTTTGTTCTGCATGCTGTCTCCTTGACACCTTTCCGCTTTCCACTTGCTGCTATCCTGTAATAACTTGCACTAATGCAAGCTACAGAAGTTCAGAGGTTGCTGCAGTCTGTTCATGGGGAACTTGTCTGAATGCTGCTGACCTTTTGCACTTCACCAAAGTTCTACATCCCTAGAATCCACTTCCAGAGCAGTGAGAATGGGTGCCCTCAGTGGCTCCTTCAGAGGTAATCTACCTCCCCTCCATGACTAGAGGCAACCTTGTTTAGGGTCTTGAATCTGACCAGCAGCTGCATTACACATCTGTCACTTAACACCGTGTGTTCGAGGCTCAGGGCTAAGCTCAGGGTGGAGGAAAGGGTGTTGCTGCTCAAATACTTCACCACTGACTAATGATGTTGGAAGACCTGTTTGACCCTGAGAAGGTACAAGTGCATTTCATGCAGAGCGTTGCCTCCCTGTGGTGCTGTGAGAGGTTAATCTTTCTAGCCTGGTTGTGCTAGCAGCCGTTGGAAAGCCTCTCCTGATCCAACTCTAGTTCTTCTTCCTGTCCATTTCCACAGCTGTCTTCCCTTGGGGGAGCTTAAGCAAAGACTGTTGGGGCTGAGAAAATTCTTATGTAATATTCCTGATTGCGGGGCGGGGGGAAGACAGTTGTGTACTGCTCATTGTTAATGGAGCCAACTTATAAAACTGCTTGTACAAAGATGCCTTGGTGGCGAAGGTATGTCTCAGTCTGTATTCCATCCACCCTGCTAGAAGTGCTGTAATCTAGAGATCTCCCCAATGGCATGAATTCTCATTTAAAACTTTTTAATAAAGCAACACAATCCTCTTGCCTGCTTCAATACCAAGTTCTCCTGCCCCTCCCAGGCTTCTTGTCAAATGTGAGGCATCTGCTCATCTAAAGACTGCCCTAGGAAGTGATGCTTTCCCTCGCTTCTTATTCCTGTCTTCTTGCCATTACTTCCCTGATTGCCTTGGACAACTCCTTGGTCCCCCAGATTCTTCACTGTAAAACCTGCCACAGTCCAACTTAAACAAAAAAAAAAAAAACCACTGGAGTTGCATAACTTTTTTCCCTTGCAATTTCTCCAGGTTTATCTGGTCATGTTTAACCATCATCTGCCATTTCTGTTGATGATGGCTTCTTGGGAACCCCTAGTGCACTCCCTACTACATCCATCTGGCCAAAAACAAGGAGCCACTCCAGTCAATCACACTTCCTCCTGAAGTGGCTCTAACTTGCTATCCACTGTGGAGTGCCACAAAGATTAGTTCTTGGTCCTCTTTCCCTATTCATTTCCCTCTTGTGCCTCTTAACTTTAATTAGCAGCTCCATCAAGGTCAGGAGGAATCATGCTGATTTCAGGCTGGAAATCTACAAAGAGCAGTAATTACAGTTCGGCTGTAATGGTATTTGCAGAGTGCTTTGGGATAACTGAAAACTCTTTCAATATAATGGTATTACTTCTGACTATAGAGTCAGGAAAACGGCCAAATTAAAGGTGTGAGCAGCAAGCCCACCTCTCCTCAGCATGGATGTCTGCATTTTCTTATCAGGCATAGACCCTTTTTAGCGGGGGTAAGTGTTGAGAGGCTGTGAGGCAACACAACCTGGTAACAGGGCTTCTGATCTATCTCCCATCACCCCTAAACACACATGGCACAAAGTAACAATTGTCTGGCTCTAGCTTCCTGTTTGTTCACTGTTCCCCCCATAATGCTTTGTGAGTGCATAAAGCTGTTGTCTAGAAAGCAGCCATAGCAACAAAGGAAACTGGATTTGCCAATGGGTGTGGAGAAAAAAAAAAACAGGCTAGACACCAAATGGTGAGAGATGCAGGGGGCTGGGGTATTTACAAGCTGTCTGCATACACACTCTGAGCAATGAACTGGGATATAGGAACTACCAGGGTATGAGCCCTAAGGCTTCTAATGTTGTTGTAACTGCCTGAGCACAGCGTGTGATGACAATAAAATTATCTGACTAGTAACCGCAAACTCAGCCATATGTCCCTGGAATCACTCGGGCTAGTCTACACTAAAACTTATCAGTGGCATTAGCACTCTCCACGAGCACTTGTGTAGCTGTGTTTTTGGACATCGCAAAACCACCTGAACAAGCGGCGGTAGCTAGGTTGGCAGGAGACAGTCTCCTCATAGACTCATAGGTCAGAAGGGACCAATATGATCATCTAGTCCAGCGGTTCTCAACCTGTGGGTCGCGACCCCGGCGGGGGTCGACGACCAAAACACAGGGGTCGCCTAAAGCCATCGGAAAATACATATTTCCGATGGCTTTAGCCGCTGAGAAGTCGCGCTACCATCTGTAGCAGCGCTATTCAGCTGGAACGCACACCGTTATGGATGCGCGTTCCAAACTGAATGCCTGCGCGCATGCGCAGACGTGATTGCATCATCCGTCCAGGTCCTAAGGGGCGGGGGGAACGCTCCACAGTCCATAGCAGCGCATTACGTGTGTCCGGCGCTTGCTGACGTCATCAGTTTTGAAGTAGCCACCAAAATTATTTTTGGTTTGGGGTCACCGCAATATGAGGAACTGTATTGCGGGGTCACGGCATTAGAAAGGTTGAGAACCACTGATCTAGTCTGACCTCCTGCACAAGGCAGGCCACAAAACCCTACCCATACACATTTATAGCAACCCCGAACCCATGACTGAGTTATTGAAATCCTCAAAAGTGAGATTTGAAGACCTCAAGCTGCAGGGAATCCATCAGCAAGCGACCCATGCCCCATGCTCCAGAGGAAGGCAAAAAACCTCCGGGGCCTCTGCCAATCCGCCCCGGAGGAAAATTCCTTCCCGACCCCAAATATGGCGATCAGCTAAACCCCGAGCATGTGGGCAAGACTCACCAGCCAACACCCAAAAAGGAATTCTCTGCAGTAACTCAGTTCCCATCCCATCAACATTCCCACAGACCATTGAGCAGATTTATCTGCCGATAATCCAAATCAATTGCTCAAATTAAACTATCCCATCATAACAACCATCCTACCAACATAGTGCTGTCCACACCAGTTTTGCTGGCATAAGCGCCTATGTCACTCTGCCAGCACACTACTAGTATAGATAAAGCTTCTAGTATGGGGGGAGAAGCTGCTGTGGGAGAGAACTCTTCCTTACACTCAGGTTCATCTCCACCTTCCAGAGGAAACAATCTAGTCTTGATCAGTGGGGGAGCAGGTCCAGCTGGCCAAAGTTTGAATGGCTAACTCTAAGGATAAAATCAATCCTTGATGCGGGAAAGGAGGTTTTTTGGTGGTGGACTTTTCCTTCCCCCTCAGCCAGCTGCTAAGATGTGTGTACAACTGCCTGTTTGGGGCTCAGGATATTTTCCTATGCAACATTTCTCTAATTTCTCATGGCTGTGACCCTCCAAACCTCCTGTTCAGTCTCAGTTACAGCCCTTTGAAGCATTGTTAGGCTGGAGTGTAATTGCATTCCTTTCTGCTAAGTCTGTGTAACCCAACTCCAGCCTGGCATTTGGGGAAGGGGCTTTGGAGAACCTTCTCTCCCTCCACATCCTCATCCATTCTCTGCAAGGCCACCAATGTCCCACGATCCAGTGGGCCACATCTGTTACTTGTGCCTTCCTTACCTCTTGCTCAAGTGGCCAGGTGTCCCTTGAATGGTAGAGGTTCTGGGTGATCCATGCTTTGTGTCTAGCATCAGATAAAGCAAATCTAAAAACAATGGTGCAGTTTGACACTCCTATTCCGCCCCAAGGTGGGAAACTAAACCTCTCCTGCTACTAATGGTTTCTTGACTAATTCTTGACATATTCCAAGTACTCCAGCTGGTGGTTCCTGCTCAGCTGTAGTGCATGGCAAGCTGGGCTGTATTCAGTACAATTTCATGGCATCAGGCTGGCTGTTGGCTCTAAACATGGGACCAATTGGCTATTTCTTCTACATCCCAGTTCTCAGTGCAGATCCAGTCTCTGATCAGATGCCGTAAGGTTCAACAGTCGCATGGAGACCACTATCTGCAAAGCCTGGTCAGTGTGTATAGTGGACACCTATGGAAAGGCAGCTGAAGCAGGACAGGCGTGCCTATTTCTCTGACGGGGAAGAGAACAGTGCTAAAGAAATGGCATTGGGAATCCTGCTGACACCTGAATGAACAGAGTTCTAGTCTCGGCATTTTTGGGGGCGGAGGCAGAAGTGGATAGCTCCTTTCATTTTTTTACTATTTGCCTTGTGCAACCCAGAATTTATTTCCCCATATGGAGCAAAGCATCCCTCCAGATGAATTGTATTTCAGATTAAGGGAAGCAAAGAACAATTCTCCCTGGTCACTCCATGATACACACTAATCTACCACTTCAGAAGCCAGTACTGTAGTGGCAAGTCAAGGAGATGTGTCTGCAACCAGAGATGCAGTGCACAGAAAACTGTTCTCTTCAGCTACGTGCTAAAGTAAATTATGTGTGAAAGGGTTGTAGGCAGCCATATTCTCTGTTCTACACTGGCAGCTCTTAACGGCTCACTTTCCTTCTCTGTCCCAGCTGGCAGAAGCCTCTTTTAAAGCCTAGGACCCCAGCAGCATGCAGCAAAGCCAGCGTGTGCAGAGAGACTCTAAGAGCTGCCGTCTACACTGCAGGTGGAGGTGTAACTTCCTGCTGGGGTCGATATCCCCTTGCTAGCTTTGAGCGACAGTGCTTTTCGAAAAGCACAGATCGCTGCACCAGGCGAGGTGGTGGGCTAGGCTCGTCGTCTGAGTCACCTAGGCCTTGGATGAGATTGTACTTGCTCAGCTAGTGAGTCACTGCCTGTGCTGCTGTAGCAACACCACTATCTTCGGCACACCAGCTCAATCAAAGTTAGTGGGGCGTTACCGCCAACTGCAGTGTGAATGTGTCTAGCACTGGGGAGCAGAAAAGAGGTTCTGCTGAGCCCAGCGCTCTCCCTACAGCCAGTGTATTCTCCCCCCATCTCCCTGGCTCAGATGCAAACTTGTGCCCCCTATTTAGCATCTGTGAATTGTTATGCTGGGTGCCATCTAAATGCCAGAAAGTGGGGGAAGGATGGTGGAAAGAAGATGCCCTTCTCCAGCCTTACAAGTGTGAGTTGTTTTGTAGCTAGCCGCTGATGCTGACCTGGCTGTGGGTGTGAGAAGTGGTGGGACGTGGTTTGGATTTCCATATGTAGTTCAGGAGTCGGGACTCTGCTGCCTGGAGTCATGCCGTGCCTGCCTTGTTCCTGCCGCTCACTAGCCATGGAAGCTGGATTTGACTTGTGTGGGAGGAGCCTGGCTTTTGTTCTCAGTGCATGTGTGAAAATGGCTTTTCCCGTGTCTAGGCGAGGAAACTGGCTTACCTGATGGAAGCCACAGACTAGCCCTGCCAAGTTGGAGCAGGGGGAGAGAAGTGGTTGGAGGCTCAAGGCATTGAGCAATGGCACAACGCTGGTTATCTGGATCAATATCCTTTCTAAGCACCTTCAAGAGATGTCAGTAACCATCCTCTGTATGGACCCCATAATGTTTGCACAGCACCAATTAACGGGCAGAGGTGGGACTGGTGACTAACCTGGCTGTACTGACTAAACTCAGCTTGTTGGGTTTTTGGGCTACTACTGAGTGATGGCTTCACCATCCCCATGTCTTTTACTGATCTCTGTTCTTGGTGTAGGATTACTTCCTGCTTCCACAGACACTGCCTCCTTCTAGAGTGGTAAATGATGGGTCAAAGGTCTTGGAGCAAGTGATGGAGTGGGATATGCTGGCCCATTAACCACTGAACTCTGGTACTTAGTCCTTGAAGCCCCTAATTTAGCATACACATTGGATTGTGTATGCATTAGACTACAGATAGCACTACATACATGGCAGCACGCATTCCTGGTCTTGCACTGCTGAGTGACTATCCTAAAACACTTTAACTTCTTGTAATGTTGGGTGAGTCAATCCGAAGTTTGGCAAGTGAGTCAAAAGGCTCTATCTGAGCAAATGTTTGGAGTGGTCAGCTTTTCACCATGGAAAGGCTTTCTTAAAGATCTCCATGCTGGTTCTGAGGTGATACAAGGTATAGGTGAAATCCACGGTCAGTGGGGGACACAACGAAACCATGACAAGCTTTGATGAGTAGGTCTGAGAGGTCTAAATCCACCATGGGCTCGGCAAAAACGTTGCCAAATCCCAAAGTGGAATACAAGGGGCTGCCGGTGGCATGTAATCTAGTCTTGGGGTTTTACAAAAACCGCAATTAACCCTCTCTGCAAGTGCATAAAATACTGCTGTATTTTCTCGTACTGGTTCAGAAAACCGCTTACAAGAAATTCCTAAGTCACCTTTGTCACTACTCAAGTGAGTTTTTTTTCAATGGGCAGTTCACTGACAAGGAGTTTTCTAGAAGCTGAACAACCTACAGACTATCAACTGATGTTCACCATTCCTTGCTGTAGAATAGTCTACAGCATTCTGCATGGTGTTCCATCCCCCCTGCTCCATGGGGCATATCCATAGGGGAGTATTATATATACACATCTGACCCATCCCCTAATTAAACTAGGTTGAGACCTTATTTGGAAGCATGTGGTTCTCCTAGTGTTGAAGCCTGTCAACCTGGAAGAATTGGTCAAACTTGGCATGCTAGAACATGGGGATAGACCCTGGGGGAGGAGGGCCAGGCTTCTTTATGCTATTTCCTCTGAGGACTGCTTCCCTGGGAAGGCTGCTGTCTGCATGGCTGGGCTGTGATAGTCCAACAGAAGCAGTGGCCAGAGGTATAACTGTTGCTGGAATAGGATCATCCTGGTTAGTAGAGCCAGCCAAAGGTTTTTGGTCAAGTCTTTGAATGAAAAATTCCCCAAGACTTGTTTACACGAGAGGCTGAATACAACTTGCCCTATGAATTCCAAACAATCCTATTCATCACTGAACACTTGGTTTGGGAAAGGACATGTCCCTTTCCACTGGGGGGAGAAGAGGTGAGAAACTAAAACTGTTTCTACTTTATCAAATGGAACTGAGAAATTCCATGAAACTTAGCAGGAAACTAAAAACGTCTGTGGCTCCCCCTGCCAGCTGCCACCTTAATGTCCTTCACCTCTTCCTGTTTATCCAAGTTCTGAGAAACCTTCTGTGCTTCTTCCATACTTTGCTCTCGAGGGGGGGAATTTAAGGGTGGAGGCAGCACCCCCAAAATACGAGCTGTCAGAAGTACAGGATAACTGTCTTAAAGGACTGTGCTTGGGCCAAGCTCTTCCTCTTACTCAGATCTTGTACAGTCACATTCATTCATTGGTGGTGTGAAGCCTTATTTTCTGCCCCTCCTTCCCTCCAAGGGGGAGACCAGCCAGAGCCAGCCACTGACTCACTGCATTCCTCAGCCTGTATAGGCTAATTCAACTAGACTTCCAGATGTGAGTGAGCCCCAGCTGCTTCCACTAACGCTGAGTCCAGAGGAGCAAATGGCAGGCATAGAAAATTGCAGGCAAAAGGGGTAACATCATGGTGTGTGGCAAGAGCTGTGCCTGCTCCAAAGTTACTCCTCCAGCTGGGGAGTGAGGGTCCTTCCCCAAAACTTTGTTCTGTTAGGACCCTGCCTCTCTTCCCCTGTCAGCTATCTGATAGACCGCAGGGCTGGGCTGAAAGCTCCTGGCTGTGTCTCCACAGAGAATTTTGGGGAAATATCCTGCTCTGTTACCCAGATCAGCCTTTTGCAGTCCCCTGATTGAGACTTGCCTAAGACCATCCCAGCAGACGAGGCCTTGGGGGCGGCAGAGAAGACCGTATCCCCCTAACCTGGTGGAGCTCTTCTTTCTATGAAGCAAACATGCCTGAGATGTTCCCCTCAGGCTCACACCGGTCTCTGTCAAGCAGGTGTCCAGACAAGGATCGCCGCAGCCAGCACCGTAACGTACATCAGTCCCGAACATGCCTCTCAGCTTCCTTTTTGACTAGCTGCCCTACACCCCAGTGCCGAAGGCCGGGCATGGTACTGCTTGGCTTGCATTGAAAGCTGTGTACTGGAAATGGCTGTGTCAAAATCATGGTGAATGAGCAAATTGTTCAGTTTAGGCCAGGTTGGGGGGGGAGACGCAAGCACAACAGAAAACCCCTCTGGAGGGGGAGGGAGACGGGTCCAGATAGCAGGCTCCCCAACAGCGGCCAGCTTCCATGCCCCTTCACATCAGCGCAGTCAGGTTAAAGGCATTGTAAACCAGCTGGATCCAACCCCCCAGGATTTCCCTAGCAATAGGGGCTTCCTGGGCAGTGCCCTGCTGCTGAAACTACTTAAGCCCTGACAAAGGAGGCGGCTGAGCTGTAAAATCTGCCTCCTGAGGCTGTTTAGCTCAAGCCAGGGCTGGGACAGGTTATCAGTTGTCTCCAGAATCCAGGGAACTGCAAAGGTGGCCCTGAGGCCCCCCAAGTTGGTGAGCTGTGCAGAACTGAGCTTGGAAGAGGGGCCTGAGCGTGGGAGCCAAGTGGAATGTCCAGGAAGAACGCAGGCTCATAGCATTCCCAAATTCGGGGTACACGTGAAGATGGGCACCAGCAGTCTGTTGCCCTGCGACTGGCCAGAGAGGGCAGCTGCACTAGTTCAGCTGAGAGCAACATGCATGGAGGAAAAGACAACTCTGGCAGTAAGCGTCGCAGACATGAAGCCAATTTAGACATGGTAGATAAGATTATGGATGACAGGGAAACAAAAAGCTGGTGCCTTTTCAAGGGAGCATGGGATTAGATACGCAAAGCGTTAGCACTTTGCATATCATTCCATTTAATCAATTATACACTACAGGGAGCTGGCCTCAGGATTAGCTATTGCAGTGGTTCCTGACTTTTTTGGCTTGAGGGCCACAAATTTGATTTTTTTACAACCCCCAAGGGCCACCAGTCTCTGCCAGCAGCCAGAGGGAAGGAATTCAGCGAGGAAGATCTTCTGTCCCGCTGGCAGCAGCAAGGAAAGCTAGGCTCCACTTGGGTCCCTAGGGAGGGGCTCCCCTCTGCAGCCAGGGGCACCAAGGATCAGTGCTCCCCTCCCTCTGTCTCCAGCAGCAGCAGGGGCCTAGAGACCTAGGTGGAGGGCTTTGCTGTGCTTCCTCCTGTGGCTGGGGGGGAGGAAGCACTGATCTCTTGTCCCCTTGGCTGCAGCAAGGGGAGGGGAGCTGCAGTGGCTGGGCCATTCTGAAAGACAATACTTTGGCCACTACTGAGCAACTGTATGTATGTGAAGGTTTAGAGATGGGGCTGTAATCCTCTGAAGCTCCCAGGTAGTTATCTTTCTAACACTGCACTCTATCAGCCTCTCAAAGGGAAACCGTTCACTCAGATGTCTGGCTAGATAGGCTAGTTAGACAACTATTGCCTCTGTCTAGCGCCTCTGTTCCCTTCTATGGAAGTTCTGCTTTGGATTGATCTAGACTCTGGTAATTTTTGCAGTTGTATTCCCTAATTAAAGGGATGTGGTGGCCACTCTGAACATGACCTCCCTGAAAACTGTACCAACTCCTATGCATAACCCACAAGATTGCAAGAGTGAAAAGATCAGGGGGAAAAACATCAGTTGTCCTGTGCATTTGAAGGCACCTGGTATAGACCATCCTGCTGTCTCGCTGATGTCTTTCCCTTCCAGCTGTGAAACTCAGTTTCAACTTTGCTATCACTGTTACTTCTGAGGAGGCAACAGGCATGCTTTGTGCTGGGAGGGAGGGAACAGTTCTTTTGTTCAGACCCTCAAACATCACCACAGGGCAGAAAAAAATCTTACAAAATATTCTACTTTATGCCACTAACTGGTGCTATGAACAGAATTTAATGTCAACTTCATTGATAGACAGTGGCCCTTTAAAACACACACCACAGAGAAACTATACTGAATGCTCCCAGTTTAATTCACCTCTGGAATACTTGTCAAGTTGAGTGCTCCATTATTGCTAATGGGCAAGTAACTTGTTCACGATAACTAGCCATTTCAATATCCTCCCTGGAAAGATCTTGTCAATCCGGGGAAGCTTCATTCTTCTCTCAAATGCCGCCTTCATTTCAACAAGCTACCTCCGTATTCTGATCCCAAAACACAATGGGGAATGGGCTGCCTTGAGGAGAAGAGGCGAATGTGGTAGGTTGCTAAGATCTCTGAAGTCTGACACTGGAATCTTTCTCTGCCTCTTTTGGCTTGTGACTCCCATCCCAGAAGTATTTTTAGGAAAAAGCTGCCAAGCGTGGTGAGCTCCCCTTTCCATGCAGGGATACTTGGCCCAAGCACGTATTGACTAAGCATGTTTTCTTGAGGATAAGTGCCTGTGGTTAGACATCAGTGTGGCCTCTGTCTCGCAGGGCCAGACTGGCTTACGGTGCTCTGATGGCTGGGGGGGGAGGGTAGAGGTGGGAAGGCAGTGCAGTTTTGCAGAGGAGCAGCAGTAACAGGACTAGCTTGTGTATGCACAGTTAAAACTACAGCAAGCTGCAGGTCTGTGCAAGCCAGGCAGTGGAGCAGTGTGCTGGAAGGGATGGGAGGGAGAGAAGCAGGCTGGAGAGCTGGATCTAGGGTGAAAGTGGTCCAGTGCAGACGGGGAATCTTTAAGCCACAGGCTAAGCTTCCAGTTTTAAAACTGTCTTGGATCTGTGCAGGAAGCTAGGCTAGTTTAGGCAAGCTGACATGCTTGTTGATCTCTTCTAGCTGGCATGGCAGAGTAGAGAGGAGTTTGTGTCCCATCAAACTTGTAGTGTTATGGGGAAAGGGACCTGACCACAATATGGCAAACCCTGAATTCTGTCCCCCTTTGCTCAGCAGATGAGGTCCAAATTGTTTCAGCCATATTACAGCCTCTGATTCCTCTAGTGTTGGCAGCCTGGCCGGGAAACATGGAAGTGCTTTCACAATTAACACATGAAAGACCATGCCCTGGTTTTAAGCATGCCACAGTGAAGTCTACAGTTGTAGTGGAAAGTCACATAGATGAGACTAGTCTTACTGGTGTGGATTGAATAGTTCAGCATCTTACACATGGAACCACCTGAAGCCTATTGTAACTTCCTCTCGTTTTCATCATTTGATGGGCTGATTAGGAATCGGGCTGAGTGTAGTGCTCAGATGAAATGTTCAGTTGTGTTCCCCTGGCTTGAGCATCCAGATTAAAATCTTAGTGTCTGGGAAGCTGTTTCACAGATGTTTGCATAGGCTTTCTGGAGAAAAGCCCATGCAAGGCATACTAATGTAGCCAAGGGGGGTTCATTAAGTGTAAGCAAATGGTCCCCATCTTTCTGCAGAACTTCCTACCTTGCCATTGATCTTCTCATGTTGCTGATTTCGCTATAACTCATGGGGTCCCCAACAAACATGTTGAAAACAGGTTGCATTAGGGGCTGTCCTCTAATACCGCTTGCTCCTTTGCCCTGTCTGAGCTGGACTAGACTGGTTTGGGTTCTGTCTCATGGGGAGGGGGCTTTTTCCCACTAGATCAGTTTGAATTTCTCCACCTGTCTCCTACAGGTATGGACCTTTCAGCCAATCAGGATGAGGAGACTGATCAAGAAACCTTCCAACTGGAGATTAACAAGGACACCAAGAAGTGTGCCTTCAGGACCTATACTGGGAAATACTGGACCCTCACCTCCAACGGTGGGATACAGTCTACTGCCTCAACAAAGTAAGTGTCTAGGGTGTGTCTTGTCCTGTGCAATGCCTGTAGTGGGCAGGGCATTCTTCTTGATGGATGACTTTGGCGCCAAAGAATCCAAGGGTGGTCTTTGCATGTAAAACAGAATTGTGGCACATTTTCCCCCACCTCCCTGTGAATGCACACCTGTTACAATGGCTTGGATAGCCCCAGTATTAGGGTGGAAATGTTTGAGTCTAGGGTTTGACTGAACAACTGGTGACCAGCAAGACTGTTCCTCCTCACAGGAGGCTGAAATGCCAGTGTCTTCAATCCACAAATGCTCAGTGGGTACGCAGCCAGATACGCTGTTGAGTGACAGCGTGCAACATGACCATGCATGGCTCTAGTAGGGTAGTGATGCCATGCCTGGAAATAAGGCCAGTTTGGGTGACTGCCCCGACCCTCTGCCAGCATTCATCCCCTTTAAAAACAACATGGGCTGAATCTCCCCTTTGCAGAGTGGGGGTGAACAGTAGCTCTTGTGAATGGTTCTTCCTCACTGGGGATGGCTTGAGACCTAGGGACCCCGGGTAATGGGAGCAGGCAACCTGCCCAGCTTCACAGGAGGCTGTAGTAAAGCCCTTTCATAGGCAAGTAAAATAATCCTTTGCAGTTGCTATCTGAACCCTTGGATGTAAATTACAGGCTGTTCTGGAGCTGGGTACAATACCTGCCTTGTGAAAATAGAGCCTAGATTAAACCTGCCCATCCCCTTCAATACCATCTGCACTACAGGAACTCTATATGGGGACAGCTGTTATAGGTCCTATCTGCCTGGCCATGCTCCAGCAGCTGGGGTGCAGCCTGCTGCGATCAGGCGCTCCATCTTTCCAAGCTGATAGCCCGACATCCAGTTCCCCTTTTCTTTTGCCCTAAGACTCCAGTAGCCTGTCCAGAATCAATAGATGCAGCAGGCTTACTCCTCTGTGGGTGGAGGTGCTGCAGCATCTCGTGCTTTCTGCTGTCCTGGTGTCCTGAGAGCAGGCCTGGCAAGGCAAAATAAGCTGCTGCTTCTGAGCCTCCATTGCCAAAGCGATATTGCACCAAGTGAGACTTTGCACTATTCTGTCTGGCTGGAACCAGACTGGTTTAAACAGCACAAAGCTGGAGGACTCTGATCTCTTGGGCAATACAGCAACTGCTGAAAAGCATACAGTCCAGAGTGCCTGCCTCCTCAATGCACTTCATACATAAGATCCTCCTTGCCATGTGTAATCTGTACCAGCTGGATGTGGTGCCACTGATGAACTGTGGAATGCATCACTCCCAAAGCCAGCCTAGCAAAGGGGTCTGTTTGACTCGGCGTGAAACTTTAGTCCCTCCACCCAAAACCTCTGCAAGTGAACCTGAGTTTCTGTAACTGAGCATTGTGCAAACCTTCCTTGCAAGGACATGGACTAGCCTAAGCCTGAGTTTGCTACTTCGTTGGTCTGGTAAGCAGTGCCTCAAAGAATTTCCTGGGGTTTCATAAGTCTGTGTGCATGCTGGGATAGAACCCAAAACAAATGGATATCCCAAGTCAGGCCTGATGGAGAAGTAAGACTCCAGATTCTCAAGTCTCGAGAGAGATCCTAAAGTAGACGTCTGCAGGTATCTGACCTCATCCCTCCATCACCCTATAACTTTGTTTTGGCCTACCTCTGGTAAAAATATTTTTTTTGGTCCTGGATAAAGAGCCGTAACACTCCACAAAAGAGAAAATAGCAGCAAACTCCTAAGGCTGAACTTAACCCTGGTGATGGCAGACACAATCATCAGCTGAATGAAGGTGAATTTAGCCTAAAAACTATTGCCAGAAGTATTTTGCTCCATGAACTGCTGGCAGTTCAGCCCTAAATTGTCACCAGAGTAGTAAAATTGCCCCATAGAGGTCTGTTTACATTAAAATCCCTGGAAAAAAGATGCTGGGATCTCCTGTGTGGGATCTCAAATGCCAGCTGGCTTAGCTAGCTGCATAAGCTTTTGTAGAGGAAGCTCTTCTGCATGGGCCCCAAGCTGCACTGCTCCTCTGTTGGAGAATTGTCCCCAGTATGGCTCTTCCCTTCCCAATGGTTTGTCTGCTGGTTTTGTCTCTGCTGTGCAGGAACACCAGCTGCTACTTTGACATCGATTGGCGCGACAAGCGTATCACCCTGAAGGCTGCAAACGGCAAGTACGTCACGGCAAAGAAGAACGGGCAGCTTGCAGCCACTGTCGAGACAGCAGGTGAGCGTGCCTGGGCCTCTGTAGCCCAGTGATCTCTGGGAAAGCAAGGGTAGAGGGCTCTGGATGCTATTCTGAACGCTAGAAATCTGACCTCACGGGGACAGAGCTCTTGGCTCTGCCGCTTTCTGGGCTGTTGCAGTGTGAAGGTGGTAAAGTGGAAAGGAACAATCTGCAGGGTGGCTGTCTCCTCAGCCAGGCTTTGATGGACCAGACCAGAGGTGGTAAATCTGGTACATTTGTGAATCACTTAGGCTGAGTTCACCTACCCAAAGTCCAATCGAAAACCTTGAAAGAGCTTGAAATGCCTGGTTTAAGAGGTGGGAAGTTCTGTCTAAGTGGTGTCTCCATTGCTCATCACTTGTACTCAAACCCAGGGAATCCAGATCTGTTTTAATGAGCCAGGTACCTAACCACCCTTCTCGCCTCCATCTCTTCCCCCCACCTTTCTGCGGGGTAGGCGAGACCGAACACTTTGTGATGAAGCTGATTAACCGGCCAATCATCGTCCTCCGTGGGGAACACGGCTTCATTGGCTGCCGAAAGGTGACTGGGACCCTGGACTGCAATCGTTCCTCCTACGATGTCTTTCAGCTGGAGTTCAATGATGGTGCATACCACATCAAAGGTCAGTCCAAGGCTGTGCAACAGCGGGTGTGAATGTGGGTTCCACCTACCCCCATCTTCCCCATGGCTGCATTTGTGTGAATAGCCCAGCTGTTACATGTGACCAGTGATCTCCTTTAAGCATTATTAGCATTGATTCTCCCCTTCGGAGCACTGCAGTCTAAGGGCTACACAACCATCGTCTGCACCATGGACCAAGGGAACCCTGCCATAGAGTAGGATGACTAGAGGCTTTTTGCATTGCTGGCTGAGTTACAGGAGGTTGAGGGGTCTGCCTGAATATGAATATTGGCTTATTACTTGGCTGGAGTAGCCTCCATCTAGGAGACTCATTTGCTCACTGCCCTTGTTTAGGTTTGTTAGGCACAGAGAAGGACCCTACTGATAGGCTATTCTGGCATATCTGAGCTGATCATTTTCAATGAAACCTAAACCTCCATGCTCTTGTACTTCCTCTGCTCTGGGGCAGAGGGATAGCTCTTTGTATGGCCCTGGTCTCCTGGAGGCTGCCAACAGCGTCAGCAGCCAGATGTCTTAGACCCTAGTAAGTTAGCATTTGCTGCTGGAAGGGGGTGAGCTGGTCACTGCCATTGAACTTGGGCTGGAGTCACTAGAAGCGAGCCTGCCGAGTTGGGTTGCAGGCACAGGAGACTTGGAAACCAACAGGCTGGCCTTGTGTGGCCCTCTCCAGCCTGCCTATGGGCAAACAAAGGCCCAGGCTGCAAAACTAGGTCTGATTTCAAATGTCCCACGGGTCTTGGGATATTGAGCTGATCTTTTTAAATTGAACCCCATGCCCATGGAGCCAGCTACCCCAGAGTCTTCTGCAGCACATCGGCGCTGTGGACCCCATCTCCATGGGGACTGTGACGGCACCCCTCTCCTCCTGTCTGACCTCACAACACTCTCCTGGACTGCTGCAGTTCAGCTTAGGAGCTGGCAGTAAAGGGAAAGCTTGCACCACGTGCTCTACGCTAGGGCCAGCACTGTGGGCTCTCTGCTACAGCCAGCAAATCGTCTGGGGCGCTACAAGTTTTTAGCCTCTGGCATCTTGTCCAAATGTCACTCATTCAGGACACTGCTCTCCTCCCCTTCCCCCCACCCTATCTGCAGATTCCACTGGGAAATACTGGATGGTGGGGAGCGAGTCATCTGTCACGAGCAGCAGCAATGTGCCCGTGGACTTCTTCTTCGAGTTCTGCGACTATAACAAAGTGGCTATCAAAACCAACGGCAAATACCTGAAAGGTGACCATGCTGGTGTCCTCAAGGCTTCCACTGATGCAATCGACCCCTCCACCCTATGGGAATATTAAATGCACTTTAGCTCCCTCCCCCCCCTTGCCAGTTTTATTTTGGTTTTGTTTGGTTTCTCTCTCTCCTCTGTAAAAGGATTTTCAGGCTGGCTTGCTGCTCCCTCCTGCCATAGAATCTGATGCAATTTGTTGGAGGCTTGTCTTCCTGTCTCTTAAAACTGGAAAATAACCTGGAGAAAATGCAACCTGTCTATGTAGATCTAGTGATGTCTTTCTTTAGGCTTGTGTTTGGCTTGGAAATTGTAGTTGCCATACTCTCCCTCCCCAGGTCTGAGCATCACCTATGTTGTCCTTTTCCTCTAACATTAAAGGGAATAAGATCACCTCTCCTCTCGTGCCATAGTGGAGTACTGGCACCTTAAGGCATATCTACTGCCAATGTCCATGCTGCTGTCTAGCAAAGGCTAGCTTGAGCCAAGCTGGACAATTGGAGTGCCAGTGTCCAAGACTCCTGGTAGTTGCTCAGATCAAGGGAGGGGAGATGGGTTATGTTAAATCTGTCTGCTAGGATTAAATGTGCTCTCCATAGTTCCCAATATTGGGAGGAAGCATCTCCTTTTTCCTCCCCTCTTGGTTTTTGATAGATAAATGCCTTCAGTCCCTCAGGAGAGAGAGGGAGGGGGGCAGAAGAGGTGATCTAGCATATCCCCAACCCCATGAAGGGGTTGGTTTGAGCCAGCAAAACTGCTGCAGGACTAGCAAGCTTAACTCTCAGAACCAGACTTTGTCTAGAAACTAAGGCCAATTGCAGTCTAGAAAGCTATAGACACTCATCTCAGTGTACCAGCCCCATTAGTGCCATTCTCCTTGTGCCCCAAAGTGCTAATGGTGCATCTTGGAGCTTTTTCAGCAGCTTCTAGCACATCTCACTGAAGTGCACCTGAGGGGCTAATGAAGTTGCCTCCCTGCTAATCCTAGACTATTGGAAAGGGGACAGGCTTTTTGAATGGGTATAAACAATGTGGCTGAACACACTCTAAATCAGTGCCACCCTCTGGCTTTCTTCCTGAGCAACTGGAGAAGACTTCCTCTACAAAGCTTCTTCCAGCCGGACTGGCAATTTGCTTTCCCAGTGCCTGTTGCAAAGGGGTAGTGGAATTTGAAGAGGGCAGGCAGTGAGCAAGGGCTGTGTCTTGCAAGGTTCGGAATACTATCCTCTCCATCTGATCGCAGTAGGAGTTGAGCGAGGTTGGCACGCTGCAGGACTGTGCCCCTGGCGAGCTGCCATCTCTGGGTTTTTGGACTGACAGCCATGATTTAAGTTCTCTGGGCTACAGGAGCATGGGGAGGAGAAGTGCAACAAAGTGGCTGACGTGTCTCATTCCCTGGACAGTGGCTGGAAGCATAAAGTGCAGATCTCAGTTTAGAGTAGAAAACTTATTAGCAACGTTTGCACAGTGGTGTGTGTTTGGTTCTCATACCCTACTGGAATCTAAAATCCTCATCACAGTGATGGGGTGGTGAAGTGTAAAATGCCTATCTCCTCTCTGCCACCCCAGCAGGGGCAAGAGGCCTAATCAGATCCTCTGACCCAAGTGCCAATTTGCATTGATGGCATGAAAACTTAGCAATGTTACGGGAAGCAGAAAGGACCAAAACAGTATTTTGTTCATGTCTATTTATATATGATATGCTCTATGGCAATGTTATCTGCTGTTGTCTGTAAGTCTGCATTAGAATATAAATGTGAGCATTTGTAATAGGTGACCCTAAACCTCTCTTCAGGGTAGCCGAAGGCACTTGGTCCTTTGAGGCCTTCCAAGGAGGAGTTCTCCTTCAACCACCCTCAATGAGCCAGTCTTTTTGTACTTGGCCAACCTGATGTCCCATTCCTGCCTGCGTTGATGAGGGGTGGGCAGGTGGATGTATCCTAGATATAAGGGGCTGCATCACAAGCCTAGGTTGCTTTCTAGTGGCAGGCTCCAATGGGTCAGCCCGCATCTTCATGCCTTGCTAAGCTCTGTACCATGCCTGGTGCTTGTGGCTTCATGCCTGTGCCAAAACAAAGGGCCACTTCTGGTGGTCACAGGCAAGGTAGTAGGAGAGGGTCATAAGCCTTAAAGCCATGTTGCCATAATATGGGTTCTTCCCATAATAGGAGCTTGGTGCTAAACTCTCAATTCAGAGAAACTGGAACCCCCAGTCTTAGTGGGGATGAGGTAGAGGAAGAGGTGAGTTCCCTGCATTCATCTCAGCTCTTACTGTGATGTCAGGACTATCTCTGGGCTTATCTGCCTTCTTTCAAATTCAAGGGTGATCTAATGTCAGATTGAAAAAAAAAGTTAAATTTGGGGACAAAAAGATGCCTCTAAAAGGAACAAGTGGCCTGCTGAAATCCTGAAAAAGCCAGACTTGGCACATCCCCCTTACTAGCTTTCATATCCACTTTTCTCCCCCCTCCTAGCTGCAGTTTGAACCATGTAACTCCTGCTCTGGCTTCTTCCACGTGATAATACGTCAAGAACTTTTTCAGTCTCCTTTTATTGGGTGTCGTGGCTTTGAAAACATCTCACTCGGGAAATTTTGTTAAGTTTTGGGTTTTTTATTTTTTGTAAGTGCCATTTGTATAACTTAAAAATAGCTTCAAGTGGAGAAAGACAAATAAAAGCCTGCATTTGAAAATGAGAAAGCTGGTGTGATTCATTTGTGACAGAGTATCCTGAAACCTATAGTAGTTTCTCTGCAACATGCTGTTGAGCTAATCTCTGCTTGCTGGAATTGCCACTATTTAAGGCAGAGAGAGAGAGGCACAAGGAAAATGCAGAGTTCATGTGAACTGATTGATTAATAATAACTATGTGCCACCAACTCGCTCCCACCCTCCGTCAGCATGAAGGATAAGCCTACCAGCGTACTTACAAAGACTTCAGCTTTAGAAGAGCTACTAGTTAACAGAAGTGAGACCTGTTCATACTTCTCCTTGGATAGGGAGAACCTTCAAGCTCAGAAGACTGAGCTAGATTCTACTTAAGTACTAAGCAAATACCTTCCTAGGCTAGACCCCAATTGTATCCTTGTGCTTTGTCCAGGCTCTCAACCCTCAGTGTTTGGCTTTGAGTCTAAAAGTGACTTTCAAACACTTAAGCCAAACCGGGGGGGGGGGGGGACGGGGAGGGGAGAGAACATAGCCTTGGTTTAGTCATACTCCCTACTCTCCAGATGCTAGCCTGCTTGCATAGGAAGGCCATGATGTAAGTCACCTGAAGGGAGATGCACCTGCCACTGACACCCTAGACAAGCTGGCATCCTGTCAAGTCAAACACACGGCAAAGCTTAGAAGTGGGAATAGTGTCAACTCAGCCACTTGTCAGGTAGCCCCATTATATCCTGCTTGGACAGATTGTGTTTAACTCCCCTCCCTACAGCTACGCTTCCTGCCCTGAACGCTGAAGGGGGAGGAAGAGATTCTCTAATGTGGAGCCAGAGGCCAGCAGCAGTCCCTCTCTTGGACTGAAAAACCATCTCCATCATCTACCCAGTCTGGCTCTAGCAACTCTCCAGCAAGGGGATAAAAGGAAGCTTCCCTTCATCAAAGCTCTACTCAGGGCCAGGGAGCTCAAGGCACAGCAGTTGCTCTGGGGTAAGGCCCTGAGAGCACACACCCAGCTCTTATCAGGGGGGAGCAGAGTACAGGAGACCAATGTTCATGGCTTACCTATGTTCACTGCTCTTATGTGTAGCGGTGGCTTAAGGTGGGTGGAGAAGCTTGATTCGGCTCTGCCCTGCACTTGTGCCAAGATCTCCCCTGGTGGGGGGAAAAGGGAGATCTCTTAGTAAAGAGATCCCTCCCTGAGGCCTTAACAGCTGGAAGGTGGGGGGAGCTTTCACAGCTGTGTCCATTTCTCCCTGGAATTGCAGGGTTGAGAGTTATGCCCCATGAGACTCTTTCACACCAGTGGACTTGACCCTCCTCCCCTTTCTTAAGCTGTGGAGCCTGCTGCTTGCTGGGGCTGCTTTTATTTGGCTGCAGTTTAGGAGTACAGCCAGAGCAGGTGTCATCTACCCACATTCAGAGCTCGGCCTGCAGCATCCTGTGTGCGCAGGCAGCCTGGCTGGCCAAACCCCTTGTGAGAGCAGCTGCTGGAGCCTGCAGTGGCAGGTGCTTGGCCAGAGCAGAGCCTCACATGGTGGTTGTTCACCCCTGCACTGCTACCCACAAATGACTACTTGAATTCGGAGCCCGTGCAGTGCCTGCCCGTGCAGCCCCTAGCATCGGCTAACGTCTACAGCAGAGCCCGAGGGCTGGAGCAAGCGCCTCATCTACGGGGCTGCTTTTATTCCCTGGGGGCTGCCCTCAGGGGAAAAGCTTCAACTCAAATGGCTTTTAACCTGCTGTGTACACACCCCCTCCCCCTCTCCTGCAGCCTTTGACTCTCCCCTCCTGCCACTACGACGCAGGCGACTCACAGCAGAGGCTTGCATTTGTCCTAAGCAGCTATTAACCGCGCTAGAGTGGCTGGCTCCTGGCAGCTCAGCCACTCACAGCAGGGCTCCCCCAGGCAGGCCAGCAGGCAGAGAGCTGGCCCTACTCACGGGGGAGTCCTGCACAGTAGGATCCTGTGCCAGTTCCCGAGGCCCACCCCAGCCCCCACACATCCCTGGTGCTGGGGAGAGAGGTGAGGATGTGCTCAGCTGAAGCAGCTGTTCCTTGTGCGCCTCTCTGCTGAGCTGCCAGGGATAAGCTCCAGGAGGGCAATTTCAGCACACTGAGGCTCAGCTCCTTGAGCAGACAAAGGAACGTGCAGCAGAGAGGCAGATGCAGAGCGACTGACAAACAGGCAGTTCCCAGCATTGCTTTAAAAATCCACCTGCTGCTGCTCAGGTCCAAAGCTGCAGAGAGAAAAGCCTGAGACAGCAGGATGGGCAGGCATGTGTAGAGAGCATTGCCAATAGCAACGTGGGGGGCAGCAAAATCTGGGCCTGAAACTCGGCTTTTCTCCCCCTGAGGTACTTGTGAAAGCAGTAAACCCCCATACACACAAAGGGCCCAAGCACAATTTTTTCAGGTCTAATGCAAACTTGTAATACAGGCCGGCTCCTACAGCTGTACTCAGGGGGGTTGCAGCAAGGGCTGGGCCTCAGCCCTGGTAAAGTGTACCCCCCATGTGGGGGCCCTGAATATACATGGGAGTAAGAGGTTTCTGTGCTGGGGGGAGGGGGCTAAACACCCCATGGGAATGAAAGCAAGTGTAAACAGGTTGGATAGTCTCAGCTTAAATGCCTCAGGCTGCTGGGAGGCATGAAGGGATGCTCCTCAGCTCAGTGCCGCAGGAAGAGAGTCCTTCAGCCATCAGGAGGGTGCAAAGAGCTGATCCCAGCTGCTCCACGCAGCAGGCCCTGCTGCCATGGAAACACAGGCCTAAGGCAAAGGGCTCTCAAAGGTAGGGGTGGCAGCACCAGGGGTGGCCAGGCAGAAAGAAAAGGGCTGGCTCCAGCCCTGTGGCGGGTCATAGCATGCAAAGGGAAAGCAGAACAGCTTGGCCACTGCAGCCTCTGGGCAGCGTCTTTCACAGGCCGGGGTCTGAGCAGGTCCCGCTCACAGCAATTAGCCAGGGTTAACAGTGCCGATTTCCACCGAGGCCAGGCTGGCCAGTTGCGTCCCCTGTGGCAGATTCCTTCTGTCTCTATGGTGACGAGCATAGCCATCTCCATGTGTTGCATGTGAGCTGGGATGGGGGATGTGGAGCAGGCGGCAGCTAGTTTTCCTTTGAGGAGGGTCAGTGGTTCCCTGTGCTGGCCCCTTGCAAGCCTGGCTGTGCAGCAGATCAAAGGCTGTTATGGAGATGCCAGGGAGATGGGACAGCATGCTAGCAAAACATATACACCAAATGGGATTTATTTATTTAAAAGGTGCATCTGTGGGTGTGGGGAGTTTGGACTCGTAGTTACAGCAAGGGACATTAGGACTCCGGGGTAAAGCTGAGAACTTTTTACAGTGAAAAATGCATATTCACGTCGACCAAAAAACTATCAAAATGTTTTGTTTCAACATTTTCAAAGCCTTTCAGTTTGAAGCAACGTTTCAATTCCCAATTTCATTCCCTTTTATTTGCAGGGTTTTTCTTTTTAAAAGCAAAATCTTTACAAAAGGCTAGAACTCAAAACTTTCTTTGACCCCAAATGTTCTCTTTTAACTTTTTGGTTTGCCAGGAAAATTTGAAAAATTGTCAGTTAGTGTTGATCCAGAATTATTTTTTCCCCCAGATGGCCAGTAAGCAAATGATCAGTTATTTGCACAACTCGGCTCCTGGCTCTACCACGGAGTTTTCAGGTCACTTAAACACTGAGCCTCAGTTTCCCCATCGGTAAAGCAGGTTGGATGGAACACCATCACCATGAAGCTCAATAAACCATTATTTGTCAGAGGCTAGGATGACACAAGCTAGAGACATAGCCTTAAGAGGAGCAAGAAACTTCAAAGCCAGTGCAGTGTCCCACAACAAGCAACTTGACTGAATTAGTGCTTCCTACAACGGTTCAGCTCCCAAACCATTTTAGGGGATGCTAAATAAACCTCCACCCTCACTGCAAACATGTCCCCTCCAACTGCCTGCTTTATAAAAAAAAAAAACCAAACCTTTTTCAGTGATTTTTAATGTCAAAACCCCACAGAGTCTAGCTAACCCCACAGCTTCTAGCTGCCCCCACCCTGCCTGAGAAGCAGCCTTTAGTCTAATACCACATCAATCCCAGTTGCAGAGACGTGAAAGGAACCAACCAAACCTGTGCTTCCAACACAGGCCATTGTCATTACAAACCCCACAGCATTACCTCTGAACACAAGCTCTAGGGCAGTGGTGCCAACTCTCCTAGGAAGGGATGGGGGAGTTGATTTTTCAGACCTGCTGCTGTTTACCTTCTATTTCACATCCAGCCCTGCTCCTCAGCATACCTGAGAGGGAGTTAACATGTACACGGACAGGCAACCCTGCCACATTAACAGCTCACAGTCCTCTTCTCCTCGCCCGTCCCCTGCCACGCTGGGGGGGAGAATTCATTTCATCCCTGCCAGCCCCTGGATTCTGGGCAGATTTCTGGTTAGGTCTGGTTCATTAAGAGACACAAATCACTGCTCTGCGGTGGGCCTGTGTCACCACCTCTCCTTCCCTTCGCCCAGTGCAGGTACGCCACAGCGGCCTCCCTCCCGTCTACACTGCACGCTAAGCTCTTCCAGCCACGCGCGTCAGGGAGCACTCGGGAGCCGGGTGCTTGGGCCCTGCCTGGTAAGCCCGGGTTTACAGTGCAGCGTGGATGCTCACACGCAGGTGTGGCGATACCGAGTCCCAGTGACCCCAGCTCACAAGCGATGTCGCTGGGCCCAATCTTCAGACCCCGCTCAGTCAGGCTGGGCCGGTAACCAACGACCCCACAGGGACCCGAAGAGGTTTGATCTGGCCGTCGCCTGGAGGCCAGGTGAAAAGAGCCTGGCTTGACACAAGAGTTACCGGCTTCAGCGGGCTGCAGGTGGCTGAGGGCGGCAGAAGAGGCGAGGGGCCATTGCTAGCTTTGGATGGAACGCAGTGCTAGCTGGCCCAGCTTTTTCAATAGGATCCTCTTTGCAGCCCCCCTCCCTGCTCCCCACTCTCTTCAGGCTCTCCATTTGCTCCTCACATGGCACAGGGGCAGCCCTAGATTGCTCATTCCCTTTCCCACTGCCCAAGAGCACTTGGGGAGGGGAGGAATCTGCTTCCAGCACTGGGGGCCTGGCGGGGGGAATAGTCACCCAAACACAGCCCTGCATCCTTTAGCCCCCTTCCTTCCTCCACTTCGCATTGTGCCTTCCTGAGCAGCACTTCTCAGCATGCTTGGAGCCTGGAGGGATTTTCCCCTGGAGATGACCCTGTGGCAACCTGGGGGGAGGGATGCTCCTACGCTCTATAGTCATGGCAGCATGGTCAGCTGTCTTTCTCTGAGAGCAGCCAAGCTGAACTCGAGTTGGGGGCGGGGGGTGTGAATGGAGACGGCACTGACCTCCATGCCTTGCCCTGAACAGCAAATGGGGCTCCACCGGACCTCCCAGGGTCACCCGGCTCTTTGATGCTGCCCTCAGGGCACTTGGGAGGATTTCTGAATGCTCCCTGGCCATGAATTACTCGGACCCCACCAGGAAGAGGCCCTCCCCCCTTGCCTCCCCCCTGCCGGTGCTTCAGACGCTCAGAGAATAGGGTTCAAAGGAAGACAAATGCCCGTGGCCGACGCACGCACTCCGCTGCACTAGGCCTTTTCCTTCCTGGCGTCTTGTTTCACCACGTCGTCTTTAACAAAATACAATTCCAACAGCAAACGCTCAGCTAGATCACTAGACGGACCTGGCTGCCGTGGCCAGGCAGCCCAGGGACACGCCAAGAGCGCCAAGTTCCCCCTTCGGTCTAGCGCCCATTCCTGTGTTCGTACTGAGAGGAACAGGTGTTGTGGCACTGGTACCAGTTGCCCAGTGACCCGATTCAGGCACCACAAAAGGACAGCCCTGAATCTCAGCTCACGCTTTGGAATCGGCCTGGCCTTTCAAAAGGAAGTTTGGCGCTGTTCCGTTAAGACAGAATCACAGGGTGTCTGCGAGCCCTTCTCTGTCCCCGTTCGGTGGCAGCGCTGAAGGAACGGAGACAGTAATACTACCTAGATCTCACCGAGCACATTTCACTCCTCTGTCTCAAAGCATTATCTGAGACACGGGGGGGAAAGGGACTTGCTGTCAGAGCAGGCAAGTAGCAAAGCCAGGAACCAAGGTGTCCCATGTCCCAGCCCAGCAGCCTACCCCCAAACATGTAAGGTTTCAGCGCATGGTAGGGCACCTCTGGGGCAGCAGAGACGAAAGGAGGCAGGGGGAGAAAAAGTACAGAACCAGTAGGTGCAGGCAGCCAGCAAACAGACAGTGGCCTGATAGGGAAGGGCAGGAAGGGAGAAGGATGGAAGAGGGTTTAGGCTAAGCCAGATAAGGGCCTGGAGAATCTAGAGCTCATCCCACGGCAGCATCAGTGGCTAGGAGGTTTGCCCACCTTGCCCCGGCTGCTCATGGAGTGCGTTTCCTCCGGCTGGGCCCACTCCCTCCGCTTGTGGTTTAGAAACACTTCCAGGGGAATTTAGCGCCGAGGAAGGGGTGCTGGGAGGCTTGATTTTTCCATCGGCGGCTCAGTAAGCTTCCCCCCGCCGTCCTACCGACGGCCCTCCGCGCCGAGCTGGCCACAAACACGTTGTCAACGCCCCAGTTCACGGTTGGCCTCTCTGCTACAAAGGGCAAACGCGCTACCCAGTGCGCTGCCTACTAGGCACTTGGCTGAGCCGCAAAGGAGACACAATGGGCGACGACCGTCGCGAGGTAGGTTACACTCAATGACTCTGAGGTGCAAAACTCCTTCTAAGCCCCAGTCCCTCAAGCCACCGTGTCCCGCCGACACCTCTCACGTCAGCAGGGCCTTACTGGCCAGCGTTAGCGCGCCATGCAAAGCAAAACACAACCACAAAGCGAGGCAGGCGTCACTTCCTTGGCCCAGGAGAGACTGCCCACCGCAAACACAGCAGAGACCACCACCCCAGCCTTCATGACGGAGAAGACCTTGCGCACAGCCCTTCGTCTACCACCACTGGCGGGCTGGCGGCCGCCTGCGCCCTGTTGTCACCCCTCCGCCTCCAAACCTGCGACGCGGGCCAGCAAAACAGCCCCTCACCCCATTAATCCATGACAGGTTGCAAAACTGCTCTGCCTGTTTCCTGCGGTGAGAAAACAGCTCTAAAACCAGGCACGAGACCCGGACAATGCTCCGTTATTGGCACCACGCGCAGCACCAGGCAGGTGTCAGTCATGCAATGCACAGCCCCACAATGAAGCTCCTGGTTAAAGCATTTGCTCTCCACGACCCCCCCTTGTTGCTGGCTGGTGCCTCCCTACCTTGCTGCTGCACCCACGCTGTCCTCCTGGGAACTCCAGACGCGCAGCAGCAGCTCTAGGCTTCCTCGACCCCCTGCCAGGAAGGCACCTGGGTTAGGAGCCCCACAGGTGATTTGATTTCAGGTGAGGGAGCTGTACCATTTTCACCAGAGGGGAGCCCAGCCCTGCCAGGCAGGTCTCACACCTCTCCCCAGGCCCTGGAAATAATGGGCCAGACCAACAACCTCCTCCCTTCTTGCTCTCCCCTATCTGAAATCCCCTGCTGGTTCCTGGCCACATGGGCAATGGGCCAGGTATTTCTTTAGCCTCCTCCCTGGAGGGATGGGAGGTGAGAGGGGGTGAGCCAGGGATCCAGAGCTCCAGGCTGGTAGCCCCAGGCCTGCAGGGACGCTGGGCCAGCCCCCATGAGGGGTCGCACTGCTCCGCTCTGCAGTTGAGGCATGACAACGCTGCCGAGGAATCCAGCATGGGCTCCAAGGCCACGAGCCGGACGGCGAGCACCGCTCAGAGCAATGCTGAACTTTCTGAGGGGGTGGGTGAGCTTAGCATACGTGCCGAGGAGCACACAGGCAGAAAGGGGCCCCCAAATTCATGGCACCGGTGAGTCGCACCTGTCATATCAGTCCAGGCCTGGAATGCCTTTGGCTTTGCCTCGGCCCACACCCAACCTGCCACGAAAGAGGCATTTGGCTGGCTGGAGTTTTCTCTGAGCCCCCTCTCTGACTGCCTCTGCAACAGCCAGCACCCCCACTCCTTCTCCAGAACCTGCCCATTGCCCGCTCCCTTCACGGCCCAGCTTTGTCCTGAGCCTCTCACCCAGCCTTCCACGCAGCTCTGGGGCTTTCACTCTGCCCTCCCCCCACCTCCTTTATTCACTGATCAGCAGCATGGCAGAGACAAGCAGCTCCTCACAAGCTCCCCGCTGAGCAGCAGCACAGCACTGATCAAAAGCTGAGGGCCTTGTTTGGTGTCATTGTTGTGCTTTGACACTCAGAGTCCCTGGGAAGCAAACTTTGGACCAGAAAGTCTTTTTTTTAACAGCTTTAAATAGCAATTAGATGCACCATCAGATTTCGCAGGGCTTTGAGCCCCAGCTCGGCTGCTTTCACTTGACTCCTAATGTTCTCTGCTGTAAAAACCAGCAAGAAGGGGGAGCTGCTAAGGGAGGTGGTTGGGGGAGAGCAGGGATGTGATGAGCCCTATTGCAGAGTGAAAGGAGGGGGCTGCGTGCTGCGTTTGTGTGAAGAATGACCTTGGAAAATCCCAGCTCTCACTCCCTGTTGCTAAAAACACGCAGTAACTCCAGCATTAGCAGACGGGTGTCTGATGATATGCCATCATCAGAAATCTTGCCCTGGACAGCACTGGGATGCTCCCTGCATTAAGATCACTCGGACTACGTCTGAATGTCAGGCTCTGTTGTGTCTTGTGAGTCCTCTTTCCCTAAAAGTCAGCCCTCCCCACTGGGTGCATCTGCTGCAATCTTTCATTAGTGTGCTGTCGTCCCCCCCCCACTCCCAAAAGTCAGGGGTAAGCAGAGCTATTGCTCCTTCTGTTTTAAAGTCAGGTAAGCTTCTGCCGTAGCTCTGTCAAGCACCTCCTGCCACTCCAGACCTGGGTCCTCATGAGCTTTGCTGAGGCACCTCAGGCCTTAGCTAAAACAGCCACTGCTCTTCCACTTGTGGAAATCTCCACTGTAGCCTGCCCGCTCTTCCAAAGAGCCGGAACACGTGGGATTGTCACAGCTTAGGCTGGGTCAGCCATTTGTACCATCGGAAATGTACCATCATTTGCATTGTAGCAGTTCCTGCAAATCCATTAGAGTGAGATTGGACAAGGATCTGCTGGGGGGGACAGGACTGATTGAGTGGGTTAATAGACTGGAGAGAAGTTGGGGGAGAGACTGGGACTGGATGTGGGCAGGGGGATAAACTAGGAGTTGGAGAGACTAGGACTGGGGTGAAAAGCCTGAGGAGCGGAGAATGGGACTGAGCTGCAATGACAGGATGGGGACAGGTTGGAGAGGACATAGAAAAAGGGGTCAAGCTTGGGGGAAAGTGCCAACAGTGTCTGTTCCTTTTCGAACACACTCCCCTCCAGAGCCTGGCTTGGAATCCAAGGCTCCTGAGTCTCCCTATCAGCAAAGAGCCATGAAATCCACAGGCAAAGTGTCTCCCAGCCCCGCCTTGTTCTGGTCCGCGTGGAGAATGACACCCTACTACGGCTGTCAGGTTACTCTGTTAGCTCACGTCACAGAGGCCGGTGCAGTAGATCTAGAAGTTCCAACCTTGCTGACGAGCCAGGTGGGTGTCAATGTGATGGCACATGGAGGAATGTTGGTTTTTTTCAGCTTGTTGCAAGGCGCTCTCGGTTTCACACGATGTTAAAAGAACATTAAGCAAAGCACTCAACAATCAGGCGATTAGCCAAGACCAGAATTATGGTAATCTGTGCAACCTTAATTCAGCCCCCTTAGACATATGCAGGGTAAGTTTTCAGTGACATAATCACCTACTATTTTTTCCACAGGACATTTGCCTCATTCAGTGTCCAAGATGGACCTGCACTGGGGATGAACTAGGCTCGTGCAAGCGAGGCAGTTGGCCACAGGATCCCAGCCGCATTGAAGTTGGAAGGTAAGCACTGACCAGGCAGGCCATTGCAGGAAGAGAAAGGAAGGGTCTCATGGTTAAGACAGTTGAATGCTGCGCTGGAGAACTGGATTCTAGCCTTGTCTCTGCCACAGCATTTCTGTGTGTTGCTGCGTAAGTCACTTAAAACCATCTTTTTACAGGGGGTCACTGACTGTGCGGTCCTCATTTTCTAAAGGCCTGGATCGAGTCCCCTGGGCCTGAGTTGTAGAAGTGCAGAGAACCTCCCAGCTGCAGCCAAGCTCAATGGGAACTGTGCTCTGCAGCGCCCTGGAATGCTAAGTGCTCTGAAAAATCAGGTCCTATGCCACTCCAACTGGAGACCGAAATTTAGTGGATACTTTTCAACTAAAACTGCCTCGGCTGGCCACCTGTAAACTGTGGGCTAGCACCACAGCATCTCACTGGAGTGTTGGAAAGATTAATTAATGTTGGCAAAATCACTCAGCTACTAATGATATGTGCTAGAGAAAAGCCCATGAGGAAATGAATGATTCTGTCTTCAGAGCACGGTTTGAATAGCAAGGAGCAAACCAAATACTGAATCGCTGCTTACTGACTGAGATCTATCAATCCTGTGCACTGAATGAGCCGGGGGTGCTATGGAAAAAAAAAAAGTCGCTGATTCTGTAATTTAAAACGTAGCATACACGCACAAGGATGCGGAATTAAGGCGGAAAAGGCACCTTTTATTCTGGCATTGCCTAACTTGTGAGTGCTTGACTTGCAACCGTAACTGGTTTTTAACCTGGGTTTGTGTGTGACGTATAACTTGGCTCTGTAAATTTTAGCTACTAGAAAATGAGATGAGGGAGAGGGAGCAAAAAGAAATGTCCTGAAAGGATAGGGGCCAGCACACACTATGCAGAAGCAGCACAACATGATGTCTACTGCATTACTGCTAAGCCTCTCATTGTGAGGGCGTGCATGTGCGAAGGAGCCAGCAGCACAGCTGGAGGCTGGGGGAGGTTGGCTGCACAGAGCCTTTGAAGTGCCTGCTAATCTTTCTGGGTTTGCCTGCAATTTATCCACACAAAGCTGCATGTTTGTTAAATGGGACTGGGGACATTGCTGCTCCGGGGAGGGGGGGAATCACTCCCTAGGGAAAAAGGGAGGGGAAAACTAAATGTAACCTTGCCACCCAACCAAAGCTGCTCACCTGGCCTCAGGAGCAAGTCCCTCAATAGGAAGATGGCATTCAGTGCACCAATTCCTCAACACAAAAAGCCAGTGTAACCCTTCCCTCTCCCAGCCACAAAAACACTACCTGGAAAGAGCCCCTCGGCCCAGGTGTCTTGGTTTGATCATTGTGTGGCTTTGACCACTGCCAGCTGGGCATGTATTACTGCAGCTAGGCACTGAAGTCATGGCTAGATTAGGAAATAAAGGGGGTTGATTTCTTTTTAACATGCAGGGCATCACCCTGTCCCCCATAACTATGTAGTAAAAATCCCTGCCCAATCTAGGCAAGGGGCAGTTTTACCTCGATGTAGCCAGCAGAGAGAAAAACCTTGGGGGGTGAGAGGGGCAGCTACAGTGAGGTAAGGCAGCATTTGCTTTACCTGTACAGAGATTTTATTGTATACGAACCATTTAGTTTAATATAGATTCCCTCCCCCCCACACCAATGGCCTGAACCAATAACTGCAGCAGTAGAGGGCTTGGGAAGCCTGCGCTTGAGAGGAGTGCGGAGTCCCAACTCAAGGGCTTTCCAGTGCGTGCACCCCCCCTCATCCCAAATGTCACTGCTGGCTTTGCCTGCGCCTTCCCTGATTTTAGAGCATGAGCAGCGAGGGCTGGGATTCAAGCCTAGCTCTGCTGGTGGGGCTGGTTGTGCATTATTTTTGTAACCGTTCCACCCTCTAGCATGTGACCTCCCATTTCCCTATTTTTCACAGGCTTTTTGGGTCTCAGAGACCCTTCCCCACACATTTATGAGTCTGAAACCAAATGAAAACACCCAGAAAAATGACTGAAGGAATAGCCAGGGAAGTCTCCCACAGTTCCCTGCCTCCAACTGTCTCCGTTCTTCCTGTCTCAGACTGTTGCCAGGCTGCCCATAGGGAGGGATATTTCCTGTTCCAATTCTTATTTCTGTTTTAAAGCGTTCACATCACAAAGCAGCCAGAGCATCTAGGTGAACATTGCCCTGACTATTCAGACAGGAGAGAGTTTGTACACAGGCGCATATGTCCTTTTAAAGGACTACTTTAAATGCTCAGTCCTGTTTCTCACTGCAATGAGAGAGTGGAAGCCATTTTATATTCCCAGTCTCATTTTCCTTTTAGGATTTTGGAACATATGAAGCTTTTACAGTGGGGATGAATGTTTTGCATAGCACTTTTACAGTTTTTAACTACTCAGGCTGAAATCTGGCACAAGAATTGTGGTTGGTCTCTCCTTTCTAGCAATTGTCACCTATAATTATCCTCAAAGCTGCAATCTTCTCATGGAAGGACATTCATGTAGCAATGAAAAGCAGAGAAGTGAAAGCCAGAGTACACAAAATTTATTTACAAAAAATTCAAATTACAATATAATACAGGGACTTTTTACACACAGAATTAGAACAGTTTTCTACCAGAGGGTAAAGAAAAATATGTTTTTTCTTAATAAACCACCTATTCATTTTCAGCTATTGTTATACAAAGTTGCAGAACATGCACAATTTGTCTTTACAAGGTTGTTGGTTTTTTTAATATAATGTTTGCTAAGTGCAAATACTAAAATTCTCTCTCCACCTTTAAGGCAAGTAAAATGGGACACTGCAATTAATCATAAAAAGTACCAGTCATAACATCAATGAGGGCCCACGAGACACACCTCCCCGTCTCCCTTTGAAGAACACTGGGGCTTTAAGGATGGGGGCAAAGGGTACATCTACACTGTAAAAAATGACCTGCAGCAGTGAGTTTCAGAGCCTGTGTCAACTGACTCAGGTTCTCAGCGCTCAAGAGAGCAGTGTAGACGTTCAGGCGTGGGCTGGAACTGGGCATGGGCTCAGAAACTGGATGAGGGGGAAGGTCCCAGATCCCGGGCTCTAGCCCATGCCTGAACATCTACACTGCTGACTTGAGCCCCGAGAGCCCGAGTTGGTTGACTTGGGCTTTGAGACTCACTGCTCTGGGTCTTGTTTTGCAGGGTACGTATATTCATTAAAAACATCAGGTAAATGCGAAACAAAGAATTTTCTGTTTTTAATTGCGCAGTAAATTTAAGTGGAGAAACATCCCCGTTAATCCAGCTGATGCTAGAAGACAATGGATGGCTCTAAAAATCACCAGCTAGGATTACAGGGAAGGAGAGGCCCCACATTTCTCTAGCCGCAGGACAGTTCCTTGTCCAGAGCTTCCTTTGTGACAGAAGCCCCCACAGACCCAAAGAGGACCGAAAGGTGAAATGCAGGGATGATGCTGGGTGAAGAGCTGAGCTGATCTCTTTGAACTGCCTGTAGCTGCCCACAGGATCCCATTTTGGTTTCATACGATAGGCACCGATTTCTCTCCTAGCAGACACAAAATGGGCACTAACCATTGTGATAGGAGAAAGAATTCTCTCCTTCCCCTCAGCAGGACTCCTCTAATAACTCCAACATATCCCCCAGCAGGAGACACACAACAGGAACATCTCAGCAAGGACTCCTCACCACCACACCTTCCCCAAACACGACCGAGGGGGAACCGTGCCTCCCTCTGGCACAATGGGAGGGTCAGGGGGCTTGCCATGCACCATCAAATCCAGAGGGTACAAAGTTTGCTCATGTAGCAGGAACCATTGTTTACCTTTAACATAAGACTAAAAACTGGCCACGTACAGAGACTAGACCTCCCTTGGCTACTCTTAGTGCCTCTCCTCCCATGCCCAGCCTTTCCCTGCACAGGCAAAAATATATAAATAGATATTTAAAAAATGTATAAAAGCCAGAAGTTTGAGCCAGATCATTATTTTAGTTAATGGTCTATATTATAGGGTTTCAATATGGCTGTGTGCAAAGGGCCATACCACTTCTATTTTTTCATGGTGGTAGATATTCGCTATACTATGGGTCAAAAACGGAGCCTGACATTCATGTGATTGGCCCACTACAGTAGAATCCAACTGCTCATGCTGTCCAAGCAGTTTTGCTGAACTTAGACTGACACAGGGGAACGAGCAAAGTGGTAACTACTGTATAAAATTGAATCTTTCCACCCAACTTGGTGAGACACCATAAAATTAAACCTAACAAAAATTACAGAGGGTTGGTATCACCACCCCCTTCAAAGAGATGGCTCAGTTGCGATTGGTGGGTCTGATCGTTTCCAGTTCTTTGCTGTGGTAATAGACGTTCACTACAGGAGTCTATTGTATCTATGGCAAGAGGCGCGTTCATGTGGCCAAAGACTCAGAACCTCACATTTTTGACTGGGGAGAGCTTTCTGCTATGAAACAGTTTCCAAATAATTTCTTCCTCTGTAACTGCACCTGCAGGAATTGGGGGAGGCAGGCAGAGCATGGGGAAAAGGCCTTTTATATTTAACTGGATTTGAAGGAAAAGTAATTGTGCTTGGTAAGCAGAGTGTTTGGGAGTCCCTGTGCAACACATGAAGGCACAGACTCCCCAAAGGCACTGGGTGTTAGAATTTGTACCTGCTTCACTGGAGGCTTTCAAAGAGCAATTGCTTTATTTAGGAAGTACCAGTATGGAGATGAGGCAGCGGCCGACTCGGTCCAATGGGCCAGGTTTGTAACACAGCCAGGGTTTGGCCATCCAGCTCAGTGATCACGATTTCCCAGACTTAGCAGACTCCGTACTACTGCCTGCCTAGGAAGCATGCTAAGGTGAATTAGTACTTTCTTTAGAAGCCTTTAAGATGTCAGTGGAAGCCAATTCCTAAACTAACCAGTTGTTTCAGCTACAGCACCCTCCCTCCCACAATGGGAAACTGAACTTCATTCCTTCCAAGACTCCAGATCAACTCTCAATCAGGACTGATTAGGTTCACGAATGGGCATTCTGCCATGACAGCAGCTCCTCGGCAGGGGATGCTCCATGCCACATCAAAATGTAGCTGTTAGCAACATGTGGCTGAAGCATCATACAGGAGCCACAGACTGATCTGTACCACACCCATGCTCATGCTTTGTTTCAATAGTTACTGCTTAAAAAAAAAACACCCCAAAAACAACCCTCCCAAGGGACTTTAAAATGTTTTTCTTTACGCTTTGTAAAACCAGACATAATGGACTATCCAGTAACACGTCAGGGCTTTTCTGCTCACATGCTAAGCGTAAAATAAAGGGCCAGTTGCCAGAGGCAAAATTCACTCCACCCTAGCACTCCTGGATGCCTGACTGAACTACTTCCTTAAGACCCTGCATCATCTCTACTGTCCCAGCTGAGTGAGGGTTAAAAAGACTCCTCCTGAAATACATTAGCCGTATTCCTTAATTGGCCGGACAGGTCACAGCATAGCATGGGGTGCATCACCTTGGGAGCAAGAGCCAAAGTTGACTGGCAGCCCTGGGCCCCACTACGTGATTGCATTAGATGATGCAAAGCCAAGCTCCATCTCCAGTGCGGGCACTGACCGGGCAGAGGTAAGGCAGGAGCTCCATTCTGTGCACAAAGCACACGAGGGATGGCGTGGGCCAGGACACATTCTTGCAGTAGGTTATGAAACAGTGGAACTTGCTCTGCCTGCACAGCTGCCCCCACACTGCGGGAGCCTCTTGCAAGGGAAGGCATGCAGCTGACTTCTTTCAACCTAACCACTGAGAAGCTGCAGAAATCGCCACTATCTGCATGTCAAATCTCCCCTCCACCCTCGTCCCAAACACAGTGTGTTATCATGGCTACCCATGGCTACTGAGGGGATCATTCAGTATAAGGTGCAGATTTAAACCTGAATAAAAACTAGCTGAGCAGCATTCAGTAAGCCACTATGTCCCCTAGACTATTTTTTAAATTAAAAAAAATCTTAGCAGCAATGTCAACAAATAGGTAATGGTGTGGTTATTAACTCTACATCAGCATCAGCACCTGAAAACCTGGAACAAACAGTTAACAGTGTGTATAGGCTGAAATATGCCACAGCTGGGATTGGAGAAATTGTTGTATCAGCACCAACAAGTATGGAAACATCCATTGTGCAAAGTTCTCCTGGAGAGCATCCAACGACTGATAGCAACGTCCTCTCACGGCTTGCTGGGCATTGCTTGAGGCTGCCGTATTCCTCCTGAGTACGCTCTACCCACGACAGCACAGCCAGCCAGCCTAATTTGCCCTCCTCCTTTGCCCTCCCATGGCGCAGGATGACGTTGCCTGCCCCTGCCAGTCACAGACTTCACAGGGCCCTGGTTCACTGCTTGCTCAATGCCCCAAGAGAGGCTGCTTGCAGAGAGGAGCTATGGCGAATAGCAACAGGGAACATTTTACCCATTAGTGAGGCAAGGCAGACAAGGACTTTTACCGGTAAAGAAATCCTGGGTGTTCATTTACAGGGAGAGAAATCAAAGAGGGGAGATTAATTTGATCTGGTTCCTAACAGCAACAATAATGAATACCAAAGAGTTTGGGGGAAGACTGTGTGATGAAATGGTGGTTTGTTTTTTTAACTAGACCACCGCATTTATGGAAGGATATTCTTGTCCTCCACACTTTTTTTTTTTCCTTCTCCCCCCTTAAAAGCTCTGTTCCAACCAGCCACTACAGCAAGGGTGTGTGTGTGTTTTGGGGGAAAGGCTTGTGCCTGCAAAGCTGTAGCTCTCGCATAATGTACCTATTTGACACAGGCAGTTTCAAGCCTTCTGCCCTGTCCTTCTATCACATCCTTCACTTTGCTTATTCACACAGTCTGTAGCCACAGTAGCATTTTGCTCCCAATTCTAGCCAGCCAGAGGCTGCTCCTCAACTCTGGTCACAGGTAAAGCAGAATAAAGCAATAGGCACGACCTGATTGCCTAAAGGGGTTTGCCACATTGCTTCGTAGAGGAAAACTGTTTCTTCTAAGCATCCCTTTTGCGAAGCTCAGCACTATTACAGTCTGAAGTCTTCCCAAGCCAAGTAAACTGATTATTTTCAGAAGTTTATAAAATATGTTGAAAGGGGAATATTGCTGCTTGGAGTACGTATGTCTACACTAGAACTGAATTTCCAGCTTGGTCAAACATCCCTGCACCACCCGACTGAGCTAATGTAGCCATGGCAGCATGAGCAGCAGGACGGGCTAGCTGCCCTGAGAACGAGCCCGTCAGACCCCAGTCTGCTGCTCAGGCTGCTGTGGCTATATTGCTATTTTTAATGCACTAGCTTGATCAAGCTAGTGCAGGTATGTCTATCCCAACTGGAAAGTACGCTTCCAGGTCCACAGCAGCCTTACCTGACCACTGACATCATCTGTGTCAATCAGTTTCCAACCCATTTTGAAGTGATTTAAACATGCATGAAAAGCTTTGGGCCCAGGTTTCCAGAGCTGGACACGTGCACAGCGTATATGTAGTTACCCAAGGCTTGTATGCACAACAGCACTAAATATACACGCTTGGTTACATATAACTGAGCATGTGCACATGCAGTTACGGCAACGGTGCACGCAAGTCATGCGTACGCAGTGTAGCCCACATGCAACTCTGTGAATCTGGGCCGTCATGGTTATCCTCCAAACAATGTGTGTGTTTCTACCAACTGTTAAACCACACAACCAAGACTTGCAGAAATGATTAGCAAGTAGGTATGCCCAGCTTGAAACACTGAAGAGGACCCTGTATTTCAGGAAGTATTGGCCATCCAGCCTCTGAAAAACCATGTCCCTTCAAGATGTCTCAAGTTAGGCACTCCAAATCAATCACCACTTCTGAAAGTCATGGCCTGCAATACTAAGTCAGACTGCAAAGTGGTTTGTGGCCTCTTTCTTTGAGCTGCTATACTGTGGCATGAGGGGTACTTTGCAGCAAGATGGCGTCTGTGTCCTAGTACTAGACTCTCACAATGACAGGTGCTTCTTAACGAAGCAAAACGGGTTGTAGATTTGCTAGTACAGACTCCTGTCAGATGCTTAGGGCAACCGCAGCTTACAGTAAACATTTGGGAACAGGCTCCGGGTGATAATCCTGAAGCTCAGGTCCACCTCTCCTTCCCCAGTACTATCCAGGCTAGAAAGGAGAGACAGATGAATCTTATTACCAGCACCTGAATAATTTCAAGCTTCCCCCCATCAACTTTTCTTCCAGCAAGCCTTCGCGTTAAATAGATCACGGCGGCTTTTGCAGGTAGGAAGGCAAGTTTTTGGCACAATGGGTTAGCTCAATGGCTACATCTCTGCATAGCACACAATATCACCTCCCTCTCTCAACAGCTGATTGAACAGTGTTTGTGAAACACAAGCAGCTAAGATGCCTATTCTAAGAAAGACCCTCAGATCTACTGGCCTGAACTGTACAGCCCTTTACTACTCTAAAGGCTGGGCAGCGTGGTTAGAAGTTTCAGTCGAACAAAAAGTTGAGTTACAAAGATTTAAACACCATAGAAGCTTTGAATACTATGTGTGTGGGGGGAGGCGCTGTTCCCCTTTCAGCTGGTTAAAATGATGGGGGACAGAGGGTGACTAGGGGAGGGCGATGGGCTGGCCCGTGGGGCTCCTCCCTGCAGACTCCACTCTTAGTGCTGTTTGACCCAGATCAGAATCGATGCCGAGGCTGCGGACCAAAGTGCATAGGCAAGTTGTGCTCCAGCTGAACATTGATGGGGGGGAAGTCGTAGTTCACCCGCATGTTAGGCAATGGGGGCACGTAGGGGGCAGGGATGGGCCCTATGTTCAGGGGTATGTTGTTGTACATCGGGCGGACAGGAGGCAGGGGGAAGGGTGGATGCACAAAAGGATAAGGGGGCATTCGGGGTTGATGGAGGTTCTGAGGAACTGGTCTTGGGATGACTTCAACTCTCTGGATTTTCTCCACAGGCTTTTCCACAGGAGGGCCAATCCTCTTGAAGCTGCTTTCTGCAAAGAAATTAAAAAGGGAACGTTACAAGGACGCCTGTTGGAGCAGAAACGCCCCCCCTTGCTCACCATGCCGGCTGCGGGAGCCTGGGCTGTTTGTGTAAGGAGCGATGAGGAGCTCCTGCAAGAAGCAGGCACAGTAGGGACAAATTCAGAGCAACCTTCTGCCAGGCAGCTCTACCACTGCATTTTGATCCTTGGCTTGCAGCATGTCCCCCCTTCTAGCACTGGGGCGGGTGGGTAGAGGCTTCCACTTCTGGCAACCTTGTCCCCTGGCTCTCAGAAGGATGGTTCCAAACCTACAGTAACTGGGATTCTTCAAGAAGATTTCTGGCAGGGCTGGTGTGCACCCTGGGCCTCTTCACCAACCCAACCTCAGCTAACACTGGCCTTGAACTGTGAGGGATTTGAGGACTCCAAACAGTGCGACACAGATGGCAATTTCCTGCAATATCTTTGAGAGATCTTACAGTAGTAAGTTTCTGGATCACTGTGGGCCAGGATTGTATGCAACTCCATGGGGAAGGGTGACCACAAGCTCTTCCATGAACCAGAGGGGGTGATTAGGCAAATTCATGCAGCTTGCAACACTGCCAGAGAGGTACCACCACTGGAGAGGCTCACATAGACCAGTTCAAACTAGATTCTCCAGGGATCGACAGACAAAAAGGATTTTTGGTTAAACAGCCTGAATTTAAACTTACTCGGGGCCTTCTTTCTCATCCAGCAAATGGACAGGACCTTCTGTTCAAAGGGGGCCCCAATCCTTCCAGGAAAGGGTTGGAAGGATTGTGACCTATTGAGGCCCCATAAAGATGATGGGGGACCTCTAATAAACTTTTACATGAGTACAGGAACTTTTATGGTTTCTAATACGTTTTACCTAAATTGCTTTCACTTTCAGAATAAACGCTCTTGCTTATAAAAAACTGTGTGGTAACTCGTAACTGCTGGCAACCATTGTTCATAAGCCTTCAAAGGGAAAGCAAAGCACAGATGCCGGCCTGCTTAGGCAGTCTGGCCTGCTGGGGATAGTACAGCAAAGCAGGGAACAGTAAAAGACTCTGGTCAGAGGGAGAGAGCCAGGAATCTTTGCCCAAGAAGCTGAGGAGCCAGGAACTACAGTGGGTGCTCATGGTAGACTACGAGAGGGAAATGCAGGTGCAATTCCCCTGAGCTGTGACATAGGATCCATAACTAACGGGGCAATTAACCATTCTCTCTCCTTTGAGCACCTACCACTGTGGAGACTGGTAAGTAGCATCTGCACTGGATGGTGAGAGTGATGTATCAGCTGGATCAGTGTGAAGTATCACTCTGCCACCACTGTTGTCCGCCCTGGCAGCCACGTCCTGGGCATAGCATTTCACAGAAAACTCGGGGTAGGAGCCTTGCAGATCTCAGATAGGGCCTGTGCTCTGGTGGAGTGCACTTTGATATTCAGAGGGAGAGGCGTGCCAGCTAGCTGATAGCAGGTGGAAATGCACTATGTTATCCACATGGAGATTCTCTGTGATAAAGTTGCTTGGCCTTTGGATAAGCCATAAGCTGCCGCAAAGAAGCGGGAAGACACCCTTAAAAACTGAGGCCACCTTGTCACTATAGAAGAACATGTTATGTGGTCTGGCCACGAGAGCTTTAAGATCGCTGATTTTCTGAACTGAGGAAATGACCACTAGAAAGACCATCTGGAAAGCAAGGTTGGGTATGAAGCATTTTGACAGCCAGTCGTCCAAGTACAGGGAGATGCAGATTCCCTGCCTTAATAAATGCGCTGCCACTGCTGGCAGGCATTTTGTGAATACCCCGTGGTGTGCAGAGTCGGAAGGGCAGAACCCTGTATGGATAATGACTGGGCCCCACCGTGAATCTGAGGTACTTCCTGAGGGCCAGATGGGTTGCTCTGGGGAAGTTGGGAGCCATGAGCCTGAAGAGAGAGGTGATGATGGCGACAAGCCTTACTATCTTGAAGCTGAGAGACTGTGCATGTATTTGTTGAGTCTCCTTGGGTTTAGGATAGGACAGAGACCCCCCATCTTCTCTACCCCCTTCCTTCAGAATAAGGAAATGAGCAAAAGCCTCTTCCCCTGAATTCTACTGGAACCCCAACGAATCAGTGAGGCCACTTTCAATTGCACTAGGCTCTTGTGAAGACAGACAGGGAAGGACCAGCCCTGGGCAATGGCTCTCTAACACCCATCTGTCTGATGTAATGACAGCCCACACCTGGGTGAGGCGGCTTCCAAAGGTATCCAGTCAAATGAGTGCTCTCTGGTGGCTCCTGACCATACACTAAATTTGTTGGCATGTCACAGGAGCAGGATGTGTTGCAGAGGAAAAAGAAAATTGACACCCTTTGCTACTGTGCCCGTTTCTTGACATGGTACTCAGGCCATCTGTGCTGGTAAGATGGTGTCCACCATCTCTACTGTGGCTGAAGAAGTATGGCTTGTAGTATGATGCTGGGGTGTAAATTCCCAGGAAGCATAATATAGCCTTTGAACTTCAGCAAATGCAGAACTCAATCTGCTTGATGAATGGCTCCGTGCCTGCAAAAGTCAAGTCTTCAACCATGGCTCATACCTCTCTTGGGATCCCCAATGCTTGGAGCCATGATGATCTGTCATAGTTACCATGGTGGCCATAGAACTTGCTGCAGTGTTGGAGGCCTCCATCACAGCTTACAGTGCTGTCTTCTCTACCAGTTGACCTTCCTTCAATTATCTCTTAGCTCTGTCTTGGGGGAGCTTTGTAAGGAAGCATGTTACACTGTCCCAGATTAGGAAAACAAACTTAGCCAGTGAGTGTTAGCAGTTAGCCCACACAACTGTAGAAAGATGGAAGAATATGACTGTCTTCCAAATAGGTCAAGCTGTTGTGGGTCCTTGTCCTTAGAAATACTCTTGCTTGACTAAGATTTCTCCTGCACCGCCAAGAGGACTGAAGAGCTCGGAATGGGGTGAGCACAGAAGTACTCTAATTCCATTGGAGGCACTTGGGTTATCCATTGTGCAATGGATGTTCTTGGGGCCAGTGTCTGCCATAGGGCCATGGATGGTCAAGAAGTCCCTCTTTTATGGGGAGTGCGATCCTGGCTGGACCAGCAGCTGACAGAATGTCAAATAGCTTGTGGGATTTTTCTGACATCCCTTGTACCACCAGAGTTTCTGAAATCTGCACACGGAACTTATCAGGCACTGATATTGGTGCCATGAATACCAACCCATCAGGAGGTGAAGGATGAGATGTCCCTAGGAGGCAAGGTGAGGTGCTGGTCTTGCTCTGTTCCAGGATTTGGTTCCTCTTGATACTTCAGCCTGGGTGGTCTGGCCAGAGATGAAGAGCAGAGTAACCTCCTTCTTGAATGTGGCAGAAATTAGCTCCTGGATGTCAGAAATGGTGCACCCCAGTAACCGCAATAGGGCCACAGTGGCATGGGATACGAGCACAGTTGGTTCAGTAGGTATTGGCCAGGCAAGTGCTTGTCTAGACAAGGCCTGTCGTGGAATCCAGCCAACCTTTCTGTGGTATTGACCACTGACTTGAGGGGAGAGGTTCTTTACTCAAAGATGGGGAGAATGCATGCCCTGTTGATAGTGAAGAGGGGGAGGACTCTTTTAGGAATGGTGCCAATATGAATGGCACTAAGCACATGGTGTTTGTACCCATACTAGCAGATGCTTCAGTAATGGTGGTTGTTCTGGTTCTCCTCTAGGCTAATACTCAAAGATCAGTGTCAACATTGAGAGGTGCAGTCCTGGAACTGGGGGACTTGTGAGCCATAGTCTTGTGTGCTATAGGCTGCTCCATTTTCCCAGTCCTCAATGCTGTGTGGGGCCTAGTGGATGCTGCCTGTTTTGATGCTGATGTGTTTTGGGTGCTGGAGGCAACAATGTTGGTTCCTCTCGGTGTCATCTTCCCTGCACCCATCTTGGGCATAATCTGTCTGGTGTGTGATGCTGGCTTGTCTACCAACAGGATCTTAGAGCTAGTCTCTTCAGGGTCTGAAGAGACCTCCATAGATAAAGCTGGAGTTTGAGCCTCACATCTCACACATCCTCAGAGACAGTGATAGGCGCAGTGAGAATCTCCTAGATATTCTGTCTGTCTGACTCTACGCAGAAGGTGTTTACACCTGGTTCATCTTTTAAAGGGGTTAGTCCATCACAAAATGAGCAGGACTTAAAGCCCACAACTCTGAGTTTGCCACACTAAGGAGCCCTGTACAGGTGGACATGTGTGTACTTGGGGCTTAGCCATCAATAAGTGGTCCGGACAAGTTGATATGATTACAGTGGTTGAAGATGACGATCATAATAAAAAATTCTGAACAATTCACGTTTACAGAAAATGTAGTCAAAGTTACCAACTAGCAGGTCAGGCACTTGCTAGATTCTGTCATGCTGCCACAGAGCCATAGCAAGGAAATAGGAGGGCTGCGTCCACCTTGCCTTGTTTGCCCTTATATGGAGAGCAAGAGGAGGCCCGAGGAGCACACATGTGCAGCCTTGATGACATTGCTCAAATTTCCTGTCTTGCACGCAGGAGGTGCATGCAAGCCTCAAGTGGGATTTACAGACACATCCTCTGAGAAGAACACTGATTTATAATTATATCCTATGTTTAATTATAGCTCCTGGTACACAAGATGTTCAGAAAGCTGCTCTGGTTTTAGAAGGTGCTGTGAAGCACTGGCTTGTCTAGTCAACTTTTGCAGGGAAAAGAATGTCTCTTCGGCATTATACCATTTTTGAATCGGTAACAGTTTCTGACATTAAGGAATTTTCTGCTCTTCCAGAGTCCCCTCCTAGTTGCTCCCAGAGAATATTTAAAAGCACACTGCTGTGGACACCTCTCCTTTTCCATGCCACACCCATACGGGTAGAACCTCATATTTAGTCACCCTTGGCTCCAGTGCAGGGAATCCCTCATCCACCACGAATGTCTAGGCCCCGCATATTTTAGGGTTTGACAATGAGGAGTACAAGGGAAGGCCCTAGTTGGGAGACACTAGTTTTATGGCCTTCCCTCAATTTGGCTCCTAATTCATCTTTATTTAGGTCTTCTGATCTTCCTCTGCTGCTCCCTGCCTTCATTTTCATTTTATTTTGAAGACCACAATCTGTCAGAAATCACATAATTTAGCTGAGAGAGAGAATAGATTTTTGGACTGAGAAGTCTGATTTTTTTTTTTTCACTCTTCCTTAGGGAGGGGGAGGGGGGAGCTCTTGGAGACTATTTTCTCTCCCACACTGCCCAAGAAAGGGTGGGTTGCACAGTCTCCTGCCTTGTGGGGTCCATAAGCTGCAGCAACAGGGAGAGCACTAGACAAGATAGAGCACAGGCATTTTCAACCAGTGTCACCTAAACCTGCTCTGACCATCCCCAGAGTGTACAGCTTGAGCTTTACAAGATCGCTGGGCCCTGTCTATACTAGCATTCCCACCACTGGCAGTGCAACAGTGGGAGATTACCTAAAAAAAAAGGGGCGGGTTGCGTAGAGACAGCTTTTGGCATCATAAATTGTAGCCATCACCCTTCTGGCTAAGGACTAGAAAAAAGTTCCTTTAGTACCAACTGAAAACTCCTTAATAAGCCAAAGTGGTCACTTGCGGGACTAAATACCCCTTTCTGCAGCAATCCCAATATCTGTAAGAGATGAGAACCAGAAAACCGACTAGCTCCTCCATGGCAGATCAGAGTCACTAGGTACTATGGACACAACTAAAGCAGTTAAAAGTTTTTGTACAATATGAAACCAACAAACTTCTGTAGCAATGCCCCAAACGAGACTTATGGATAACAGTGCTGTTACTAAGAGGGAATTTGCAAAGAGCCTGGCCTTTGAAGATACCATGAGGAACCAGAGACTTACCAGCAACTGAGAAGCTCTTGTGCTCTCCTGTTGCCTCCACAGTGCACCCTGGATCCCCAGTTTTGGATGAGGGCAATTACACGACCTACCTCCATTTTTCTTCTTTTGCTCCTCTTCAGCCTCCTTCTGAATCTCCTGGATTATCTTCTCATCATCTTCCTAAATTAAAAGGAAAAAAACAAACAAAAAAAAAACCAAACCAGGTTAATAAACCAGTTACTGCTGCAAGCAAATCTCTCCATTCTGACCAGTGCTAATGCAGGTTTGTGTGCATGTAGAGATTAGATGCTTGTTGTTAAAAGTGAAACTGCCAGAGTGGTTCTCTTTTGCTGACAAAGTCTAGCATGGTAGAATAGCAACATCAATAATACAGTATTGCAGTACAGATTCTGTACAGAATCCAAGCCTACTCCACAGAGCATAACTAAGAGGAATATATATGATTGCTTTTCAGCTGGATCAATGTTAAAATTCAGTAGCTTGACAAACTAGAGTGCAGCAACTAAACTCTCTCCTGTCCAGCTGAAGAGTTGTTGGAATGCTGCTACTCTTTTAAAATGGCAATAGGCCATTAAATATTTACATTATATCAACGGCTCTAGAGTGGTAGGGCCAACAAGTGGATTTAACACAACTTAAATCCTGGCTCTAGTAGCTAAACGTTGCACTAATGAGTCCATTTAGATCTTATCTTGGATTCGGACACATTCTAACTGGTTTTTGTTGAAGCCATCTAGAAGATCCAGTGAGAATGTTCAATTATACTACATAAAGGGGTTTGCAGCGGTGTTGGTCCCAGGATATTAGAGAGACAAGGTAGTCTGAAGGAGAGTTCTGTGTAGTTCAGAAGCTTGTCTCTTTCACCAACCAAAATTGGTCCAATGGGAGATATTACCTCACCCATCCTGTCTCTCTAATATAAAAGATTGGAGAGAACAAACTCAGGACTGAAAGTGTCCCTCCACGTCCAGCCGGCATGTGCACACTGGGTCCTTCCTCACTTCTTTTGCTCCTCTTCAGCCTCAACCTGAATCACTTGCATTATCCTTCTGCACCTCCAGGTCTAGCCATAGCTGGACAAATGAGGCAGTTATGTCTTGAGAATCCTAAACAGACAGTTATGGGTGGCTAACAGCCGGTATTTGTTTAGATTGCCCTTTTCAAAAAAGGGATGGTTGGTTATAGAACTTAAGTTTGGATTTATGGCTGTGATTCTTTTAACCATGCTTTGCAATGTTACATTGAGGCTACTTTCTGCCACCCACTGGAGGCGACCAAGGCGAAACACTGATCCCCTGTGTCTTTGAGAAGAGCAGGAAATAAGCATTCTGGCCAGCACCTCTTTTCTCAACAATAGTTTCTAAGCTCTAAGGCTGAGGCTGGGAACTATTGCAGGACACAAAATACCTGCATTAGTAGGAAAGCACTTGGGGGTCCATTTGTGAAAGAAACAAAATTATGTTCTCTTCAGCTACTATTGGTGATTGCAGTTGGATTATGGGGAATTTAAACAGTACATGCTTACTGTACATTGCTCAAGTTAATTCTCTCCATCTTATTTCCATTACTGCAAAACCCATACATTTCTTCTTGCAATTTTTTAATGTGGAAAATCTTTTGTATTTTGGAAAGCGCTTGGGACATGCCTGTGAAATATGAGTGTGTATGTACAAACATGACTAAGTTTTGCCAACTTCCCTATTCAGAGCTAGTTGTCCAGTACGTGTCTAGAGCAAAGCTGGCTAAGCTTCTTCAGGATGTGTTTGTGTGTGTATGGGGAGAAGGGAGATAACCTAATTGTCCCTGGGAAACTTTATCCTAATCTGAAGAAAGCCATCAAACCTGATTCCTTCCCTCTCTCTGATTATTCTTCTGAGTCAGTGGTTAATTTTTAGTCTTTCCTAAATACTTTTTCAAATGGGCTGCTTCCATGGATTGTTAATGATAGTCTATATATTGCCCTGAAAGTGCTGAAGCACAGCTATTTTATGAAATAAGTTTACCGTAAATCATACACAAGCTTTTAATTACCCACTGACTCTGAACTACAGGTATCAGATTGCTGTTTTCCCTGGCTGGTAGGGTCACAGGACATCATGTATAGTTCGCAATAGGCAAACAGAGTTCAAAGGCATATCCACTTTTTATCTTAATCTCTGGCCTAGAATTTTCAAGCTATCAGTATTTTCCATTTTCAACTGGGTTAAAATACTACTGAAATAGCTGTTTCACACGCAGTATTTCCACTTTTTGCAACAGCTGCACCTGAAAATTTGTATATAAAAGAACACGTAGCTACTTCTGTTACCTTACTCTGCTCTCATCCCCCACCAAAAGGTATAGCATTCATCTTATTTTATCCTAAGTAGTGTACCCACCCCAACAACATGCAATTGATTGACTCCAGTTAGAACCTCTCTTCTGCATACCAGCTTTCTGATGTTAAGAGTTTGGGGATAAACCTATGGAATGCTCTCCCTGGAACAGGTTGGTCCTACTATGAACATGATGCAGTTTTACTACAGGCTTGTCTACACTTAACTTGGAGATTCGGCGGCAGTCAACTGGAGTTACGCAACCTACGGAAAAAAATACACTAAAATAGAGCTGTCAGTTCCCCGAGATCAACACTATCGATTAAAATTAACCTCACACACAATCCCCAGGGTCCCCCCAGCAGCTCTCTTTGCCACTCATTTCTTCTTGAACTAGCAAGGAAAGGCAGGCCTTGCAGCACACCCTGGGAACTAACAAATTCTGGCTGTTGCAGACCAAGTTCCAGTGTCTTGGGATCCTAAGGAACACTCTACCAGCCATGCCCTCTCTTATACTGAAGGGGCTTCAGTTCAGAGGTCTCAGTTGACTGCAACTATGGCAGCATAACACAGGGAGAAATGGAATCTCAGGTAGGTAGCCCCCAGGCCTCTTCGGGCTTTATAGAGCCAAACCAACACCAGAAGATCAGTCCGGAAACCCAAAAGCAGCCAAATGCAGGTCACAGAGCACAGGTTTAATATGCTCTCAGAAAAAGACACTGCTTAATATGTTAGCCTCTGAATTCCGAAGCAGTTGGGCAGCAACAAAGCAGTCAACTTTTCCATTGTGAAATCCAATTTTCAGGAATATTTATAATTAATTCCACATTTTGTGCACTGCAAAGCCTCGACCTAGAACAGTTTTGCATCCATCGTCTAGAAATGTGATGTCTACTAATGTAAGTGTACAAAAAGATTACCAATAAAACACACTTTCCCACTTAAAATCAAAACCCTGCATTAAAACATTAGATTTGGCAAGAGCATAATGCAGTTTTGGTATTCAGTACTTAGGAAAAATGTGTACCAGCTGAAATACTGAGGCACAAAAACTGATGCAATGTGTGAGCAATAAAAGACTGGAGGACATTTTTGTGGAGGAAAGCTAACACCAAAGCATTGGCTGTTAGATATGCACAGTTACAGGTCAGAATTAAAATGTGAAAAACGATTCTTACTCCAGACCTTAGTGCTGTAAATGACCACCACTTCCAACATGAATGCTTTCACATTTTACTGCTATACCCTTAAAGCAGAAGCTTATGATTATGATCCCTAGATAATTAAAAGAACAAAGACTAAAGTTGTCTGTAGGCAAAACTATTCCCTCTGCTCCAACTTCTACCTCCCCAAAAAACCAAGAACACTTTTCTCTAGAGCTTCACCTGCAGCTGTTCTTTGCTCTGAAAAGACATCCAGTGCCACTTCGGGTGAGATGTCCGAACATGGTTTATCACCTGTGGTACTGAATACATTCTGCAATGGAGATGCTTCCTTTGGGCATTTATGACCACAGACATACTGTTGGTATTGGAACAACAGATGTTCAATAGATTTCCCCCCCCCTTTCCCTTTTTGTAGCGTATACACAGATTTATCAGTCCTCTTTAGTTCTTAAGAGAAGTGCTATAAATACTAGCAAGTTATGCAGCACTAAACGGGATTGGAAATTTAACCATCCTCCTTGTACTTGAACTGCAGAGCTTGATGGAAACAGCAAACAAAAGCACACTGACACTCAAGAAAAAAAAAGTATTGATAGAAGACCATGCATGAAGCAAGCAGCACCACGCTAGGTCATTGCCACCACTGCAAATAACTGTATTTAAAAGGAGGCAATATAGAAGATGTTGAGCACTAAACTTGCCATAGGAGGTTACAACCCTGGATGAGCACCCCTTTTAGATACTCACCCGAATGTCTAAATGCTGTAACAGATCCAAACCTTGGATGCCACATGATTTTAAACTTGCAGGGTCAGAAGCATTCTCTCTGGGTCTCTCGGCATGCTCTCAATGCAGAACCTCTATCTAGCATCCGTTCCTGAGATACTGGACTGCATAGGCCCTGAAATTAATGCTGATCATCCCCAATTTTCCTAGTAGCAAATGTATGGCTCCCAGAGCTACACCAAAGCTGTGGACTCTCTGAAATACTGTTTCATTCTTCAGAGACTATGTGACAGGTAAAGCAATGGATGCACAGACTTTGCAAAAGAATTTCTAAATCAAACACTCTTTACTCATAGACTAAGCACGAGACACAATCTATGGAAGAATAAAATATGTACATATAAAACTCTCGCTCCAGTGTCTTTACTGCTCAGAAAGCCCTGTATGTTTTGGTCAAGTCCTTTCAGGGTTCCAGGACCTTCTTCACCCTCTCCCCAGTCTTGCCTTCTTGATCTGGTAAGTGAGAGCACCTCCCTTTTATAAAAGTTCCAATCCCCCCTTTGTCAGTGGATGCCCCTCTCCTCCAAGAAGCTTCAAATCCATTGTCAGGTGATTTGTTGCTTTGGTACAGCCCACTTGAAGTCCACACTAGGAAAACTGGTGCCCCTGGACTGCAGTCAGCTCATTGTTTTAAGGTGTTTCCATGTGAAAGTAAGACCATTCAGGTTAATGTCTCTTGATTGTTCTCCTAGTGAGCCCTTGCTAACACTTCCAAGACAATCCAGTCCAACATGGAGGTTAAAAAAGGCAAAAAGGAAAGCACAGTGCATTTTAGAATCAAAATGATGTTCATAAAACAAAACGAAGTTTGCAGAAGGATGAAGACTTATCCAGACATACATTAATCTGTCACACAGAGCTTCTGTGAGGAGTAAGCACCAGTGAACCAGTTTATAGACATGAAGAAAATAATTAAACACACTAGAGATTTATGCTGTGGAACTCACAACAATTGAGAGCAAGAGTTGGGGAAGGCAAACAGGACTGGACATTTGCATGGATAACAAGAATACCCAGAGTTCTAACTGGAAAGATTAAAAGAACAAGTTCTAGAAAGGATATAAATCTTCCTGCTTCTGGTCATAAACCAACCTCTAACTGAAGGGAATTGAGAAGAAACTTCTTATGGGCAAGTTATTCCATAATTGCTTGCTGCAGCATTTCTTGCAACTTCTTCTAAAGCAGGGATCTCAAACTCAATTGCTATGGCGGGCCGCATTTACGTTGAGTGGAGTTCAGGGGGGCCGCACATGACACACACTACTCTACTGTACCTTTCATGCTCTACTCTCCACCGAAAAAATCTCCACGCAGGGTTAAATTCGGCGGCACAGTGGGAGAGAGAGGCTCTCACAGGGACTTGCAGGCTCCACTGTCCGTCAAATCTCTCTGTGGGGCCCACATTCAGCGGCCATTTCCTTTTTAAAGCAGCACAGTAGAGCAGAGAGAGAGGCTCACACAGGGACTTGCAGACTCCACTGTCCGCAGTCAAGTCTCCCTGTGGGGCCCACATTCGGCGGCCATTTCCTTTTTAAGACGGCCACAGCTTCCCGGAGCTCCGCTCAAAAAAAAATGCCAGCACAAGCCTGCAGCCGGATTCGGACTGCGGGCTGCATGACACGAGCCCGCGGGCTGCAGTTGGCCCGTGGGCCGCGAGTTTGAGACCCCTGTTCTAAAGCATCTGGTACTAGCTATTGTTTGAGACAGGATACTTAACTACATGAACTGCTAATCTGATCTGGCAATTTTTGTGAGCCTATAATTGCTGAAGTGTTAATTAGGTTCCAAAAAAATGAACCTAATGTTTCCAGACATGATAAAACCTGTTTACTGTCAAGGACAAGGCATCCCTCTTCCCCTAAGAAAGTAACCAAAGGGCTAAGTCTCTGCACCCTTACTTGTACTGGCAGAGTTTACCAGACTAGTAGTCAAGGCCAGGGAAGAGGTTAGAAAGGACCCTTGGCTGCCAACAAACCCCCTCAAAGAATGCCTAAAAAAATATTTAGACTAGAAATTAGACAAAGGTTTTAACCATCAGAAGAGTGAAGTTCTGGAACAGCCTTCCAAGGGAAGCAGTCGGGGCAAGAAGCCTAGCTGGCTTCAAGACTGAGCTTGATCAGTTTATAGAGAGGATGGTATTACGGGACAGCCTAGTTTGGCAACTGACTGATTTTTTTATCACTAGCGGTAAATATGCTCAATGTCCTGTGAAGGGATGTTAAATGAGGTGGGTTCTGAGTTATTACAGAGAACTCTTTGTGCGTGTCTGGCTAGTGAGTCTTGCCCACTTGCTCAGGGTTCAGCTGATTGCCATATTTGGGGTTGGGAAGAAATTTTCCCCCAGGCAGATTGGCAGAGGACCTGGAGATTTTTCACCTTCCTCTGTAGCCTGGGGAACGGGTCACTTGCTGGTGGATTATCAGTACCTTGAAGTCTTTAAATCATTATTTGAGGACTTCAGTAACTCAGTCTTAGAAGAGTTGAATGGGTGAAGTTCTGCGCCTGCGTCGTGCAGGAGATCAGACTAGGTGATCATAATGGTCCCTTCTGACTCTATAGTCTATGAGTGTATATGATGTGCCTCAAAGTACAGCAGCAAGCACAATCAATATTGTTTATTAGTGTTATACATCCCAACAAATTTGATGAGGAAATCTCTTAGCTTCCTCTACAGCACCAAGAATGGTTCACACTTTAAGATCAAGTAGGTACAGGATCCATTTCGGTGATGATGGTGGTCTTTACCAGATAATGGTCTGGATTTTACCAGAACTTGGCCCTTCTCTTCTCCCATATAAACTATAAATGAAATAAGGAGATGCCAAGTGAAAAGCGATTAGGCCCTGGGGGGATTCTTTTACATGCAATGATTGCAGACACCACAGGATGACAAAAGTTGTCAGAGACCTACCAAAATATTCTGCATTTTAAATGGCAATACAAGCCTGAAATCTGGCCCAGAATCCAATAGGTTGGTATGCAAAGAGTATCTCACCAAGTTCTACCAGTCAAATTAAAGACACGTGACAGAGGATAGAACAAAGAAGAGGGCTGAACTGTTAAGCTGGCCAGCCTCTCTTACTTTGAGAAGGTTCCAAAACAAGGGAAGGATCTAGTTACATCCTAAAGAAAGAAGGCTTTTCCTTTGCAGCTTCCCTTTGAGTTCAGAGGAATGCAGAAAGCATTACGCGAAGCACAGAGGAAGAGGATGGCTCTGATTTCGAGCTCGTGGCAGATTCATGGAGAGATTAAATAAAGCACTGGATTCAGTTGCTAGGGAAGTCACCCATTCTTGCAACAAATGGGAAGCAAATTCTGACAATGTTTTTAAGGAGGAAAAGAACACACATCTATTGCCTCAGCAGCAGTGTGCATGCACACAGCAAGGCCAAACACATCAGGAAAGAGAAACTGCAGTGTCAAATGATAAAGGAAGGATTCACTAGTCACATACAGAGGCTAACTCCCAACCGCAGCTCCCAAAATAGAACCTATTTTACTCCAGAACAAAAATGCTCTCAATGAAGCTTTTCAAAGTACTGTTTTATCTACAGGGTTTTTTGTACCGTCTTTAATTACCAAATGTCTCAGAAAAATGTCTGCCAGCCTCATGCAAAAGGAAAACGGACAGTCCCACTAATTATTTCTGGGTTGAGTTTCTTTTTGCTTCAGAAAAAGGACTCAATGGGTTTATCCACCAGGGCCTCCCTTTCTGGGTTTTTTAATGCTCTCTCTTTTCCATGTATGTGTGGCCACAGCCGTTATTAATAAACTTGAAATGATTTCATGAAAGAGGCTTCCAAAGGATTAAAGGTTTGGTTTCAAATCATTCCCAGCTCAGCTGTGGAGAGCCTGAGCAACACCAGGCGCAGACTATTTCTCGTGTGTTCCTCCGTGCAGCAGGAAAGGGGGATAAAGGCCGTTCTATGTCATAACTGACACAGGATAGATGCAGTACTGCAGAACAGGGGGGTGCTGCTATAGAACACACTGGCCTAGGAACATAACAATGGCCATAGTGGGTCAGATCCAGGGCCCATCTAGCCCAGTATGTACTCTTCCGACAGCGGCTGGTGCCAGATGCTTCCCAGGGATTGAACAGAACAGGGCACTTTATCAAGTGATCCATCTTCTGTTATCCAGTCCCAGCTTCTAGCAGTCAGATGTTTAGGGACACCCAGAGCATAGGGATGTCCCTCTGATCATCTTGGCAAATAGCCATGAATGACCTATCCTCCCTGACTTTATCTAGTTTTTTTCTGGCCTTCACAACATCCCCTGGCAACAAGTTCCACAGGTTGACGCTGCATTGTGTGATGCCCTCAAAGGATTCTAATAAATTGGTGAGGCATGATTTCCCTTTACAGACGTAGCGTTGTTGATTCTTCCCCAACATACCATGTTCATCTGTGTCTGATAATTCTGTTCTGCACCATAGTTTCAACCATTTGCCTGACACTGAAGTTAGGCTTACCAGCCCATAATTGGCAGAATTGTCTCTAGAGCCTTTTTGGAAAAAAACGACATCACATTAGCTATCCATCAGTCATCAGATACAGAGGTTGATTTAAGCAATAAGTTACATAACACAGGAGTTTTGCAATTTCATATTTGAGCTCCTTCAAACCTCTTGGGTGAATACTATCTGGTCCTTGTGACTTACTACTACTGGCTTCATCAATTTATTCCAAAACCTCCTCTACTGACATCTTAATCTGGGACAGTTCCTCTGATTAGTCACAAAGAGATGCAGAGTTATTAAAATAAACAGACATTCAGTTTCAAGGGGCCTGCGTGGATGATATGCAATAACCACAGTATTATGACTACGGCATTTTAGAGTTTGTGTACACCAATCTGGATTTTAGAGAGGTTTGGGTCCCCCCCCAGATTCCCTGCCCAAGCAGAGTTAAGGTTGTCTGAGTTCCTTAATTACACAATTAAGGCATTTCTTACCTCAACATGTCTGGAGCTCTTTTACGTATAACCTTAATTCTGAATTTACTCTGTTTATAATGCTTGATTTTGGGATAATTGCAACATCCATGGAATGATTTCTGCCTTAAGTTACTGAAGTATACTCTCAACTTTAACTCCATCTTAACATAGTTTGTCTAGGAATTTCATGAGTGTTTTAGAACGTCAAACACTAAACAAGAAACTCAGAGCAAAGGCTACCATGCAATACGTAGATAAGAAATATTAAACAAACATTTACAATTTTTTAAACTCTTAAGGGTAGATTCACTGGTTCACCAAAGCCCTGACTTTGCAACTGAATTATGAGTTTAGAGTGTGGCCTTAGTGAGACTAGCAGTATGTGACAGGGGACAGGGAACGGTCATTCCTAGAGTGTCAACATCTCTGCGCTTTAAGGATTCCCCTCCCATCTCTACCTCAGTTCCCCCAGCAGCACTGCCTCAAAGCTTTTCAAGCACTGATGCCCAAGCTAGCATGTGGCCGCAGAACATCTGAAGTGACAGCTGGGCCAATCAGTCCACCAGTGAGATCTTTTAGCACATTCCCACATATTCCTAACTCCTGACAACCAACAGAAATGCTGCATGCAAATTAATTGTGGAGGAAGGGGGATAATTGGTTGAGTTACCCCATATGTCACAGCGGCCCTACTTAGTAGTTGCTTGAGCTTGTCTGTAGCCTGTGTGTGTGTGTACACCCCCCCCCATACAATCAGTAAAAACTTAGCTTAGTGACAACCTAATCTCATAAAATATTGCCTATGGACCAAATTTAAATTACTGTTTTACTATATAGAAAGATTTAAGAGTCTGCACTATTCTGGCAAGATCATTCAGGACAAAGAATGACAAATGCTTTTAAAGGACCCAGTTAGCTAATTTTTAACTCAAGTTAATTAACCGATTTATTTGTATACTCTCAGAAGATTCATTCTAGACTCAAACGGTGAGTGTTCCAAATTTGGGGAAGGATACACTGTATTTTTCATACAAAACAGGGAAAAACCAAAATTAGTCTTAACTATGGGATGTCTACCAGCACCTCTATAACAGATTCTTCATCAAGGCTATAAATCATCCCAAAATGCAACACCAAGTTAAAATGTATATTCATTAAATAAAAATGTGCAAGGTGGACTCCTGCAGTTGCTCTGTTGATAAGACAACCAGAATGTAGTAACTGTTTCTCAACCTAAATGGCAGGGTGAAGGGAGATACCAAACTAGTCAAGGGTGTGTATTTGCACACAAAAAACAAGAGCTGAGAATGCAGAAAGCAGCTTGCTTTAGATCTGCCCGGCCTCTCATAAAAGCCATGCTTGAATGCACACATCCGGGCAGCTCATGACTGTAGCAGTCTGTAATACAGACAGCTGGGCAGCAGCTCTTTGCATGTACAGGGCTGCAGATTCAGGAAGTAGCTGGGTGGTTCAAGCTTTTCTGTCTCCTTGGTACTAAATTCACCTACAAGAGCACATGATCTAGTCCCACAGATCCAACCATCAACACTCCAACCCCACACCAAGCAGCACGTAGCCTGCTGCTGATTAAGGAATAAAGAAGGCTAGAAAGCAAAGTAAAAAGGACTACACAGAAAAGGGGTTAAAGGGACACACAAACGACATTGGTGCCGAGCCATGGAGTAAGGGAACATTGCTGAGCAGGGTACCAATTCACCAACCCACTGAAATGATGTCTCCACCAAGACAGGATAGGAACCACTGATATGGTTCCTGATGTTCTTCGGCCTTCCTTGGTACAACTCGCTCTGCATCTCACATTTCTTGATCTTGGGTTACTTTCTCTGCGTTGTTCTTTCCTCTGCACCCCACTCCCCATGCTAGAGCAGAGAATGGCTGGGCAAGGCTGAGTCAGCTGCCCTAAACCCTTTTATCTATTCTCTTTGAAACTCTTTTAAAAAAGTGTTTAGACACCAAAGAGCCATTTACAATTTCAGCTTCAAAGCCTAAGCTGTCCCATATGTTTCATGGCATCCCTGTGAGCATACAGAACAGAGAACTCACCCAGCTTCAACTCCTTAGCTGGCCAATGCTTTATCATCCAAAAACGCTGGCAGTGCCACCTCCCAGCTGAGAGTGGGAAATTTTGCTTTGCCATGTTGGTTAATTAAACACATGAAGAGGGATGAATGACAGTATATTCTTTGTTTTATTCTAAGTACAGTATGAGCTTTTCGAATGGCCTCATGTTCTCCCTGGCTCTGAAGAAATGCCATTGCTGAATACAATCAGCAGCCTTGTGGGAACAAAGAAGCTCTGCTGTTCCTGACTTGCAGAATCATGTCCTGATGGGAAATGGAACAGTGGAATTAGAGTAACAGGGAACTGTATGAACAGGCATCAGAAGTACTTTGGCTGTGGCAAGGGGAAAAGGTGTAGCTCGCTCACTGTCTGCCTTTGTTCTGGGCAACAACTACCCAGTGCTGGGATAAATCAGGAAAAAAGGCAATTTTCTGGAGGGGCGGGAAGGGATTTGAACCCAGCTGGGTTCAGAATGCTTTGGAAACAGTAGTGTTCCTAGAGCCCACAGGTAGAGGTGTGGCAGTGGGGATGCCAGTATGGCATTCACTTAAAGGATGGCAACAGCATAGAGCAGTTCACAGAAGAAGGAAGACAGAGGCATGCATTCTCTGCATACATTAACAGCAAAGCTCTGGTAATCCGCTATGGTCCTAATGGTGCTACTCCTTCAAGGGTGAGGAGTCTGAATTAGTGAAGCTCAGGGAGGAACTGGGGAAAACCACCTTGCACCTTTGTTATGCTAAGCTAAGGCTTCTTCCTGGCAAGCAGGACGCTCACAACTGCCTTCTTCTGTCCCCATCCCATTTTCTGGCTTTTTACAACTGAAATCTTCAGAAATATAACTTCCCTGGTTATTACGGCTATTACAGCCTTCCCCACAAGTTAGAGCTACATGTCAGTCCTTTTCAGCACAAGTGCTTCCAAAAGCAGCAAGAGTGGACGTTACTGATCCTTTGTACCAGTGACTGTACCTTTGACTTGCAGGCACTTTACAAGCATTCGTTTATCCATCCACACACAGACTCACGATACCCATATCTGATTGATGATCAGGCACAAAGAGCAAGCGACTTCCCAGAAAGTCAAACAATGCACTGGACACAGAACTGGGAATAAATCCTTGGAATCCCAGCTCCCTTCCTCTGCTCTCACCATTAAGTACGTTCCTCACTACTTCTTGCTTCAGGCCCACCCCACTGCCCAGATTCCATGATCACTGGAGACCATCTTTACTTGAAGTCTTTCCCCAAAGGAACACACATTCCCTAGTCAGCCCAATTCATTTTTTTCTTTGCTAAAGGCAACCCTGGGATCATTTACAAAAGCAATTTAGCTGGCCCTGGTGAAAGGAAAGGATTGTGGTGTCTTAAACCTGCACCTATGCTGATCTGTAACCAAAGTTCATATGGTGGAGAGCTCCTAACACAAGGTATTAATACTCAACAGTGATTGAAGTTGGGGGTTGAAGTGTCTGCAATATTCCTTGATCTTACCGTGGGGTCGGTCCAGAGAGAGCATTTTGCACAATCCTGGCAAGGGGCCCCAGGCGATCGGGGGTGTTGGCAGAAGTGGTCATATCCATTAATGGAGACTCGGCAGAGGTAGCACATCTGGGCACCACAACGACAGGACATGCGGTTGCAACCCTCAGATTTAATTAGGCCAGTCCCACATTTATGGCATTTTCTAATTCGAGCTGCAGTCATTTTTTCTTCTCTGCAACATAAGAGGGGTAAAAAAAGGAAAGAAGTTGGAATTGGTATGTTTGCTTTGCCTATTCTCAGTGCAAGTAATAAGAACCCACGTATCTCACTAGCACTTTTCCTTTCTTTCCTTAACCTCCCCCTCATTTCTCAGAAAGTCCTCCATTTCTCCCTACTACACCTCCAAAAACCTGTGTTGTTCCAAGGAGGTCTGGGCTGAACTCCATTTGGAGTCAACATATGATAAGTAGAAAACAAATTAAGTGAAAGGAAGTTAATCACTGGTTACATTCTACAGCCTTAAATCTGGTTTCCAAGTGAGCCAAAATGCAGCAGGGCTAAGCTCTGGCTTGGAAAGAATTTAAAACCAAAGTCAAAGGGGCAAAGGGCACATGGATTCTTGACTTGCCTGCACAGAAATACAGAGAAGGAGATAAAGGCGCAGGAAAAGCAAACTGTGTAATGTCATTCACAAACTATAGCTCTTGTGTCTGGCTGTTGCTTTGGTTACTAAATTGCCATGAACGTATTTTTCAATTTTTAGTCTGCTGGATCTGAGATTTTTGGACATTTCTGGTGAATAAAAAAAGTAAAGAAAAATCATGTCATTCGCAGAGAGAATGGGCATTTTCTCTCTCTTAAGTCTACCTTTGCTATAGCACAGAATACAAGATGGAATCCAGACCATTATCTGAAAGTGTTTGGTTTGAATGATGGCATTGCACAGTCCCTCTGTGAGATGGTTTGCTGATGACAGGTATAATTCTGAGATTATAATCCTTGGGATCTAATCCACTGGAAGGGCTTGGTTAATTTATTATTTTGGTGTGGGAACTGGAAGGAAAAGTCTGGGCAACTAGTTCCTGTCACCATGAGGACTGATAAATCTATTTCTGATTATGAGAGCTATCTGACTGAGCTTTAGGCCAAGCTAAATTCTTGAATTCACCACCAAGGAGAAAGAGTTCAGCAAAGTCCAAACTGATAGGTTGGAGACTGAAGAAATGATCACAGTAGCCCAGTGGAGGTGTGGCACTGGTGTTGAAAGAGGTGAACTCCTTTGCCGCTTCTAGCTGGGCTGTATGGAACAAGCTACATTTCCATTTGGGAGGGAAGTTCTCAATCTAGTTACTCTAGTGCAGTGGTTCTCAACCTTTCCAGACTACTGTCCCCTGGCAAGAGTCTGATTTGTCTTGCGTATCCCAAGTTTCTACTGGCTTAAAAACTACATGCTCACAAAAGCAGACATAAAACATACACAAGTGTCACAGCACACTAAAAATTGGTTACGCTCTCATTTGGTCTATACGAAACTGTAGTTTGTACTGACTACACTTTTTGTGTAGCCTGGTACATAACTAGGCGAATATCTAAATGAGTTGATGTCCCCACAGAAGACTTCCGCATACCCCTGGTTGAAAAGCACGGCTCTAGTGGATTTGTGATGTGGACACAAGGTCAGCACGCAATCAGACTGCGCTGATCCAAGCAGTCTGGAAGTCATCAGCAGAAGCTATGTTTTATGGAAGTGCACTAGCAGAATAGTGTGAAGGCAGACTTCATAGCAACAGCCCATAATATACCTTGCTCTCGCCAGCATCATTAATTCTTCACACCTCAATGAACATCAACTTCAGACCTAGCGTAAGTTTTATACTGCAGTAGTGGATAATGAACTAGTATCTACATCCAGTCCAAATTCCACCCAAATATTCAGATCTGTATTAGGAACACAGAGAAAAAAGCAGTTCATGCAACTGAATCCGCTCTGACAGCTGCTACTCCCTCGTTGTCTTAACAGGATGCTGTTTGCATGTTTTTGGAAACTCTGAACAAGGCCGGAAGCTAGGCCTGAACTCCAACTGTGCTTCCTTTTCCCTATATTCAACAGGAAGCTTTATTGTCTTCATATAGTGAAATCTCATCTGGACAACTACCGAAGGCAAAACTCTGTTAAAGGTTTTAAAGCTACATCTTTCCCTCCTTATTTGGGACATGACAGTCACAAGACTCCCACTTCCCCTTTTCTGCTGGGAAAGAAGTGGCAGCAAAATGCTGCTTGATGTCCATGAAAGGTAATATTCTTGCTGAAAAATTATATACACCGAGGTGTTGCAAGTGCTTTGGAGGATAGGATTAAAATTCAAAATGATCTGGACAGTCTGATGTAAACAGGATGAAGTTCAATAAGGACAAATGCGAAGTGCTCCACTTCGTTAAGAACAATCAGTTGCATACATACGAAATGGGAAATGACTGCCTAGGAAGGAGTACTGAGGAAAGGGATCAGGGGGTCATAGTGGATCACAAAACAAATATGAGTCAACAGTAACACTGTTGCAAAAAAAAAAAAAAAAAAAAAAGCAAACAGTCTGGGATGTTTTAGCGGTAGTATTGTAAGGAACACATGATAAGTAATTCTTCTGCTCTACTCTGCGCTGATTAGGCTTCAACTGGAATATCGTGTCCAGTTCTGGGTGCCACATTTCAGGAAAGATGTGGACAAATTGGAGAAAGTTCAGAGAAGAGCAACAAAAACGATTAAAGGTCTAGAAAACACAGCCTATGACAGAAGATTGAAAACATTGGGTTTGTTTAGTCTGGAGAAGAGAAGACTGTGGGGGAACTTGATAACCGTTTTCTAGTACATAAAAGCCTGTTGGGGAGGAGGCAGAAAAATTGTTCTTGTTAACCTCTAAGGATAGGACAAGAGGCAGTGGGCTTAAATTGCAGAAAGGGTGGTTTAGATTGGACATTAGGAAAAACTTCCTAACTGTCAAGGTAGGTAAACATAGGAATAAATTGCCTAGGGAGGTTGTGGACTTTCCATCATTAGAGATTTTTAAGAGCAGGTTGGACAGACACCTGTCAGAGATGGCCTAGATAATACTTAGTCTTGCACAGAGTGCAGGGGACTGGACTAGAAGACTTCTCGAGGTCCCTTCCAGTCCTACAATTCTATGAATGAAGAGGCGTCACTTATACTCCCAATGCTAGGACTTCCACAGTTCAATTCTACGATTGAAACTCGATTTCTGTCTGTCCCAAACACACTAGATACCAGGTCAGAGATGACAAGAAACAGTATTACCAGAGACTGGGATACACCCAAGAGAAGAGACCAAATTAACAATGGCAGACTGTTCTAATTCTGATATGCCAGACTAGCAGTTCTATATTGCAATCCCCACTTGCTTCCTACAATTAGAATATTTTGGCTGTTGCTACTATATGGAAAAAGATCAGCCTTCAAAAGAGATCTAATGAAACGCCTTAAATTTTAGTATCTGTATTTCAAATTACAGCCTGTAACAATCTTCATAGAATAATCCCTAGTTTGTAACAACATGTAAAATATATTCCTGGTGAATGTACGCACACATGTTCCATGTAGAAGACAAGGCCAGAAGGGAGAGGGCTTTCTGTAAGTGACACCTGGGCAAATGACACTGCATTATCAGTTTAGATGATCACTGAACATTAACAAGTGATCTGGTGACAAACTAAGGATTATTCTGTCTCTGTGCACCCCTCCTCTTTGGGTATGATATAGCACTGCCAGCCAGATGCAGTATTAAGGTCTCATTTCCTCTGAATGTTCAGGTACTGACTGCTGCAAAATGCCAGATTAAATGAATCAACCTTCTGTTCTGATACAGAAACTTCCATCATCTTGATTTACCACGTGGACTATATTGCTGAAAATCATTCATGGATGTTCTATTACAGAAGCCTGAAAAATGAACAAGGTATAATGTCCCAGAACCCTCTTAGCAGAATGTAACTATACCCACACAAAAGTCAAGGGCTTTATTAATACACAAACAAAGGCTCTCTTTATGTATTCATATACACAATACTTACTGAATTTAGCAACAGATGGTTTCTTACCTAACCCACATTAAAAACCAGAATAAATAACCAGTTTTTCCAGACTCAGGAAGTTACTTACATAGATGTTCTATATTTTATGTCATCCTTCTCAGCCAGCTGTTCACAGGTAAGGTTCATGTGTTCCTTCCATAGCCCCTGGCACTTCCTGCAGGTTTCCTGAGGATAACAACATGTGTTAATAGGAAGAGATAATCCCAGACACATCATCCAACAGCAAAGCTACAACTTGTGAGAGTGTTTCCCACACTGCACAGATTCGCTTTGAAAGATCAGGCCTATAATGTACAGTAAAGGGCAGCGGCCGAGTCTGGGAAACCATCAGCATTCAGCCAGTGGTAGGGTGGCAGTGCAACAGGAATTTGGGAGCTTCCTACTGTTGCAATAATTGCTTACCACTGGGCTCTAGGTATGAAACTGTCACCAATAGCTATGTAAAACCTGGCTAGGAATTCTTAGCTGAACAAGAAGCTTCAGGGTGACTGGTTGCCTACCATTTTTAACAGGTTAAGCCTACAAGAAGTTTACAGGGACTAAGAGGTACATATGGTGCTAACTGCAGCTGTTAAAGAGTTTGTCTTCATTATGGCGCTAAATTGGTGTCGTAGCCATCAATGCAGCAGCATCCATTGAGTGGGTCTGGTGAAGACACACTCAGTCAGTGGGAGAGTGCTCTCCTGTCAACTCTGGTACTCCACCAGAACAAGAAGCATAGTGAAGACAGTGCAGCTATCGATATAAGGCATGTCGACTTCAGTTACGTTACTTACGTAACTTACATCAACTTGCCGTCAGTGAAGACAAACCCTTAGTCAAAGTTAAGATTAACTCCGGAATGGTGTTAATCCTCTCCAACTTGAGAGGATGCTCACATGAGAAATGGAGGGTTTCCATAGCATGGTAATGGTGAAAAAAAGTCTACCACCACTTCCCAGGTGCACTGGATCCACTACTTCACTTGCCCACAAAGCAAAATCAACATTCTGCTTAGTAAATTGTCACAAAATGAAGTGAGCAGACAGCTTTAAATACACCAGTGGCCCGATGCTTAAAGGCAGCACATGGGCAGACAGCTGGAGAACGGGGAAGGAATCTGAGCCAATTATTATGAATCTTTCACCAGAGCAGAAGTGATAATTTAACCAGCAGTTTGGAATAAACCCATCCTTTCTTCCCTGTAGATTCTGTCTAAAGCAGTGTTCTTCAATCTGGGGGGTGTAAATCCATTGGGAATACAAAAGCTGTCAAGACAGGGTAGGTGAGGGAGTCTTGACACTAACAGCAAATTAGGATATAAAACACAGCACAGCAGGCAAAGTTAATTATTGCCTGCAGTACCCCTCCTTTTAATTTACACATCAGTATTTTGATTTCAGATGCAATACATATATACTGACAGAAACAGCAATGCACGATCTAGTCAAGAACACTCTATTTTAGATATTTTCTATGTTGACAGAAATTCATATAAGCAGCGACTAATTTTCAATTATTTAGTCAAGTGAGAAAAGTGAAGGCATTTCTGAGATGTCTGCCATTACAGAGAGGAGACAGCTTATCTGACCATGTAGGTATAGAATGCTAATCAATTTCTATGTGAGGGGTGAATCCTTAGATCAGCAAACACAGTAAGTAAGTAAATAATATATATTTTTATTTACTTACTTACTGTGATTGCTGCTCTAAGGATGTAAATATATAAATAAAGAGGCTCGTTGCCTAGCTGGATAAACCTAAATTACCAGTTTCCATATATGAGGTTTAGAAGCAGTAGCTTATAAAATTAAGAGGAGATAGTCAAGCCCAGCAGAGTTCAAAATACAAAGACAATACTACATTTGCTGTTGACACTCCATTTCCTTTGCCACCACACAAATGAGGAGCCTTCTTTCTCTGGTTTCAAGGGCAATGAATGGACTTGTTTTTATTCCAATATGTCACTTGCCACATTTTTCCCAGTTTTGCTTCCCTGTTTAACAAGTACCATCTTATATGTGAATATAGCAGGACACACATGACTACTTCTGACAGCAAGTGGATTACTGTTGACCTCATTCAGAAAAGCTTTTCAGACCCTGAGGAGTTCAGATTGTCTGGAAAAGAACAATGTCCCCCTTTTATTCTCTGCCACCTAAAGAACTATTCTGAGACTCAAGGAGTTAAAAATGCTTTGTTGCCCCAATTACAATCAGCATGGATTATCAGGATCCCACAGAATTTCTCATGATGTACAGAATCACTTTCACACATCAGTAGTAAAGACAAAAGTGGACATTTCAATTGAAAGGCACATGCCTTTTCAATCAGGATTCTATTATTACTGATTGTTTAACAACTCCAGTGGTCTCATTATATTATAGATTATACCTTTCTGGAGCATCAGGTACTACTCTCACATGCCAAATCATTCCACTTGCTTCTCAACATTGGTGTTTGCTAACACTGCTCCCATCCTTGCCTCAAATACTGTGTAGATACCTTAAGAAAAAACAAGCCTATCTCCCTTGAACAGAGCTTCTTCATTTACTTCCAAATAGAAGCCTTGCCTTCTGCTCCCAGGAGGACTTGTTCCTTCAGAACTGAGGAGCAAGAGATGGTGCTGGCTTTCAAGTACACCCACTCCCAATAAAGAAAGCTAAAAGATGTCCAGTTTCTCCTGTTAACCTTCACCATACTTAAATAAATGGTAATTACTATATTACTTCTGGGATCCTACTCAAACAAATATTTGCAATGGTGAGCTATTAACCAATACAAAAGTTAGGTTACGTTTAGGCTCTCTGTGTTAACAGCATGGAGCTTTCACCGTAATAGTCGGCTTGCCTAGATTAGCTGATAAACACACGGTCTTTTAAAAGGCCATTGCATTACTGGACAGTTCCAAAATGAGTAGGGATAAGTGGGACATTAAGTACTGATTACTTGGTTGCATCCAAGTTTGCCAGGTAGGGTGGGACAATCCATTAAAATGTTGAGCAGGAAGAAGAGAAAGGAGGATGTGATGGAGAAAGTCAGTCAGTCATGTAAGGTAATCTTTTCACTGTACATCTACTGAAGGTAATGGCTCCTGATTCCTGCAGGCTGACAGGAAGCTGCTGTGATTAGCACAAACATGTGGGGCTCAGGATGATTCTTTGTTTCCAGGAGCAGTGATGTAGTTATGCAGCTTTCCATATTTGGGGCCAGAGGTAAGGCTAGCAAGTTAGCATTCAGCACAGAGATCAAAACAGAATCTGGTGCCCGTTATTCCAAGACCTGCATATGCAAGGTATCCGGGAATATGAAAGTCTAATTGGGGCCTACTAAATGGCTTGATACTTGTGAGAAAATGAACACTAAGGCTATAAAATTTGCTTAAAATGCATTTTAACAAAACAGCAGACTGATAAAATTAGCCTGCTTATCCCTTCTCCCAAGCCACGCAAAAAGCTCTTCAATCTACAGATCAGGGAAAGCTAAAAATTCAATACTTCTATCAATCAGCCTCTAACCCACTTGGCCAGCCATGGTCTACTATTCACACTTCATTATCTGATCAGCACAGACTATTATTTATAGATTCAGGCCAGATGCATGCTGCATGAAGTGAAACATAAGACGACAAAGCCAGAGATCGGCTGACCGGCTGCCCACGGCATTCCTGCATGCTTGCTCCCTTCTCCTTGCATAAGAATTTACACAAGGCCATTTACTGAGCAAGCAAAATGCAGAAGAAATCAACTGCAGGCTCCACCACTGGTCTGTCATCACCACCCTCCCACTCTCTGTGGCAGCTGTAAGTGGGGCCCTGTAACTTGCCCTAGCTCTTCATATCCTTGTTAAGTGAAGTGCTGTGTTGTGGCTATTCAATGAAGTCTTAATGCTGCTGCTTTGGGAGTCTGCCACATCTCCTAAGAAATGTATGAATGAGTTTGGGATAGCAGCTACTTCCGTGTGGACCCTACAGCTAAGAGGTCCTTTTCTGTTCGATTCTCTGCTGTACATAGAGTACAGAATTGGGGTTAGGGTACACTGGATTTTGAATGCATTGAGTATTCTGGGTGGGGCAGTGCCCCAGTGACAGAATCTCTGCTGGTGATTGGATTTTGATTGTTTCATTTACAGGCAGTGATGACCAAAGCATTCTCAGAATAGCAATTTAAGGCTGGTCCACAGAAAGCTGCATCCCATGAACTAAATATGTGATTTTTAAAGCAGTTGAGTGAATTGAGAGGTGCAAGCTAGACAGATATAACTAGTTTTAAACCAATACCAAAAAAAGTGTCCAAAATTGCACTGATTAACTAAATCAGTAATTAATAATTAACAAGCCCATAACAAAGAGCAGTTGAGACTGTTTCTGGGGTCTCTCACTTAGAGCTAGAACAGTGAGGTTAAAGAAACTAAACTAAAACAGTTAGCTAGAGAAACATCCGAGCAGAGATGTACAAGGATATGTACCTCTCCGTGCGCTGCATGGAAACTTGGCAATAGCATTCTGGGCACCAGACTTGCCAATCCGGAAACAGTCTCTTCCTAAAGTGAATTAACTACATCTACTCTTTAGTCCAGAAGAGGATTAACACTGTTGGTTCAGATACAGGAGACAAGACTGGCAGCAGGTACCATCTCCAAATGCACTACAGACGTAGTGTGACAGAATGAACACAACACCCTGTGTACACAAAGGGGACAGTGTTTAAATATAATTACAGGTTGGAAAGAATTAAAATTGAAGCCTATTTTCTTCCTTCCCCTGAAAATTTGCGTTGTATTTGTCTCTTGAAAGTCTTCTCTGTTTCTCAGTAAATGCTGCCCTCTAGACATCCAGAACTGTAATTGCAGCTGCTTCTCTTTTAAACAAGAATGCTTGATTGGCAGCTTTTGTTGCCATGTGACAAAAGAGAATCATGGTGCTAAAAGGATCAAACAAGTTGTCAACAGCTGTAAAGGGCAAGAAGAGGGAAGCCTCCCCTCTTTTTAGGATAGCTATGTTTCTTTAGGAGGCTACAGTGTTGACAGGAATCCTGAAACAGCTTGGGTTGGCTTCCAAAATTACGCTAAACAAGATTATGACGTACGCAAGTTTATGCTGTGCAAATGATTGAGACAACAAAATAAAGTTACCCGAACCAACCTCTTCATGAAATCAGAAAGGAGAGAGATTTAACCTCTCTCTCCTTGAAAGCAACTGATAAAAGTTAACTCCACAAATGTCCAGGATATACAGGAATTGGTCCATGTCCCACTACTGGAAGATTTGATCCCACTCAGTTATCCACTCATAATTTGAGCTGCTGTAGAAAGAAGTCTAGTGAATTCCTGTGCCACATAACCAGATTCTGTTTTAGTGGGGGCTACCAAGTTATTGGAAACCTGCTGGATCTCTCTGCAATAATCAGCTGTATACTTGTGATCAGAAACTCCAGAAATGTGTTTCAGAGAAAACAAAACCATGTTTTTTCCAGAGATCTGATTAAAAAAAGCGAGGCGAATGGTCATTGGAGCACAGCAGTCAGAGACCTATGCACAAGAATGTCAGCAGTTCCATGAAAGAAAATACTGCCAGTCAACAATACTGGGGTACGGTTAGCCAAGTCTGGAAATTGCATTAGCTTTATCAGAGTAGGCCATCAATCTCCTGCATGCTTGCTGTATGAGGAAATGGAAGGTCCGTAATTAGAATATGACACAAAAACGCTGGTTTAATCTGGGTGCTAGCCAGCCTAACAATTACACCATTTGAAATGTTTTGTGATTTATTTAAAAATGTGTTCAATGCAATTTCTAGACTAAGTTTGATGAATGAAGACATGGGGAATAGGTACCTAAGGGTGCCTACTTGGAGATATGAGCACTAAATGGGATCAGAATTATTTGCATCGGACACAGTGATCTTCATCACATCAAACTCTTGCCCATTTCCCCTAATTAGATGAAGAGCTGAGTAATAAACTTTTCAGTAAGGATCAGCTTTTCTCTGCAAAGTCACATATAACCTAGTTCTACAGTCAGCCCTATTCCTTTGAGCTGATAAGCACTGAAAAAAAATGCGACAAAAATTGCTCAGCAAGCAGTTCTGTTTTCCCATAATGAGAAAGGCTTTTCTGTGAGCTTTCTGAAGGCCTCCACGCACCAACCTGCACACGCTAGGCAGTCAGGAGAAACTGTGCCATTCGGTTAGATTTATATAGGCAGGTTAAATATAGTCTGTGACCTCATGCTGAAGACAACATTTAAATTAGCCTACGTGGAGCCATTTAGCTTGTTGCTGGGACAGGAAGTCATACCAAGTTCAGTCATTTGCTACTGGAGTCACACATGTAGTTGACCACAGTTTTTAGATTTGCTAAGATAATACAAGATAATAGCTAGAGTCTTGTCAGCCAAAGTAAATAATTAAATACAAGCAGGCTAGTTCAAAGCTCTCACTATCCAGCCCTCCTGCAGCTACACCAAATGCACAGGACTGATTACCTTATTCCATTTAACAAAGTGGGCCTCTCAACGGTATCCACTTAAATCCTAAATGCAGTGTTTTACGCAGACAGATGCCACTTCCAATAGCTTCAATTCTAAATCATCTCCTGCTCCAGAAAAACCAAGTGGACGTGACAGTACGGGAAAAATACAGCGAAATCAATAGAGTTTGCTTTTATTAGACCACACTAAAGTAGCTTCAGAGACCTTGAAACCACAATAAAGTATCTTCAAAAAGATACTAAGTACAATTTTGTTTCACTTTTATTTGAAGGGCAACTCTCTCTGGCAAGCAACAGGTTTGCATCCATCCCTTAAGTGGTCACACCCAGATTGCACCGTGGTACAGAATATTGCAAAACAAAAATGATGCAGCTTCATTACGCAGGTTCCACTATAAGGTTCTAATATACACTGAAAGTTACAGTAAAGGGACAACAACTGTTTCAGTTGATTCTATGGTCCCCCCCTATGCCGCACACAACCAATTTTGCCCTACAGGCACCACCTCTCCCTACTGTAAATGAAAGGGATTGGTGAAGTTCAGTTCTGTTCCTCCCCTCCATCCACAAGTTTGTTTACTTTGCACTTTTGACCACACTTAGCACAGTTATTTTTCCACTGTTTCTCCCCTTCAGTCAGTTCTCCTGCTTGCGCAAGTCTTTCACCCAGCAACAAGGAACACAACCAAATACACAGGGGAAGGACTGTAAAGTAACAATAGTCTTAGGGGCACTCAGGTTCACATAACACACTGAGGAAATGCTGAAACACTTCTTGAAACAAGACTAGAGTTCATGTTGGCATGTCTGTAAAGTGACAGTTTTGATGGTAATTAATTTGGTGATTTATGGTTAACGAAGGGCTCAGATTTGAACATCAGAAGAAGCCCTGCCTACAGTGAAAGCTTAGACAGGCAAAGGCTACAATACAAATATTTTCAGCACAGCTATGTCAGTCTGGGGTGTGATGAGGCACAATCCCTGACAGACAGTTGTGCCAGCAAAAGCCCTTAGTCTTGATGCAGTTATACCAGCAAAAACTGCTTTAGACAGTGTAGTCTATTTCACTTGGGCAGGCACTGCATGGCTGTAATAAGCTATACTGGTAAAAAGAGCAGTTTTGCCATTATATATGGCAAACTGTTGCCAGCTACAGGGCAGTGCAACTAACCAGACTTTTCTCAGAGTCACTTAATTACAGATAGATAACACAAGATGTGTGTTTGGTTAATTATTGATGCATCTGCAAATGAAATATTTATGGCAGACTTATAAAACTGTTAGCAGCCCTGTGAACCACCAATCTTAGTCGCTCTCGCAAATTTCCCCATGACATGAAGGTGAGTCACCTGTAACTCATTTACTAAAAAGGAAGAATAAGAGACCTATTTGTGAATCTAAACCAGTATCCTGCAGTAGGTGCCTGGTGAAATGTTCCTGGCTGGAAATAGTGCTGCACTAGAAGGATTCAAGGAAATCAAAGCCACCATGAAAGGTAGTATTATGAGAGGAAGGTTATTTCCTAGGTTTCAATATAAGCACATGCATACTCGGACTCTCTCCTCAGAGAACAGAGTGCTATCCATTTTGCTAACACATGAAAAGGTTTGGAAGAGATCATCCTTTCCATCAGCGGACAGAAGACAGTCTCCACAGACACACAGGCGGTGAAAAGCACATGTGGGGAGTAAAGATGTAGGCATTCATTCCACTTTTAAGCCCTAACAGCACTTTACTATTCTAACATTGAAGCTTTGAGAGAAGTTGTAGGTCTTTGGAATTGATGGGAACAGGCTTAGAGCACAGTTACTTTGGTAGAAAAAACAGATGGTTAAAAACAGGGGCTTCCAGAATGATAAAGCAGATGGAGATTTCGGGACTCCAGTCAGACTATTTGGCAAAATGCAAAGTAGGAGATGGGAGAATGCACTTTGAAATTTATGTGAGCTATTACACCTGTCAGGCGTGCACACTCTATCATTCCGACTGAACAAGCAATGCCGAATGAACAAATACTGGTATTTTCCAGCCAGAAAGGTAGAGGGTATAAATCCCTGTAGTCTTCAAAGCCTTGATGGAGTATAGTTATCACCCCTACCTCCCAGGCAAAATACACAAATGACTTTACAATGTAGGAATCTCCAGCCCCACTTTAACACAAATTCCCTGAGCTCCGTAAGGGGAGTGGTGCATACTTTTAGGCTCGCTCTCTCTCTTCACGGCAGATAAACTAGACACTCTTTCAGGTGTTGCCCCAACTTTCCTCCTATTCACAAATAACCTCTGACTCAAGTTTGGTGGTGCCTTCAATCTGGACTAGCTGGCGTGCTGGGGTTACAAGCTAAAGCCTGAGTGAGGCTGACACGCAGGAAGGAAATCTGCACCCTGGTTGCTCAGGCTAAGTACCCAAGTGCCAGTAGTTCTCCACTGCCTTCCCACAATTCCTCCAGTGTGCACAGAAAGACAGACAAGCTCTCCCAGAATTCACCAGGAACGAATCAGAGTGGCTTAGCTTACTGCAGATGTCCTAGTACCACAGACACACTGGGGAGCATGCTACCAGTGAGGACTTTGCAGTGCCACCATGCACCCGAGCTAGGCTGACGGATCAGAGTCAACTCTGCAGTGAAAATGCAGCACTGCTGTTTAACTTTTACATGTGAGCATGACAGTATTCTGCCTAATTAAGGCTTGTCTATACACCAGTTTGCACCAAAGTGGTTAAATCAGTTTTAATTAACACTTTCAATTGTTTCAGAGCAAATCTGCCCATGAAAACTAATTCTGGAATAAAACCGTACTATTTTGGTTTATCACAAGTTAGTTAAGAGTAAACAGAGAGAAAGGAAAAGATCACATGTATTTCAAGCTTCATCTGATCCTATAATTGCCCCAGTGCAGTGTCAGCATCTGTATGGGAGGGGGGCTCATCTCAACATAAATTAAGACAGGAAATCTGCAATGCCTTTTACAGTATTGTGAAATCCATAGAAAAATAGTTCTCTTTTTGTTGCAACACGCTCCACTGCTTAAAAAAAACCAGCTTCCCCCATACCCTTTGCAGAGCATAGTCCCAAAGAGTTTTCATTATACTCACTGGCAGGCTGTTTACACACATTGTCACTGGCCGAAGGGCTGCCTCCTGTGTTAGCGTTCTTCCACTTTTCATTTAAAAAAAAAAACCCCAATAAACCAGAACACCTGCTCTCTGGAAAACCTGTCTGAAAAGGAAGCAGTAATAATTTCTGCTTTTACCCAACCACAGCAGTGAAACAAACCAGACCATTTAAAATCATACCACTTATTTTAAGTTAGCTGAGGTCAGAGTGAAGAGCTCTACTTGGCTCACGCAGCAAAAGAGATCTGAAGACTTCTTGCCTTCTCAGAGAATGGGGGGAAATAGTCAGCATTTCCAAAGACTGGCCAGAGAGAGATCATTCTTTCTGTGTCCAACATTTACCAGCCCCAAATTCCCCTTGCAACAGCAGGGATGGACACGGAGACACACACAGCCCCAACTTAATTTCATATTTTCTGCATTCTCCTAGCACTGAGCCAAGCACCTAAGCACAAAACAGTCAATTTACATGTTACCACTTAAGTGTGTCCTTGGCTTGAAAACAGTTCCAATTTCCAGCCTGCCTGGACATCCTGGTCTGCTGAAGCCTATTTTAGGTAAGAGTACTTTACCTCCAGGTATAATAATTACCGTAAATACCCGTTTAGAGCTCCTTAGGGGGCAGGGACTATTTGTACAGTAACAAGCACAACGGAGCTGCAGATACCATCATGCCAATGATATTAAAACATCGTTTCTCAAAGAGAAATATAGCTGCTTATATACATAAATATGTAAAATGATCGCTATGGGAATAAAGTTGTCCTGCTGCTATTCCAGTCCAAGGGTTCTTGATCAGAAACTGCAGTCATGCCAAGCTGTGCTCTCTTTATTGTGGTGTAGGAAAGCACCCACTAGAAACTTATGTAGCAGTGAAACGTTTGTTCAGATCCTCACTTATACCACTCCAGTGTGATGCATTAGCCAGCCCTTGCCAGTGTTTTTCTGTGAAAAAGCTTTGCGCTAGTCAACTGATTGACATGGGCTACAATTTCTTATTCAGGCCCAGGCCCAGGACTTCAAGAGAAACTTCACAATTCTTTGAAGACTGCTATTTTTTTAAAATGCATTTCAAGCAGCATGTGCTTTAATAGTTTTCAGCTTCCTGTAAGGAAGGAGTCAAGTTAGGATTGCCCTCAAAATACCAACTGACAGGTTTTGGTACCTCAGTTGACATCCACTGTATGGTCTACTCTGCAGGATTAGTCAGGGAGCAAGGCCTAGGATATCATAACTGGAGGGAAACAAGGCAGCAAAAATGCATGAATGTCTTTGACAGCTCAGTGGATAAATGCAAGAAACCCATCTGGGTGCTATTTTGACAACCTGATTCCCTTCAACACTATAGGATTGCTCCTACTTTAGACTTTACTTTGCCAATTCCAGTAAGTTGTAAAGATGTCTTTACAACAAAGGTATTGCTCAATTACAAAGATTTAAGGGAAATAGCAAAACAGAGAATGTAACGTGGAAGTCTGCCATTAAATCACTGCTAAAGGATGTATTATTGTTATTGTAATCTATTTTCAAAATGCTTCCCCAGCAATTGGGCTAAAACACTCATACTGATCACTTATCAGCATCCATGAAGATAGGTGGTTTCTTCTATCAGATATAGACAGCTCTTGGAACATTCAACAGTCAAAAGTGAGGAAATAAAGGTGTTAAAATGCCATTGTATTATTAAGCAAGGCGAAGAAATTTTAACAAAAAGATCAGATGGGAACTAGCTGAAGGAACTAAGTCCATGGTGCCTAAAACTTATTGAATTTACATTAATTTAAACACTATTTTCATGTTGAATGTTGTGTCATTTGCTCAGGTCACAGAAGTATGAAAAGTTCAGCTAGTTTTACTCTACTACAAGAATGAACAATACTGAATTGCCCATTGAGGGAAAAACATGGATGGGAGCCCATAAATGAACCATTACATTTCACCTCCTTACTCTCACCAAATGAGGGAGAAACAGTGATTTTTTATTTAGAGTCAGTAGTTGTATGAGGCAGAGACAGCTCATGAACCAACAGCGAGAGCACCACAGCAAGTGACATGCCAAACTGACTAATGTTTTATTTCCATCAAGGTTTATAAGGACAGAATCAGAACTATAACTCAGGAGCTGCCAACAGGTTTCACGGTGAGAAAATAAAGAGAGCACTTACTCTCTGAACACTTAGTGATTTAAATGGTTTGTGAAACACAATTGGCACTGAATTAGTGAAATACGATCTGAAGCACGTAAGAGGGCATACAGGGTTTTTTGGTCAGGAAAAGACAAATCAAAAGATTCTCTTAAACATTTTATTTTTGAAGACACTTGTAGACAGAGTTACCCTCTGCTTGACAACATCATCTGCTCTTAATAACCTAGGTGGCATGGCCTGTTCAGTGGTCCGAGTGAAACCAGTGCCAGCTCTGACACACAAGTTTTCCATTACCTAGTATATAAAATGGCTCACTGGGATTGAAGACAAAAACCATTTTGATGAGATGTCAGCATTTTGTGGATGTACCTAACCCTGTGTAACAGGTCCAATGAATTTTTAAAGAAGGGACAGTGTCTTCATGTGTTTTTATAAATTCAACAGTGTTGGTGCAGCTGAAAGCCATCCTTATCTAGAACCATCCCCGTTTTCTTTTCACCCTTGGAAAACATAAATGGTCAAAGCTGCTACTGGCTGTTTTAAGCAATAGGCTTTGAACAACCAGCAGCAATCAGCACCTCTAGGGAGATGTTGCAATTCTGTTTTTTTAACTGGAATTTACTATGTTGCAAATTACCTCTCCACCCCTTCCAGCCTTCTGTGTGAACAACCCCTTCCGTCCAACTGAGCTCTCAGTTCCACTTCCAACCTGCACTTTGATTGTCAGGGAAAATCAGCACCGCTGGCCATAAAAGGAAAAGAAGCCATCTGTTGTATTTCTACAGAGGGAAGGAACATGAAGAGGAACTTCAACGACTTCCTTAAAATGCAGGAAGCATCAGAGACCAGTCGCCACCCTCACTGGGACACTGTCCAACTTCATTAAGGGATGCAGATGAGCTATAGTGAAGATGTCTGACTGCAGAATAATACAGAAGTTTCCTCAGCTCTGCAGAGTCACTTAGTCACTCAGTTTGGCCTCAGTGTATATTGACAGATACACGTCAATATTTGTCCTTGTGTAGAAAGAAAACACCCACAGCCAACATATCTTTTCATTGCATAGAAGACTAGCAGCTTCCTTTGCGAGGCTGTGGCAGAGAACCACCTGATGACGGTTGCTCTAACTAGAAGAATACTTGGTTCCTTGACCCAGATCCAAAACTCAGCTGTGAGCATCGGAGTGGGTACATCTGCCATTGTTAGCACTCCTTTCTCTTCAAGGGAAGTTGCACTTAGAAAAAGTTAACCATCCCACTCAAAACTTGAGAGGCTCCTGACAGAACTGTCGCTGTCTATTTCCAGTCCCATTACACAAAGGCTGAATCTTTGTCAATACAATAGCTGGACAAAAGCAATAATGAAGCTGAAATTTCAGATAAAAAAATCATTTTGGGGGTCTCAAAGGAAACACATCAATTTCATAGTTCAGAACATGCAAATCTTTTTCTTATATTGTTCCCACATGTATATTTGCTCAATGCATCAGAACCATTCCAACACATCACCCTTTTACATAGCGATAGGGGTCACCCAATGAAATTAAAAGGAAGCAGGATCAAAACAAACTAAAGTACTTCTGTGCACAACACAGTCAACCTGTTGAACTCATGGCCATGGGATTTTGTAAGGCCAAGAGCAAAACTGGGTTCAAAAAAGAATTGGAAAAGTTCATGGAGGATTGGTCCATCAATAGCTATTAACGAAGATGTCATGGACGCAGCCCCATGCTCCAGGTGCCCCAAAGCCTCCAACTACCAGAAGCTGAGACTAGATGACAGCAAATGGATCACTCAAAATTGCCCTCTTCTGTTTATTTCCTCTGAAGCATCTGGCCTTGGCAATAGTAAGGTGACAGGGTACTGGGCTAGACAGACCACTGGTCTCACCCAGTGTGGCTGCTCTCATGTACAACAGCCACTTGTCTAATTTATCTAAATGAGAATTTCCTAAGGAGGAAGTAGCCAGGAGCACTAAGTGGCCAGTGCCCTTTTTGCAATGTACTGTCAACAGTAACAGAATAAAGTACTTCTCCCTCCCAGCCCAACCCTTACAAATGTACTTTGAAGATGCTTAACAGGGCATCAGTGGCACAAGGTAAGCAGTCTCACTCTCTAACTGGCATTCAGGGCTGAGCCGGTGACTCATGAAGAGAGGCTGGAAGCAGGTCTTTCATCAGCAGCATTTCCAGGCATGTCCCCAAAACAAGCTGAATGCTGCTTGTGCCACCTGACAGGGACAATCTGTAACCTTTACTAACACACTGCAGCACAATGCACTTTCCTTATTCAGCTTGGGGCAGTGGTTTAAATTCTCTATGGTGGCTGCAATGAGCAGCTGCAGAGGCTATTATAGATGAGCCATTTATAATCAACACTGTTTGACTTCCCAAGGGCGCAGAGAGGATGTGCTATATAAAAGCCCCACACAAATTCATTTCCGGTTATTGTCAGCCTGTCTGGAACCTCGGATTTCAAAGGGCAACCTTCAGCGCGAACACGGCAAACAAACACTCACCCTTATTGTAGAGTCTCATTACAGAGCTGTCAAAAAAGGAAAAAATAAGCCTCAGCAGCACACAGTACAATATAAGAGTTATTAAATATAGAACAGCTGTCTGCCACATGACTTCAGGTTGCAAGATCCCCTTGGCTGTATTGTTCAGTGTGTGTTATTTTTACGGCTGACCTTCAATAGCCATTAGCTGTGCCTATGTTTCTGACCACCTGCATGTCCATTAGTGTGCGCTCAGCTACCGAGCCAAGTGTTATGCATCCTCCAAGAGACCAGATGTATTCACCTCTGTAATCCCGAGAGTTTCCAGTGAGGAAAGAAACAAGCAAGGTATTTTTGGGATTTAGGACACTCCCTGACTTCCGCCCCCTCAAAAAGAGGAAGACACAGAAACCAACATCTCATTCTATTTTTTTCAGATACGTACGAAGGCAGATTATTATTTTGGTAAGTGGGTTCTAAATAAATCGCCTGGAACATTCTGTGAATACACACAATTAGGAGGAATCTTAAGATTGCTTCTAATGATCCTCATTTCTTTTTCAGTATTTCTTTTAGCACTTGTAAACAGATATGACAGGGATGTCTTTACTATACAAATATCATGCACCTCAAATTATGAGCCTATTGGTAATTTCCTCCTACTGAGCAAATGTAGGTGTATAAAGGTCCTAGGATTGCTTTACTGCATTCTAGGAAATCTATTTTATAAAGGGCCAAGCTTCTAATTAGGTAAGATGGAAAGAGAAGTGCACAATTTAAAATGCTAAATTAAAATTAGAGAGTCTCTGTAGATGATTCACATACCAAATTAAAAGGCTTTTTCAGTTCAAATGCAATATAAGTAGGTCCTAAAAATGGAATTCTGCCAAGCCATAGGGCTTAAATGTTATGTTTCTAGTAAAACAAGCTCTTCATATTTCTAGCCTCCCCTGGACATTTACCACTCTCCAAATGGTGTCAAATTGGATGTAGGGAAGAGGGGCCTTAACAGCCAAGATGTTCTTATGGCGAAGGCATCATACCGGTAATCAGGAAGTTGGGTGTTATTTTCCACTCCTAGTCACTGCACCTTCCTTCCCAACACCTGTAAATCTCAGTTAACACTTCACTACCCTACCGGGAAACTGTGCAGTTGTATCTATTCATTGTTAGTCACTTTGTTACGACAGCAATGAGCACTACAGAGAACCCTATGAATGAGTTAATAGCATCTATGAATTGGAATATTTGGGGGCTGTTGGCAGTGAGCGCTGACTAGCAAGGTGTGGGAACTCAGCACTGCAATAGCAGGGGGACGCACAAAGTGTTGCACAGGAAGCTTGCAGCATGCTCAAGTATAGGATGCCTGATCCCTAAGCCAATGTCACGACACTGTCCCCTCCATCCCCACCTCTCTCGTGAGAGAGAGATTTTTGAGGTTAAACTTTCTACTGTCTTCACACTATATCGGCCATGTTTTACTATAGTGCCTGCTTGTTGCATAGCACAGTTTTGATACGACTTCCATCTTATCAGCTACTATTTTGTACTATTCTGGTGTTTTACACAGTGATTTTGTTCTAAAGAAGAGTAATCTACTGGGAGCCATATTAGTTATTTGTGTCACTGTGTAGCAACTCAGAAGCTCCAGTCAGAAGCAAGGCTCCACTGTGTTGGGGACTACACTACACAACACACACTTGCATTTTGCATGCAGATGAATGACTCCCCACAAACTTATCTAAGGCCTTGCCTGCTACAGAGCAGTTCAGGAGTTCTCAAGCTTATCTTCTGAGACCCCCTTTGAAAATATTTCACGCTGTGACGACCCCCCCCAAAAAAGTGACAACCCACCCATACCACAGTACCCTTACTTCCGCAATGCTGCTGCGGGCAGCACTGCCTTCAGAGCGCCCAACCAGCAGCCACTGCTCTCTGGCCACCCATATTTGAAGGGCCCTGGCTATCAGCCATGCATAGGATCGACAGCCACAGCATACGTAGGGGCTGACAGCTTGCGACCCCTCTCCCCATAATCATCTTGTGATCCCTTGAGGGGTTCCAATCCCCAGTTTGAGAACCCCGGGCGTAGTTAAAGTGGTGCCTTCCCCCCAAGCACAGATGCAGCTATATTATAGCTTATTCCCCTTCCTATACAGAAATGAGCTGTACCAGAATAGCCAAGTTTTATCCTGATCAGGCACCTTTATATTACGCTACGTCTACACAGACGGTGGCAAAGTCACTGCCGTCAGATCGACTGAGGGGTCAGTCAAGACCCACTCAGTCAATCCAGAAATCGACACAGTTAAGCCACCCCCGCAAGTGGCGTAGCACCAACTCGATGAGAACACGGTTCCCGTCGGCGCAGTACAGTGAAGACGGCGCGCAGAAAAGAAGCGCAGAAGTCGATGGTTGTTACGCAAGTTCTCTGTGTACTCTGCATCACTCCCGTCGACTGCCGCCAAATCGCCAAGGGAAGCGTAGACCAAGCCTTAGTAAAACTATATTGACCCCCCTCCGTAGTCATACCAGTACCAGAACTGTTCAGACCAGTCCCAAAACAGCCCTCTATGGAAATAGCCAGGGCGAGATTTATAAAGGAAGAGGGAAGTACAGGGACCACTTGACGAAGGAGAAAGCGTTCAAAAGTGGGACTCGGGGGCCCTCTTATGGCTGTTTGCTATCGAAGCCTTACAGAGTGTAAAAACCTAAAATCCTCTCGTCTACATAATGGTGTCCTTCAGCAAAAAAAGGAAGGAGCACTGCTAAGATAATGTAAGGAGGGGGAAGGGCTCTTCAAAACTTTATCTGGCCGAGCTCTAGCTTCAAAACCATGAACTTAAGCTACAACCACTTCATTGGTCATGTGTGAAGATAGGTCCTTACTATGAAGGCAAAGAAGGAGAATGTAGTGGGGCTATTTCCCTCCAGAACTTGTGTTATTTTACTCTCATGTCACTATTGCACCTCTCCTAGCACTAAGGGACTTCCTTCCTGAAATTTATTGTACATCTAATAATCAGTCAAAAAGCATCTACACTGCCTAGTGGTCAGTCCTTTGCAGGGCCATCTTGGAAATCTAATCTAATTTTGTCTAAGTCCCTTTGCCTTCTGCAGGCCAGGAAAGGTTTGGCTATACACTTGCTATAGACTTGAGCTAGACACTTGGGTATTAAATGGGTCGCACCTTCCAATCAGTTCACTAGCAATGTGACTGATCCCAAAGAAGGCACTCCTGGTTACAGTGGCAAGGGAAGAGACAGGCACTGTTTGTAGGCAGGGAATGGTGGCTCCTATAGGTATTTGGAAGATTTCACATGGAAACAAAATGTTTATGAAGCAAAAATGCTATTTGTGTCTGTTTCCCTGTCCACAGGCTGTTTCCCAGTTGCAAAGACTCATCCACTGACTTTGCTATTGCATTCAGCTGAATTACGCTGAGAATATCCCAGTCTCATTTGCTCCCTCTTGTGTCTTCCCTGCAGTGGAACAGAACTGGATGGTTCAGGAAGTCAGTGAGAAAGGCTGGAGAAGAGAAGTTGCCAGACTCTGGCCGCAGGTCTCATTTTGTTTTCTGGCAAAAGGTAATTTAGCCTTTATATCCTGAAGGCACGTTATACAATGCTGGATACTGGAGAACTGCGTGGTTTAAGCACAGGACTAGAAGCTAGGATCTGCCAATTTCTAATGCCAGATTCCACTGCTCTGGCCCTGAAAGTTAAGCAAACCTAAGGTCCAGTGTAGATACTTCTGGGTCGATGGAAGAATTCTGTCAATCTATCTACTGGCTCTTGAGGGAGTGGATTTACCACAGTGATGGAAAAACCCCTTTCATTGCTGTAGCGTTATGCTATCCTGCCACACCAGCATAGCTGCAAGTGCCACAGCTGTGCCACAGTAGCACTTGTACTGTAGACATACCCTTGGTTTAATACAAGACTTGAAGGGAATTGGTTATAAATATTTGCCAGGATCATTACATTGGTATTACACATCTCTTAGGATTATTAAAATTTACGTTTGCTTGGATTTTCGATTCAATGGATTAGAATGCTTGATGGTTTCTGAAATACTATAGCTTTTTCTTGATACAGCTGCTTTGGTGCATTGCACTAATCCACATGGAAGCAAAGCTTCTAACATATGAAGCAGGAGTTGGGCCACTGAGAAAATCCCAGCTTCTTTTGGTACCAGACTCTCTTGTGCTGAATTAGTATATACATGTCCATTTGCATCAATAACTTAAGTGGAAAGAATAACTAGAAATGGACTCACACATAGCTAATACAATAGTATAAAGGCTTCGACTAGCACAGCTCTCTAGGGCTACTTTATGGGACATGTAAGTGCTTATTAGAAGGAATCAATAAAACAGTTCAAGTTCATGTTATGCACCTTTCAAAAGATTTAAAACGTAGGGATCATTTCACCCACTACTGAGATGCAGCCACCCCGGCATGAAACACCAGTTGTTTAACGTAAATGTAACATTCACCATGCCTAAGTGAAATATACTTTATAAAATTAAATTCACAGTGGGAAATTTAGGTAAGGCAATTACGCAAATTACCCAAATTGTAATCTGGCTAGCACTGGATAGCACTTACCACGCGGATCTTTAGAGACCACAATTGATGCCAGGATATCAGAGAGACAAGGTGAGACGTAATACTTGTTAGACCAATTTCTGCTGGTGAAAGACACAAGCTTTTGAGCCAGGATATCAAATTTGTATTCCTTGCCAAGATGTCAGCTTCATCAGCAGTGCCTGTTAATGTGCTGTGCACTGAGGGAAGAGCACTATCTACTGAATCAACACTATCACTTCCTACAGCTTCTAGATTCCTTGGCAGTTGCCCATCCAAGTCTAGTCAGACTCAACTTTAAGTTGTGAGATTTAGCAGTATATCAGCTTGAAGTGATATGGCCACAGATCATCGTGAAGTTAAAAGGCAGCGGGTTTCAAATGGGTAGGAGGAAATACATTTAATAGATTTTCAAGGCTGAAAGGAACCACTAGGGTCCTGTAGCCTGAACTCCTGTGTAATGCAGACCACAGAATTTAACTCGGTGATTCCTGCATCAAGCCCATAAATTCCAGTTGAGCTACAGTATCTCTTTTAGAAAGGCATCTTGTCTTGATTTAAACGCTTCACGTGATGGAGAATCCACCATCTCATTAGGTAAATTGTTCCAGTGGTTAACCAACCTCTGTGAGAGATCTGCTACTTATTTCTAGTCTGAGTTGGTCTAGCTTCAGCTTCCAGCCATTGCATCGTTATGTCTTTGTCTGATACATTAGAGAGTCCTGTAGTGCTAGAAGTCTTCCCTTCATATAGGTATTATAAATTGATGAAGTCACTTCTCAATCTAAGTTTTCCAGACCTCAAATCTTGTAGCTCTTTTTGGAATATTCTCCAATTTTTCAGCATCTTTCTTTAAACTGGGCACCTGGTGTCACTAATATGGTTCAATGGTAATAGGTAATCCCTAATCCTACTCTAATATTCCCATTTAAAAACCCGAGGAGTGTGCTACCTTTCTTCGCCACAGCATTGCACTGGGAGGTTGTGTTCCACTGGTTATCCACAATGACATGTAAGTCCCTTTCAGAGACATGTCCAATCCAGAATACACTCCCCCATCTTGTAACTATGATCTAGGTGGTGTGACCTTGCATTTGATACAGTGCTCATTCAATCCACAGAACTCTGATGCAGGATATTTGCAGTAGCAAACAGCAAGATTTAAAATAGGATTACACACTTGTACAACTAAGAACAGCTTCCACAACTGAACTATTAAAGAGAAACAATAAGGGCCATCAACCTCATGTACAGAGGGAAAAGCAGTTCAGCAGTTGGGTCAGAAAGAAATATTGGGCAAATGAGTATATTATAGGGATTTTATACATTCCACAGAAGCATCTGAAAGGAACCCCTATGGGAAACAGGTGAGATAGCCCTAGATCTGTTCTGGTAAGCACACAACTGCCAAGGACAAGTTTAACATAGCTGCTGATATTCGCTGTGTGTTGACCCTATGGGGTAGCGTGCACATCAAAGAAAGGCAATCCAACTCCACACAAGAATGCCTTTCAAAGTATGTGCCGCATACACAAAGGTACTTAAAAAACCGCAACAGAAAAAGCTGAAGCACCAACCCATATCTGTGTACCCACTGCAAGGCTGGCCTAACCAGTTCCACAGCTGACGAAAGGTTAGAGATCTGGGATGAATACAGCAGGGTATTCACATCCACTCTCGTTCAGGTTTATATTCCTTTTGCAGAGATTTTTAGCTGTTGCTGCAGCATTTTTCAGACATTTATTCATTTCTATAATAAAAGCAAGAGGGTGCATTAGTGGTTTCTGAGTTAAAAGAATGAACCTTTAAATCCAAAATAATGATGCCTGAATGCTATTTTGTTATATGTAACTAGATGTAGGCAACTGAGGGTGTAACATTCCTCCTATGCAACTGCAGCTTAAAGTTTGCATTTATCTTCAAAGCTAACAGGAGGGGACATTGAAGACTAAAAGCTATAGCTAAAGCACAGAAGTTTCTACCTGACAATAGGGAAATAGAGCCACAGCAGTAGTAAAGTGTGGGCTGACTGTTTGCAGCTGAATTCTAAGTCTACCCTTTGCAGGGATACCAAGTCAATCAAATGAGAGTTTGGGGAAGTCTACTTAGTGAGTGCAGCACACCTTTTTTGCACTTACAAAACATAGCTATTATTTCCCTCAGACATTTTCCTCTGGTCTTAGAGCCCCGAAATTGGAATCTGAAGCAGAGCAGCTTTATCACAGCTTTTGTCTGTCTGTCTACAGAGAAGTCATGAGGAAGGCGATGGTAATAGTTACAGCAGCATGGTAAAGAGTCCAAGCTACAGAGAGTGGGCCTGACCTGCAAGCTATCGAGTACCTGGGCTCCCATTCAGTCCTCAAGTGGTGTTCAACACATATACGGATTGGGCTTAGTGTATTGTGCCTCCAATATCACTTTTATTTACCCCCATTTTCACGCAATGAACTCATCCCAAGCTTGCGCAGAGATGAGTGGCCAACTTAAAATAATACTTCCTTACTTAAAGGAAGTAACTATGGCAGAAGGAGACACTTCACTCTGAAAGGCTTCATGGAGCTGTCCTTAAAGAACTCACTCTGTCTCCCATACAGACCAGGATTCAGTTTGGCAGAACGAGATGCTACGTAAAACTGGGTTCTTTTGTTACCTTCACATTCACCCACCCACAAAACCAGGGGCAGAAACTATGGATTTAAACCACCAACATGACCTGCATGGCAGCTGTGTCTAGAACGCAGCTCCAGCAAAAGTGCTTCATATGGTTACGCACTGGATCCAAATTATACAAACTATGGATCTTTTATTCCCATAGGCAGCTTTACCGTGGTGTATTTGAACCCTTGTTTACACCATGGAACAGAAGCAGCATCTTGTTATTTACTGACTTCTGTAATTCTGCAATTCTTAGCCCTAAACACTGTTAATACATTAAAATATACCACAGAAGTAAAAAGCCACAATATTAACTCCCCATACAGTTTTTTATCCCTAGACCTCAGTTACACAATGACACCTAAAGAGCCAAAATACTTGCCCTCATAACCCCCTACTTGACCATGCTATACCCCAGACACAGCCCAGTCCCAAACACCAGAGGGAAAAGGATGAGCTCAGCAGTGCAGCTGGGAGAGGAGAGGGTCAGCAATGCTATTTAATGCTCCTGGTGATGGCACAATATCAAGACAGATTTAACAGTCAACTCTGGAAGACAGAAAGGAAGCGACTTCATTTAGTAACAGCAGCCTTGTAGCCACTGAAGAGAATATGGTTTGGGTCCTGGCAAACTGAGAGATCACTCTTCTCCAAGCATGATACCCTGCCAGTTGCAATCACCTCCCTAGTCTAAGGAGGGGATTAGTAACAGACCACACTCAGGATTTACCTGCATGTGATTGTTAAACCAGTATAAACAAAAATGTGAATATAAGCCAATAGTTATACCAAAGGAACCCTCTCTGTGTAGTAACACCTAGCTTTTACAGAGCTCTTCATCAGTAGATCTCTGTGCTTTACAAAAAGGAGGTACCATTATCCCCATTTCACAAATGGGGAAACGGAGGCACAGAGGGATGAAACGACTTGCCCATGATCACCCAACAGGCCAGTGGCAAAGCCAGGACAAGAGTGCTTTGTTTGGTTTAGCTTGTGTCACTTGGAAAGGTTTAAGCAGAGAACGAATCCAAAGGGGCACTTTTATAGCAGAATAAGAGCATCCACACGTTATGCCACTGCATCAGGCATGACTTTTCCATGTAGACAATGCCTCTACTACGCTAAACACACACTAAAACTGCAGTTTAAGCAGTAAGTATGAAGCTAAGCCAACATGGGGACTGGACCTCAAGACTTAGTATACAGGCACATGTGCTCCTGACTGATTCACAGTGACACAGAACGGGAGGTCAAAAAGAAATCTGTGCTGAAGAAAATGTAAGAGCCATGAAAAGCCAACCCTTTCCGGTCAACTTCATAAAAGATGAACTGCTGAACAAATGTGGCCATCTCTCTCTTGTTGGCAATGGTACAGATAGGCTCAAACTTTCAAAGAAATGGGTGGGAGGCAAGCTAGGTTCAGATGACTGACTTAACATGATCTCTGAAAATGCTGTCCTTTAATTTTATAGAACGAGCTTCTTTGTTTTTAAGCTACAGTATATGATCTCTAACCAGTGCTGAGTTTGTTTCATTTCCTGCCTCCCACAGCTTTCCTGGATTTCATGATAGCTCCACAGCAAAGCCACTGTAGAAATACAATTGATTTTATTTTGCCATGAAGGCAACTTTTTTAATATAAAAATTTGATGCTTTTCTCATCCACCATATCCCACAAAGACTGACAGCAATTAAAGAGATACCACAAGCACTCAGTGAAATTAAGGGAAGCAGAAACCCTTAGGAAATGGTTCACTTCCATTTGCCTAAGCCCTCCGTCGCAGCCTGCACTTTCCCCTTTAAAGTCAAACACCAACATGAAAAATAAATACATATAGTGAGAAAAGCAGCCACTGAATAGCTAATGGCCAGATACAGATAGGTTGGTGGCTGGAAGATATAAAAGCAGCTATGTCTGCTCAGTATTTTGGCACTGATTTATGACAAGTGTACTTGTGTTTCCATTAGCTGAGGCTTTCCCAAATGACCCCTCTGTTTCAAAAAGGCAGACTCAACATTAAACTCCCATCAGATTTTAGTACTGCTGACCTCATTCTGAAAACTTGTAGCAATGTTTTACATCAGCCTAGGCCAACACATTCCATTAATGCTCCTCTTGACTCCTGGAAACATCTGCTTTGTTTACACTAACAGCAGTACAGAGGCCACTTAACAGTTACCTCTGCTCCCCAAACTGTGTCTAAGACAGGAACCACCTTGAGCCACATGTTAATCTGTCCACATGTGCCAGCCCCTATCCCTCACCATCCTCAGCAGGAGGACCTAGGGGTTCATTGTCTGGCAGTGCAGAGGAGGGACCACTTGAACCATGGGAGGGAATAAAAGGTGTCAGAATCAATGCTGCTTAAAAAAAACCTAGGAATAAGCAACAGCTTAATCTAAATAACCAAAAATGGAAGGCAAGTTAAGTCTATTACAGAAAGTAAACAGAAGAGGCTAAAGTTTAAAGAGGCCAGTTAATGTTTTATGCAGTTAGGCAAAGGTTAGCTTAAAAATGAGCATGGCTAAACAAGAAACACTAGGTTAGGGTTAAATAGCAAGAGAGAGCACTAGGTATGAGGGCTTGTACCAAACGAAGGAATTCGGCATACGTCAATAGTTTTATTATAATGAAATTAGCAACTTGGCCTTGTTTCCATCATTCTGGTCTCAAGACTTTGCTGGCAGATAGCTGTCCTACCTCCTTTCAGGCATTTTGTCTTTCGAGAGTGTGCTCATCATGTCTTCTTCCATGAGCTTATGCAGTGGCTAACATAACAAGGCCCTGATCCTGGCTGGGGCTTTTGGTGCTACAACGCTTACATGGGTTTATAGATAGCTAGAAAGTCTCCTTGTTGTATGACGCGTGCTTCAGTCCACTGCTAAATATGAAGATCTGTCTTGACTTGGACTTTTGTCTTTTTACAATCAATTTAACCTACTTGGTGCTGAATGTAGTAGCAGGTATCTCAAAGACACCTACTCCAACTTGATGTTCCATAGGAAACCATGGACAAGTGACATTCAGACAGTACGGTTTTACCATTCTCCATCTTGCTTTCTCCTTTTGAGCGCTTTCTGCCCACTGAACCGTTCACAGCTTAGCCAATTGCCTCAAATAAAAAGACTAAAAATGAGCCCTCAAAATGTGTTTTCATCTAATCCTTTTTCCACTGAAGAACCCAAGATGAAAAATTAGTAAAGACAGAAAGCTGGCACTTGGTGTTATAATTCAGACAGTCCCTTTCCAGTTCCTGAATCCACACAACAGTGCAGCTACGGATGGGAATTTTAATCTCAGGAACCATTAAATAAAATTAATTTGAAGGAAAGAGGCCTAAAACATTCAAAGCTCCATTAATCCTGACGTCTTTAATTAAAAATGCACGCGTAAAGTTTTGGACACACAGGGAGCATTTTCTTCAGCACTTGACTTCAATAGCAAATCAGTACATTTTTAAAATATGAAGGTTGTAAACTGTTTAGTCCCTTGAACTCCACATTTACAGATACTTAACTAAAAACAAAAGCAGAGCCAATTACTGCTCAGCTTCCATTTGAAGAATGCACTCCTGGTCAAATGGGTGATCCTAATTTCCCTCAAGAATTCTGGCTACACTATGGAAGTGTTCTGTTTTAGGCTCTCTCTTACGAATAATGGGGCAGCCCTGGCCATCCTGTAGTTAACATGAGAGCTGGGCTCAACCTTAAGAGACTCATTCATTTACAATATAAATGCAAACTAAGCCCTGGTCTACACTACAAACTTACATCCATATAACTACCTCACTCAGGGTTTCTACATGCCTGAGCGATGCAGTTATGCTGACCCAATTCCAGGTGTAGACAGCACTACATTGATGGGAGGGTGGAGTACCTACACCACCAAGTTCTCCCATTGGCATAGGGAGTGTCTTCATTAAGCGTAGGTACATGTCAGTAGCATCTTCACTAAATGCTACAGTAGCACTGCTGTAAGTGTAGACACGCCCTAAGACTGACTTTAAAAAGTGGTTGAGCCAGATGAGTAAAACTTGACTGACTTCAGCCTGGATAAATTACTCAGGGTCAGGGAAGAGGGCAAGATATTAGAATAATTAGCCCCTCCTTCAAAGGCTGTTCATCAAAACAAAAGATCCAAGAAGAGAGGTATAGGTAGGGGCCTAGGGCAATTTGTGACCATAACTGTCAGGTTTACAGACAGGATTGTAATGTTTCAATGGACATTGTCACAGCTGGCTGGCCGGTCTTGCTGCTCAAATTTTAGACCTATCCTCCTTATTGAGGATATTGATAAAATGTTTATCTTGATAGAGAGCTAATGTTCTTCAGCCAGTCAGGTAAGAATATCAGATGCCCCAAGTTTTTCTGATATATTCCTGTGGGCTTCCAACAACAGCGCCATCCAGTTGTGGCACACACACAGCCACTTTACTCCAGAAAGTCTAATGTGGAGGAGACTAATCTACTACTAGTGCAACTCCACTGGTTGGAGGATTAGCACAGAGCACATACCAGTGTTCACATGACTATTGTTTAGACTTTCTCTGAACAGGGTTATATGACATGGTGGCCAGATATGCCTGTGCTTGGTTTTACTAGACCTTCCACCAGTGGAGGTTTTCGTTAAAAAAGTAAGTCTAGTACAGACAGCCACAGGGGTCAGAATGAAGCCATGCATTCATGAGGCTTCTTCTGACTCTCACATTCCAAAGTGCTTTAACCAGCCAGCCCTCTCCTCCCCCTCCTGTCTTATTAATATATTAAAACTACAACTTGCTTTGACCATACTAGGATTTGAACACCTTAGCAATAGCCTTTTTCCTAGCATAAATGTGGTCACAACACAGGGAGCATACTGGTCCTACTTGCACCTAGAGTGCTTTTCTTCACTGGGAAAAAGTGTGTGGGGGATTTGGTTGGGGTTTTTTCCCCTCTCCCAAGGGAGATAACTAACTTGAGGTTTACTCTGATCAGCTAGATCTACCCTCTGTCTTTTCTCTACTAGGATTTTTAAACTTAGCTAACTCCACCCTTTTTCCAAGGGAAAACATGAGCCCTACAGTGAAGTGGAAGACACTTCAGGATAACTACTGGGTTAGTTAAGGGAAGAGACCTAGAAAGGCATGCTAGCAGATCACCTGATTAGCTTTCAGGGAGAGGCACTTTTTTGTTTAGTCTTCTATGAACAATGTACTAGTTGCAATTTTCTATATTTGCATTTTTTTTCCTACTAACCCAGGTATTTTAACCATTTCAGATGGCCTTTCTTCAAAAGACAGGCAAGTGCCCTTGTTGCTGTGGAAGTGATTGCTTTCTGTTAACTGTCACTTATCATAACAGTCAATACGTTTTACAGTGAGTGATATTTCACTGTTCACACTTGCATCTCATTCAAGAAACAAGCATACACAACAGTGTAACTGTTCACAGTAAGGGCTCAGAGGGACGCCAGACTCCTGAGGGAATGATTTGCCAACTGTGTGAAAAGGAGCAGCTACATTAAAGAGTAGGGGAGACAAAACTGTGCCTTACACTCTCAATAGCCCAGCCTTTATAGTTTTGGGTTGGAATAATTAACCTGTATTCTAAATTTACCATGAAATCAGTTACACAGAAAAATTACTCCTGCCCTTCACTGATACCAAGTAGAAGAATTGCGCATAGGTAGTTTTCTGCTATAGCATGCCCTTGTGCGAGCAAGGACACTTTGAGTGCATTAAGCGTGACAAGCTCTGAACACAGAACTACGCTCCCCTACTTTCACTGACAGTAAGGGAAGGGGCGTCATTCTGTTCAGAGCACACAAGAGTTTTAGGGTGCTTTTAGTATTATTAGAAAGAGCACCACATGACTCAATTTCTCAGCCTCACTAGAGACGAACCCCAGGGGATTAATACGCTCTTAGCCATTCTGGTTGTACAGCATGGCTATCTGCTTCAGTTGTATGTAAAAGATAAAGAACCCAAACCCTGCCCTGAGCGCTCGCGCGCACACGCACGCACACTCCCATTGCAACAAATCTCACACAAGTGGTTCTCTTGGGCAGTTCTGGTAGCAGTATTTTATCATGACTCTGCTTTCTGGTACCTGGCACAGGCCACTGTCAGAAGACAGGACACTGGGCTAGATGGGCCATTGGTCTGATCCAGCCTGGCCACTCTTAAGTTCCTGACCCAGTTTCTACCATGCTCTTCACCCCTCTGTTACAAGTAGTAATTAGTAATGTCAGCATTCTGGATGGATTGCTACAGCTCTATTAATAATGCAACAGCAGTAACGGTGAATGCATAAGAATGCAGAGGCTTGAAGGTTAAAAGCAATAACAGAGAAAGCTTACTAGAGTGAGGAAATGCTGGTATCAGAGATTTTAAACTGTGTACTTCAAAACAATTCCTTTCAGGTGGGTGACCCACTTTTAGGGCTCACACACACCCACCCACCCCCATTGCAATTTTTACTGAACTGAAAAGCACAACTTCACTTTCAATGTGGACATTATGGTTACTGCCTGTCTAGGGTGAGTACCATATATTTTGCATTTGACAGTTACAGTGTATGAAATGGAGGTCAGTTGTTGCTATGCAGTCAGCACACTACTAGTATTTAAGCTTCCACACCACAGAAGGATTTCTAGAGAGGGGCTGTACCTGCTTCTGTTTCACATCCACAGTCATAATCTCTTAACGGTGCACCCTAAAGCAGTGTTGCATAGGTAAACCCCATGGTGTGAATGATGTGCACTCTAGACCAACAACAGAATCAGAGGAGTTCAGAGATTTGGGTGTGCGCTCCTGCATCTCAAACCTTTGAAAAGTGGGAGATCCTCTCTTCTAATCCTTGCAGGATCTGGAACATATGGCCTCCACCTCACAGCAAGAACTGCAAGAACATTGTCTCTCCCTGCACAAGGCACAGCCAGAGCCTCCTGAAAGGCAATGCAACTCTTGTTAACAGAGTTGCTAGTTTTACAACCTAATCAGATACACCTGGAAACCCTCCCTCCCTCCCCCCCTTTTGTTTTTGCTTGGAAGTACAGCCTATGAATCAAAACTAAAGCTAGGAGCTAGTTATTGATTCTTCAGCTGTTTGTCTCCACATACCGCTTCCAGGTGAGACAATGATTACTGTGACACATTCTTTATTGTTAAATTTCTAAGATATGATTGTTACTTTGAGTGATGGAACAGCTCTGGCTGCTCACTTCAACTCAAATGCAGGGAGTTTAACAGAACTCCAAATGTGTTGGATTGTTAGTAAGTCATCCCCCGCATTCCAGCAATCAAGGGCAATTTCGTTGTGATTTAACTTTTTTTGTCTGAGGTGTGAGATCAGCCCTATTTTATAGAGGGTCACAGGTTCTCATTCTCTCTGCTTACTTGCTCACTTATTTTTACAGGCCATTCATCTCCCACATTGGCCCTTGCCAGACACACTGCTCCTCTTGGAATTTTCAACTTTCTAAATGGTGCCAGGATTCTTGCTGAGAGCTGTTAGTGATGCTGTATGAAATAAAAAAAATAAATCCCATCTCTCGTAAGGGAGATCAGTTAAGTCACTAGCCCCCCTTCTTTGCCACACAAACAAAAACGCTCAAAACTGTATATAACAGTACCTACAAAACAGGCAAACTGCAGGTTAATGTGCTTGAAGTTTTTTTTGTTAAGAACACCCCTCTCTTTAATCCCCCCACATCCCTTCACCTTTTCCATGAAAAGAGTGATAATTTTCAAAACTCTTCTGGCATTAAAAGTTCACATGACTATCCATATGGGATTCTAAACCAACAAGATCATTCAGATGAGCTCCCTAAAGAGGATTCGGAAGGAACAGTTAAGGGATGACTGGGGGGGGGAGGGGAGGGAGGAAGAAGAGAAGCAGGAGACCATCAGCATTGAAGCCAAGCTAGCATATTTCTTTTTTTAGCTGCAGAGACCTTATTAAATGTCACTTCCTCTACAGAGAGGAAGTGAGATGAGCTGTAGGTTCTCTGATACAAACAGTTTCCTCTCCACTACAATGATATAAAAGGACAAGTGTTTTAAAAAAGTTAAGCAAGCCAGCCCCACGCATACTGTGACCAAATTAGGAAACAAACTCCACCGACAGCCTCCGAGACAGACATTAGATACAGTGGCCTTGAATTAGCCTAGGAAGCCTACTGACTCTCATCTGCAGAAACCTGTTTACACTAGTACAGAAAGGGGAAGCTAAACACATCTTTGTGCTGCACATACACAAGGACATGCCATCCTGCGGCACTTTTCTGAAGGAGGTAACACTCACGAGTTACCATGATAGTAAGACTCCAACCAAATCCCCCTTTTTTTAAACCAACCCATCCCCCTCAAAAATGTTCAGAATTATCATTTCAAGAGCATTACTAGCTAGTGCAAGACAATGTGTGCTGGAAGCCGTTCTTTCATCCCTCAGCTTTTACAGCTCTGGTGGGCAAAACTCAGGTCACCGAGCAGCGACGGCTGTGCCTGGGATCGGGATCTCAGCGTGGGAGAGGGAAAGAGGAGGCTCAGTTTCTTGAATAAGGTCAGAACAATGTTTTAAAAGTGTCTTGGGAACACGGATAGTCTTTCCCCCCTCACAGCCAAGCCTCTCCACTCTCTCCTCCCACTGCAGCAGAAACAAGATTAAGAACCCTGCTGATGGGAAAAGTGTGCTGGGGCATGTCTGGGGTTTAATCGCTCACTCACAATCACTCACAGGCACAGCTCTAATCTTTACTCACTGGTTAACCAGTGTGAATCATGGCCTTTCCCTTTCAGATGTCATCGGATCTTAATGTCTAAAGAGGGAAGGGGAGAGCAATGCTCAGGTCTCTGAGTAAAGATCAGGCTGTTAAGCCTCACTACCTACCAGGACAAATGCGAACTGTAAATAGGGAATTTGCAGTTTTGAGGGGGAAATCAAATAAAATGAATGACTAAATAAATTTTGTTTGCACTGAAGTTCAGGGTTGCCTCCATGACCCTTATAAAACATCCCAGTGATCACATTAAGCTACTCTCTCCCTTTTGTTCCTTAGCATTGAAGAGAAGAAACCAAGTACGGCATCAATCTCCCTTTATCTTTCAGAGGGTGTCTCAGGGAAGGTGGGCTGAATTTAAGATAACTCTCAGGCTGCAGAGGATCCCCAGCCTTGCCTCTCCTCAATCCTCCTGCCATCCAGAGTCAAAACAGTGACACGCTCCACCTCTGTGTCAGTGGCACTAGTTAGAGTCTAGTTAATAGATGCATGGAATGCACTTTCCATAGCCTGGCACACAGAGGCAAGCAAAGGGTTCTTCAGGTTCTCCATCACCTGGCAAGAACACTCTTGCAACACAAACAATGACCCTGGGAATCCACCAGCTGATCAGTAACTGGTGTTCAGGGCAATTTTGCATAGAAACACCAGCAAGTCATGTAGAATCAGAGTAATTCTCAAGATACCCTGTCTTCACCACCACCACAAGACTCTGGGCTCAATCCAGCTACTATTTAAGTGTCAGGAATGCATAGCCTCAACTCTATTACTAGCATACAACAGTTTAAGTTTCCATACCACATGAAGTCAGATCCATCTTATTGCCTCTGCTCAGGAGAGGCCCAAAGGACTGAGCTTTAAAGGGAAGATAGCACTACCTCTCATGGGCCTGAAAGATGTATTCTCTGGTCAGTGGTAGAACAGTGTTAGAATAATCTTTTCACTGAATGGATATTGCTATATATGGTAGAAACCAAGTACAGGAAAAAAAACTGTGTTGAACTAAGCTGCACTGACTTACATGGTCTATTTTTATAGGAGACTGGTTTGAAAGTTCCTGTTTCAGGAGGCTTTGGGTTGGATACACAACAGACATGCACTAGTTAACTGACCTCTATCATCAGGTCAGTCTTTAAAACTATTTTTTTATTTTCCTGTACATCTCAAGCATACTCCTGTAACAGGCATTCCTTTAAAAGCATTTCATATACCTGTGTGTAAATGGCCTTGATCTTGCAAGGTGCTGAGCAAGCTTGACTCTCAGCGATTTCCCTGGGAATTAGACATAAAGCACCTTAGAGCACAGGTCACATGGTTTAGTGCAGTCGTTTTGTTCATATGTGGATCTATTCCTTTAAATAGACTTTGCTATTCTATGAGTGCTTTCTTCCCACCCTGTTATCTACCTTGCTTTGGCACTTCATCACAAAGTCTAAAGGGACATTATCTGCAGAGAGTACACACACACATCCCCACTCCCTCTGGCCTTGGACTCTCCCTCCCCCAGTCCCTTTGAAGAGCAGATACTGAAATTCCCAAAGCTTCTGCTGTAATATTGCTGCTGCTGCTGCCGATAGCATCTCCCCTTGTCCTGCCATCTGACTGCAGTGCAGAGAGCACCAAGGCTACAGACAAGTTTCATTGCCCTTTTATGGTAGAAAAATGAATTGCCTAACCAGCAGCAGAGAGCCTTAGAGCAGAGCATAGACGACAGACGGAAACTTGCCATTTGTTGTGGTTTGGCAGCAATATAATGGAGTGCGTTCCCATCTACACTGCTCAATTAGAAGGGTGCACAAAAGGCATTCATCCGAAGGGAAAAAAAGCAAAGCCCTGGAGTAGAGAGATTACATCCAGTGAACCTCAGGGAACTGCAGCTGAAGGAGACAGGGTCATTAGCAAAGAGACTAGTTCGCCTCAAAACTGCTCTGCTGGACAAGGCACAAGCTGCAGCATGTTTTCCAACGAGAGTGTGCGCACACACAAGCGTTAAGTTCTAGAGACTGGAACACATTCAGATCAAACTCCACCAGTATGGGAAGTAGTAAGATCTGCTGCATATTTCCATTCCTTCCCCACCCTGGCAAACTCTATTCAAAGAGGGTGAGGGAATTTAAAAAATGAAATTGGGAGCAGACACCCCTACCACCCGGCAGGAACCAGAGGAGTCACCATAAGCAATAGCCTTGCCGCCCGCCCCCCAAAAGCAGAGAGGCAAGATAAAAGTAGCAACTAAATCTGAATAAATACTCTCAGTGAAATACACAGAGCCCAGGCACATGAACTGATGAATATGGAGTGACACATAGGACCATGGCACCTTCAGAATGTTTCATGGCTGTCAGGAAGCTGAATGAGACACAGCAGACTCCTCAGCAGCTGGGAAAAACATGTTGCAAAACAAGGAGAATTAAGCAATTCTCCATATGCGCATCCAACTTGGAGGCATTTCGGACAAGCTTAATTTCTTTAACTGGAAGAATTTCTTTCCACATTGCGTGCACATTCTGATAGTGACAGAGTCCTTGATTCAGTTTAAGTCTTAGGCCATAAAGGCATTTAAAGCTCAACCTATGAAATGCAGATAAAGAATGCTGTTGGGGGATATGTATTTGTTTCTAATGTTACATGCCCAGAGAAAAAAAAAGCTACCCTGGAATGTGGGATCACCTTGAGTATGGTCCCTGCTGCTGGGTACTTTGTTTAGACAAACATTTTCCTCCAGTAGAGAAAGCTTTTGTTGGGGGGGTGCAACCAAGACGTGTGGTTTGAGCTGCATAACTGCCCCTTTGTAGCAGATAGAGCTGTTTCCTACAATAGTTCAGCACACTTCTGCAAAGCCAGTGATAGCACAGACCCCGATTTGAGGAGCAAACCCCACTAACTGCCTTTGTAACTTGAAGGCTGGCTGATCACGTAATGCCATCATGCCGAAGTTGCTGCAAATTGCACAATACGGCTCACGCCTATTAACACAGGCCAAGGATGCACTGTTAGCACCCTGCTAGAAAGAGCCCTGTTCAAATAGAGCTCGCTACCAGAGCTCTGTATAAGCTTAGTCAGGATTTAAGTGCCAAAAGAAAATGAAAGTTAAAAGCAACTGGATGCGTTTGTTCAGCGTCACCACCTTCCACTCAACGCTGAGACGCAAGCTCCAGCAGCAGCTTAAAAATGTAGCCCCTCGAAATAAAAGTTCATCCGAGCATTGCTGTAGCCAAGGGAACTATTTCCTCAGATCTAACTGCAAAGTGGTTGAAGGAGTTTCTCACTCATGCAGGTATCTCAGAATCACCCTTTTTTCCAGCATGATAGCAGTGAGTACTCAATGGACACATTCATTTCCTAATCACAGCCTCATTTAAAGGAGACGCTACCCTAGGGTGATCAGATAGCAAGTGTGAAAAATCAGGACAGGAGTGGGGGGTAATAGGCATCTATATGACAAAGTCCTAAATATCAGGACTGTCCCTATAAAATCAGGACATCTGGTCACCCTGAAAGAACAAGTGCCTGGGAGGTGTCTGGTCAAAGGGCTATTTAGTTCAGAGGCAGAGAGTTTCTTTCCAGCCATCCTGCACTCCGGGAGGCAACACTCTCTAAAGGAGGAAGGCCAGATTGCCAGGGTAGAGTGAGGGGCTCCTCCCTTACACATGGGAGTTCAGAAAGTGAATCCAGGATAGACAAGAGGATACAGTGTAGCCGAGGGCTTCAGCATGGCTTTGAAATGAATCTGCCTGGATTCTGAGCTCCCCCAGCACCCGCTCTTCCCCTCCCCCAGCACCCAGAGGGACAGTGCTGCTTGGTGTGTGTGTTATTACCATGGCAACTTCCTTCACCTCATCTTTTAGCTGGCTGGAAGCTCTGCAGTGCTTTGTGCTGAGACTGCAAAGTGGGGTGACAATCTCTCCCACCCACAACACAAAGGGCCTGGGATACCTGCAAAAACCATGTAACAACAGATTGCCCTGCCTGCACGCACAGGGGTTTAATGAAAGCTGATCATGGGGTGCACCGGAGGGGGTAAGGGGGGTGCATGGCGGCGACGGAGGAGACTAGATTCTCTTTTTGGCCAGGGACAGTCTTTCCTTTGTGAATGAGTGCCTTTTCAGTGTCTGAAGGCATGAGAGAAACGTTGCTTGGTAATTTCAGCAAGGGCCTTGGTGGTTTCAGTTTGGAAATCTGCAAAGACCTCAACACGCCAAAACGCACAGGAAAGTAACAGGCGTCAAGAGGGCAGGAGGGTTCAAACGCCATTACTGCACAGAGGTCTGCTTTGATGTGAGGCAGCACAGAAGGCTGATTAATGCATCACCAGAACTGGCTCGTCCCTCTCGCATTTGGCAAGTCAGATTGTGCTTCTGAAAACCTGACACCAGTGTGTGTAGCCTCTTCCTACACACAGCACATAAGCGGCTCACTACAGAATGGATCAAACGCCTTGAAACTCAAGGTGGTTTAGCTCCAGCCAGCAGAGAACAACTGTAGAATGTATTAGCTTCACAAAGCTCACTGCCTATAACCCAATAAGAAAACACTGACAAGCTCTGTGCTTAAAATACAAAAGGACATTCACATAACACATGCAGACCACATTAAGGGCGTACAAAGGTCTCTCTTTTACTTGCAGAGCTGCTTGTGCTGTTTCTCCTAGGTGAATTACTATTTATTATATTCCCTCCACCCAGCAGGTGACATTAAGAGGCAAGACCTGGCCAGCTAAGAGTCGAACTTTTCGTATCACAGTTGGAACTGACAGATGGCGTGTAGGCTCATTACAAGCTCTTCACATGGCTATTCTGTTACTGTGGGTGACAGGCAACGCCTCCCTCTCACTGGCAATTCTGCCCATTGCTGATGTTAAAACTGGTTACATCTCAGCCACTGAAAGGAGTGATCACATGTGAGAGATGCACCAGCAGTGGCCCAACAGTGTGTCTGACACAACGCCTCTATGCCTAAGGCTGGATGAATCACATAACCATGGGCTAAGTGCTTTAAACTCTTCCAGGAATGCAGGTATTCCCCATAACTTCGCTTGGAGTGCTTTCACCATTGGTCCAGACTTGAACCAACCTCCACTCTGCAAGATTTATGGGGAAGTTTTGGGAGAAGACAGACAACATCAGTGTGAACCCTGGAATTGAGACCAGGGAGGCTAAAAGAGTATGAAAAAAGCATGCAACCACCATCTGGTTCTCCCCTCCTGGCCCTCTCACAAGGGTCTTGCGTCCCTCTGCTGAAACCATAAGGCTCTCAATTCAACCGCTACTACTTAATTTTATACTTCCCTTCACTTTAGGTTCTGCAGTGTAGCCAAACTCCTTCCAGTGCCAGCTATCATGACCATGTGACCGGCTGGAGGCACCACTGTTGAATCCCTACATCCCTCCCAATATTGAACATCTACTGTGCTCCCACCTCACCCCAAGCTCCCAGCCTAGCCCTCTATGCGCCTCACTAAAAAACAGCTTCCTGCAAATGAGGACGTTAACTGGTAAAATCCTCAATGTGGAAAGCTAGCTGGAACCTGGAAAAACCATAAGCACAGCTACAAAGCATGGACAAGTCCTCCCATTTCAAGCAATATATCAATCTCTCCTATCAGCCCCAAAATTGCTTCTTTTGAAAATAATCTCCTAAAACTCCCCATCACGCCTCTGGCTAACGCACCAATACAAGCTGTTCATAACCTGGAAATCTAGTCCCTGTTTCAAGTACTGGCAAGTTAGCCTGAAATATTGTGATATCAGAAGAGTCAACCAATCAAAAGGATAGTGCACGTGGCACGCTGATCACCCTGAAATCCCTTCATGCAACACCTTTACATTCTGAAACACACACTGGTCATCTGAGAGTACGGCAATATTCTTCAAATGTTTAAACTCCGAATTCTGCTCACTTGCTGTGACCTGCAGGGCTGACCTGTACGGTTCACTTAATAATTTTAAAAAAGGAGCGTTCTATTTTATCATGCAGTTTTAAGAGTTGGTTGATTGTACACAAGTCACTGGTGCCATCTAGTGGCTCTCAGCCTTCCTTAGCCCACATGTCTGGATGCAGTAGTTTTCACCAGAGCTAGCAGTACAATTTCTCAGATGCTAATGGCTGACATTAGTATAGTGGGTCTGTAGCTCCAGAATCCAAAAAGCAACTGCTGATCCATCAGCAGGCTAGCCTTGCTCTTGGCTTTACCATGCTGACAATAATGTAGTATCTATTCTTACCAATATAAGTCACCCCAGAAAAACAAAATTAGATTTCCAGTAGAAAATAATTACTTCCCACCATAAGCAAATGGCCGGACAAAATTTAGAATTAAGAACCCACAGTGGCTACAAGAGCTACAAGCATGAGCTCGATTAATTTAAGACAGGAACTTCTGTGATGCAGATCCCTGGCCATTCCATAAGTGCGCGCTATTGTGGCTTAAATTGAGCATACCTGTTGGGTATTAGAGCCTGGATAGGGACACCAGGTAGGTCTTAACTTATTGACACCAGTGACATGAGGCACTCAGAAAAAATTAAGACCTATCATCAAGATTCTATGTGCATTTAGTGCTCGTAAAGTGTGGCAGAAACTAAATAAGAGCAGATATAGCACAAGCTGTGGCAGTTCAAGCTTTCTGCATTCTGCTCTGCCTGTGTACCTCACTTCTCACCTGGTGAGACTACCTCCACAGCTGAAAAGGTGGTTCAAATCCATGACTCATTCAGCAAGCCCTCTGCTGAGACTGCAACAAGGTTGCTGATTAGCGAATTTTGTGATGAATATCCAATTCCCAGGCCCTTTAAGTGGACAGATTTCAGGTAAACCCTGCAGCTGGTGACTTTCTAGCACTACTTACAAAGACTGGATCCAGAATGGTGACATGGAGTAACAACAGAAGGTGCCATTCTATTACAGAATTTGATTTTGGTTTCCCCAGTTCTCTTAAAAAGTTTTTCTAACAGTTAGAATGGTCATAAAAACCAAATATCCATACAAATCCGTTTTAAACACTTGTACAAGCACAATAGCATACTTAAGTATCTTGAAAGAGATTGTTTGGCAACCATCTCTTAAGCTGAGCACACAGAGGAGGATTTAACCATGTCTGTATAGCAGTACCCTGAAATGCAGCCCTGTCTTTAGTTACATGCCTTAAGGGAAGACCAAAAGCCACCTTTGCAGACAATTCCATCCCTCCACCCCACCTATGTAATGTGCACATTTCATATGGCTAGTAAGACAGAGAAGCCCTCAAGCCCTATACCTCAAGATTCTGAGACTACTAGGTAAATATCAGCCCTTTACCTTTCTGCAACGAGGGTTGGGACAGCTGAACCGCTTCACATCATTATCCAGGAGTGCTGGGAAGTTACAGAAAGGACACCTACAGCCCAAGAGAAGACAACATTAATATTCTATATAGAATGAATCTGTTGTAAAGTAGATTTAGTTGGACAACTGCACATGTCCATTAACGAGACGGCCATCTAAGGCATGGCTATCAAAAAAAAATCAATCACTGACTTCAGCACTGCCTCTTTTAGTCCTACAATTCTCAGACTGCGACCCCTCTGTGTCTGTCCTGAAGGTCATGTGCCTGGTGCTGCTTCTAGACTATTTCACACAAAGGATTAGTGCAGGGCTGACAAACCACAAGGGATACAAAGCTTTGTTGACTCTGATCTGTTTCTACCTACCAAAGACAGCTAGCTTTTATTAATAAAAATATTCAGGGATAAAAGCCAGATGCCTCAGTTACAGTCTTTAAAAAAAAAAATCTAGATGCTTTGTATCACAAAGCCAGCTATAGAGCCAGAGTCTACTGCAATAGTAGATGGAGAACGACCACTGGTTCTCACAGTATTAACCCACTTTGACACTCTGGAACTTACCTGACTAGCTCATCGGCACAGGCAGCAGCCACCTCTTCCTCAGCTTTCCGTTCATAGTATTTACGTAGGATGTTCTCTGGGAGTACCTTCTCCAGCTCGCTGGTTGGGAATGAACACGTGCAGCTCCCTTCCATGCAGCTGAGCTCTGACTAGATTGGTGAGAGAAGAGGAGAGGAGACAATGAAAATTACAGAGCATAAGTCACCACTCAAGTCTACTGAGTCAAGATGGACCACTCAGTTCTGTTGAACCAAGGACAAAGAAAACATTGGTGCTGAAACTAACATTTCCAGATGTGACCACAGCAGATGTCTGCATATGTGCAGAGGTGAGAAGGAACTTATATGAATGGGAAATGTCTGCCAGAGTCACAAGCAGGTGGCCGACCATGCTTAGAGGAAGACTCGTTTATCAGTCACCAACATTCAGGCAGCAGGACCCCAAGAGAAATACTGGGTAAGAAAGAAGGGGGGCTGTGAAAGTGGGATGGGGAAAGGAACTTGTATAATATATCAGACAAGTGTCACATACCATGTAAATTCTCAGATATGGAACACGGTCAATCATTCTGTGTAGTGGCCACTGTCCCACAGAATGTAGATCATTAATAGCTGAATTAATGTAATATTAATTTTCAAATGTTTTTTTAAAATATTTCTACCTTATGAACAGAACAGTGTCATTGTTCTATGAGAGAAAGCCTGCTAAATGTATATTTTTGTTGTCACAACCAAATCACAACCCCGTGTAAACGTATTTTAAAATCAGACATTCAACCATGCATTCGTGTTGCTATATCACTACACTTCAGTTCCTACACGCCAAGATGTACCAAGAGACATGGTATATGCAAATATCTATGAATGTGTAGACATTTAAAAGCTAAAGAGGAAGTGGAACTGAAACACTGCGCAGGAGAATCCCCCGAGTTTTCAGTCCCTGCATGTCTCAAAGGTCAAATCTTGAGCCTCAGCCAACACGCCCCCACTGTGCAAAACCCGGGTCAGGCTCTGATCTTCAAGCACAGATGTAGGTAGAAGGCAAAACCATTCTCTTTCTTCCACTCACTCCACCGAGTCTGGCTATTGTAGCTAGGTGATAGATAGGGGCAACTGCACACTTCTGAGAAAAAAGTGAAGGTTTAGTTATGCCTGGTAAAGTCTAGGACAGGCGGGCTACCTTACTGACATCTTTTTATTGTCTTTTGGCTTCAGTCTGACACAGACCCCTATGTTCCTTGTTTTAGGAGTGGCATCTCTTGGGGAAAGCCCCACATCCAAGTCAGTTGCCTCTAAAGCAAAGGAGTGTTACCAGATTAGACCCTTTTGAGCAGTCTACAAGAACTAGATAGAATGCCTGAGGGGAAAAAAGTCAATCACCATACAATATTTAACCATTAAGAGACTAGCCAAGTCAAATATAAGAGCTGGGTTTTGAGGACAGCAATGTAGATATTACCAGGCCCTCTACTGTATTCTATTAGCTTTCTTTGAACTGTGTAACAGTTAATTTAACGTGGAAGGTTTGCTAGCTATATTGCTCCAACCACGAGCCCTTTCCATCAAGGCAAACGCTCTCTTGGACAAATTCCGAGTGTGTTAATGACGCATTGATAAACTGGCTAAAATAGATGTGATGCAGTGAACTCAGGTTTCCTTCAAACATAACTATTGTATTCAGTTCTGTAGACTATGAACTTCAAGCTAAGCTGGGTCTACTTATAAAATCAAGCTACCAAAAATATTACTAATAAGAAGCACATTGCAAAAGTATGGTGGTGACTGGAATCCCTTTTTGAAAAGTGATTGCTTCTTGTTGCATCACGTGTGCTGTTTTCTTCTTTAAACATGTCTGGTATTTCATCAGGGTAACTGCCTTTCCTATGATAAATGGTCCCTCTTGACTGACCAGCTTCCCTAATGAAATTATCTTCTGTAATTAACTCATCTATACCTCAGTGACTGTATTTTTCAAGGATACCTTTTGATCCTATCGCATGATGTGTATCACCTCAGGCATTATTCAATTTTAATCCCAGCAAACCCCAATTCCCTTTTGTTAGAAAAGGGTGGAACTTTTTGACAAACAAGTGCTGGAATACTGACTGAATAAAATCCAGCTGGCTAGCACCTTTTGAACGGAGCAAAAATATGTAGGTCTTTCCCCAGCTGTTTTTGTTTGAATTTCCTTTGTTTTTTCATGCAATTACCAAAAATGCTTTGAACACACTAAACTTACAAGTGAGCGTCAAGACTGAGAAATCATTCCAGACACAGAAAAGATGGTTACTAAACTCCTGTAGCTGTTGTTGTTCGAGATGTGTTGCTCATGTCCATTCCAATGAGGTGTGTGCACACCTTGTGCACAGTTGCTGGAAGGTTTTTCCCCCAGTGATACCCATAAGGTTGGCTCTGGAGCCTCCTGGAGTCATGTGTCCTAGCGCCCTATATAGGGCCCTGCCAACCCTCTGCCTCCTCAGTTCCTTCTTGCCGGGAGACTCCGACAGAGGGGTAAGTGGGTGGGTTTGGAATGGACATGAGCAACATCTTGAAAAGCAACAGTTACAGAAGCTCAATAACCGTCTTTTCTTCTTCAAGTGTTTGCTCATGTCGATTCCAATTAAAACTGGTAGTGGTGAGTGCTGACCACGAATTGGAGGATTCTCCTGTGTTTTGGGACGATCAACACATGGAAATATGCATCTTTGAGGTCCAGGGTGGCATACCAATCTCCTGGATCCACTGAGTGGATGATTGCCGCCAAGGAGACCATATGGAACCTCAGCTTCTTTATGAACTTGTTGAGGTTTCTTAGGTCTAGGATCAGTCTGAGACCACCTTTGGCTTTCGGATTGAGGAAATACCATGAATGAAAACCACTTCCCCTTAACGCCAAAGAACCTCTTCCAACGCTCCCACTTCTAGGACTGCTGAACATCTTGAATTAGAAGTTGTTTGTGAGTGGGGTCCTTGAAGAGGGATGGGGAAGGCGGGGGGACATAAGGGTGGGAGGGAGTTGAACTGGATGGAGTATCCCAGTCCTACCATGCGTAGAACAAACTAGTCTGAAGTAATCTGGGCCCGCGCATGGTAGAAATGGGATAAGCACTTAGATGGTTTGCAGGGCCCTCGTTGCGGCCAGATGAGGACTGGTAGGGTTTGCTTTTACTGTTTCTGCCCCTTCAATGATTAAAATCCTGCCTTTGATGGGACTGGTAAAAACGGGCGAGAGACTGGTCTAAAAATGTGTCCTCTGGGCTGCTGGAGTGTGCAGATCCCAGGACATAAGGGCAGTCCTGGAGTCCTTTAAACTGTTCAGTTTTGTGTTGATCTGGTCCAAAAACAGCGACTGGCCCGCAAAGAGGAGGTCCTGCATGGTTTGTCAGACTTCATGGGGAACACTCGATGCTTGCAACCATGAGCTGCGCCACACAGATACCACCGAGGCCATAGTACAGGCTGCATCTGCTGCATATAAAGCCCCTGGCAGTGACATTTTCACCATCATTTTGTGACACATGGTTTTGCCTTCATCTACAAGGGCTACAAATTCTTGAGAGTCAGTTGGAACAGACTCTGCAAAAGCTCCCTGGCTGCTTCGAATGTCTCCGGGTCGAAGGTAACGAATGTTCTCCACCTCCTCCAACTCCCTGAAGGAAGGAGTAGTAGGCGCTGGACCCAACGCGCTCCTCTCCGGGACCGGAATTGACGGTGCTGCAGGTCTAGGAATAGTGCCCGAGTGGCCCAACATGGGTTGCATTGCACAATCTCCCTGATGCCCCAATGATTTCGGCATGGGTCAGCAACCCTGATCCATCTTCTTGTGCCTCTTCCTGGGGACTGGTGAATGGGAGCGGAGCCGAGCGCTTGCAATTCTTGGCGCTGATGATTCCTTATGGTGCCAAGGATTTCGAGAACTTGAGTCCTTCCTTGGCACCGGGTCATGGATAGAGGCTGGAACGTTCCTAATACATGCCAATGTGCTGGGCACCAGCTCCAGTGTTCTCAGAGATGGTCAAAGAGCTGCCTCCATAAGGAGGAACTTCAACCTCTGGCTCCTCTCCTTCTGGGTGCAAGGATGGAACCCCCTACAAATCTTGCTCTGATCTTTCTGGCATGCCCTGGCCCCTTAAGGGGATCTGCCTAACATCTAATTAAATTACTTTAACTGCTAACCATTAACACTAGCTGAACTATTTACAGGTATAACATGATTGAAACACTGGGAGAAGAGAACCCTTGCAAAGCAAGAGAAGACACACGCGGTAAGAAGAAACTGAGGAGGCGGAGGGTCGGCAGGGCCCTATATAGGGCACTATGGATGCGCAACTCCAAGGGCTCCAGAACCGACCTATGGGTACCACTGGGGGAAAACCTTCCAGCAACCATGCACGAGGTGTGTACACACCTAACAGGAATCAACATGACCACGCACTCAAAGAAGAACTGTCCTCTCACTCAGCTTTCTTTTGAGACTACAGATCCAAACTGTTGGAGAGGCTGTCAAGAATTGAAACCACCGCCACTTGCCTGCACTGGTGAGGAAAATTGCTTCTGCAGCTAATATATACTAGACTTTTGGTTTGGGGGCTCATTCTATAAGTGTCGTAATTAAAGCCTTTCTGTCATTATCGAACAAGTGGCGTGTCAATACCTGAATGCATGAGTTCAGATCCCAGGTGGTCAGGTAACAGTCCCAAACACAGGGAAAGATAAGCAGGACTGGATTCAAAGGGGCCAAGCATGAAAAGAGGTAGAGAGCTGAAACAGCACAAAGTTATGATGCTGCACTGTCAGAACCCTATTCATCTCAATGAGAATGTGAACCTTAAAGCCTAGATGGGATCGCTATTCCTCTAGTGGCACAGATGTGCATGTCCTGGTAATGTTCGCTTGTCACAATACACAATGGCCAAACTAGCAGTCTAAACAAACAGGTTATGTTGCACAGTTAATGTTGCTATGAGAACCTTAACTTGATTCCAATTGCTTAGCTATGTAACCTTAACAACACATTAACAGTTTTTTGTGCATTTAACACACTAAAAGAGGCAGTCTTAAAGGACAAATCCAAGTCAATTACAAAGATCCCAACAATGCAGTTGTTAGCTATCTGCATGAGGGCAGGATGAATTTAGTTTTTTGCTACAAAAGTTTGAGTGTGTTTCACATGATGGAACACTTCACAAGAAGTGCAGTTGTACTAAGTTCACAAATTCCGCTAGCATAACCAAATACTTCATGTTATTGCTTACATAACCTTACACATGATGCCTCCATCCTCCTCCGATTCTCTTGTTGGGGCACTCTTACCTTGCCAGAGCCAAAGACTGCCTCCTGAGCGTATTTGATTAGGCACTCCTTGCAGAACAAGTGACCATCTGCACACTGCGTCAGTTCCTCAAACGCGAATTCCCCATAGCAACAACGGCACTCGATCATCTGACCATCCTGCAACCCATTAGAAGAGATTAATTTCTCCACCGCCAACACAAGTAGCAACAGCAATAGGCTACTGAAAATATATAAGTGAGATACCCATAAAACTGGCACATGCAGTTAAGAGCCAACCTTACCACCCACGCTACGTCTATGCGGGTGGCAGCAAATTCACTGCCGTCAGATCGATTTCTCTGGACCGACTGAGCGGTCAGTAAAGACCACTAATCACTCTCTAACAGACTGCGATATAGGACAAGCTATTGCTGTAAGCCAGTTAACAAACCCATGCACTGTTTGGTGCATTTTCTAGTCTGCCTAAGCGCTCAGAATTAGGGAATTTGAACTACAGAAGAATAAAAGTGACAAGGGGGGAAAAATGTACCATTCACATTTGGAAACCAGGATTCAAGTTTAGTGGCCTACAACCACCCCAAAGATTATCTATCCATTGAGATATCCTGTGATCTATCACAGGTCAGGAACATGGTGCAATGGCAGCCCTGAAGGCAGGGAAGACTGCACAGTTCCTGTCTTGGTCTGATGGCACTGATGGAACTAGGCATGCTCCCTTCCTTGTAAAGACCAGTGCTCATGCCAAAGCTTAAAGGTAATGGTTATTGATAGGAAAAGGGTAAATCCATGGCAGCTGAATAGAATTCCAACTATTCTCTCTTAATTTAAATGGAAAAGCTTAGTTTTCAGATTTCCAACAAGCCCCAACCATGAATGGAAGATGCCCCTCTAATGCAGCATGCCAAGAATAGCAAATCTGTTTTAAATTGCCATAATGTGAGTAGCAATGGCAACTGCAATACTAATCTATTGCAGCATTGGCACTGGCCTATCAAGTTATGAGCAACAAGCAAATGAGTTACTACAGATCATGACATGAATGAATACTGCCTTGCTTGACACAGCGATTGTCAACCTTTACTAAAGCCAACCAACATGCTCACTATGAAGGTTCTGCCAGCTCAGCGAAAGCAGCCTTACTGTAAATGAATGGTGTATGCAAGGAGCCAGGCAAGTCTGCTTAGAAATAAGAGTAAATGCAAATACTTATTACAAAAGACAGGTGATCGAGCGACTGACCTTCTGATACTGCTCCTCGTTCATCTGCAGGGCAAGAAGGAAGTCTGCATGCTGAAAAGAGACACGCGCATTTGTAATTAGAGAACTAATAACACTCCATTCCAGGCCCTAAACACTTGGGCATAATCTTACATTTTAAAAATCACAAGTACGTTATACATGATAGGCTGTCGACAAACTGCTCAACTCACCCTTCCGATCGCCGTTACCCATCAAGCTATTTAAGCCTCTTCTCTTCTACCCACCCTGCTAGGAACCAAATTCCAAGTTACAGAAGGTCAGCAAATTCAGGCTTTTGCAGACACAATGGGTGGAGCAGATACCAGAGTCAAGGGCTTTTACAGATTCTAAGAGCATCTGCCTTGTTTTTAAAGGAAAACCATCAATTTATGTACAGTTTTTTGTTGTTTTAAAATAAACCAATCCTTTCCTGAACAAGTCAGTGCTAAGCTCTAAATTTAGTCCTTCTCCAGAATATGAACAGCAGAGGCAGTTTGGAGTAATGGGTGTCAGGTTCCGCTTTGGCAGACTTGGGACTGGGCTCTGATTTTAGTTTCAACACAGGCAGACAGAGGAGTTCTGCAGACAGCATGTCTAGCCTCTGGAAGGTGAAGTAGGAAGACAAATTGTCTTGTAGGCACAACAGTGACCATACTTGCTAATTAAAAAGCTCTACTCACAAACTGCAAAGGAAGTCTTACCACTGCTATCGTGAAGAAAGAGGAGGGGTTACTGCCTAATGTTGGAGGAGAGTTAAAACTTACTGGAGCAGAGAATGGGCAGCTCTAAAAACACAAGGAGCAAAATCCACCCATACCTCTCCCCTGGATTAAGAAAGGTCCAGAATGGTGTTCTAATTCCAGCTCAGCATCACAAACCAAGTGAAACTCTGAGCTACAGGGGAGATTCCCATAGGCAGAAATGGCAGTTAGCTGCCTACACATGTAGTAAGCTCTGAATAAGTTGCTGGTGTGGCTATTCCCAAGGCACCAAACCATAGTTCATTTATAAAAGTCATGAATGGGAATCAGGAGGACAGAGAACTGATAGTTCCACTCCTGCTCTTTCTGAAGTCAACTGGGAGCAAAAAACTTTTCGACTAAGCATTAAGCTAGTCTGAGGTGTTCAGTCTTAATTCAATGTCATGGTATTAGAGAAGAGGTTAGGGGGAAAAAAGGACTAACAGTTTTAGAAAAAACAGGTCACTAGCCAGCAACAACTTAGACTAGACTAAAATAGATTTACTGCCCCTTGAAGGGCAGGTTTCTTTAAGTTGCTCTTCTACATGGATATTTCAATTTCTGCAGCTGAGAGAAAGAGAAGACTCATTTTCATGTTTGAAGGCTGAGGCATCTTTGTGATCTCATCTGCCCTAGGGGATGAGAGCAGTTCATGACAGTCTCACCTCGGCCATTTCTTTAATTTTCTGTTCATAGAACTCCTGCTCCAGTTGCACGGGTGGGAGAAGTGAGAGTCTGTCATACGATCTACAGTGCCGCCTCTTGTTCTCCAAGAAAAACATCCGCTTCTCAATTCTCACGTCACCTAAAGCAGGATTAGAGGCAGGATGAGAAGAGACTGAGCAGTGAGAACAAAGCTCAGGGACTTTCCTCATCTATAGGACAGACAACTACTCAGACAACTTCAAGAACTCAGAAGCAATACCGTACCAAAAATACATGTTACTTATACTAGACAATGGCAGAAAACAGATGTTTCAGGGTCAGAGCACCTTACGGTTACTTTCTGTGGTTGGTAAGCTCTGTTCATAAGGTTCATACAGACTACTATAAACACCATCTGCTGCTTACCTTGCTCAAATTTGAAATCAATGTAGGAAAACTGGTTCATTTCTTTCCTCCTTTTTCGTTTCCCACTGGTTTCAGGAGACAGCTCCTGCCATTTTTTGATGGCATCAGAAAAGGCCTATAAAAAACAATAGCCCAAGAAAAAAGAGATGTGTAAACAATCACTCCAGATAACTCTCTGCTACTCTTTGCAAGAAGGCAAGAACTGTGTGTGTCCATTAAAGCACTACAAATGCACAGGGCTTTCAAGTCTGAATTGAAGACAGAGTAGCAAAAGCCGCAGAAATAAGTCTGCTTTTCCATCCTTTACTCACACTACCACTTTAGACACACGAGATCACACTGACTTGGTAACAGAGTGTTTTGTTGTTCAGACACAGTGAAATGATATACAACCACTATCTGTAATGCAGCAATGCCAGTATCCAAAAAACAGTAATGGGTACAGTCGGTAATAGTTTTGAAGAATGTTTTTCAGGTAATCTGGGAAGATTTTAGGGCCAGATCCTGCTCTCTCTGAAGTTAACTTGGAGCAAAACTTTTCTACTAAGCATTAAGCTAGTCTGAAGGGCCAGGAGTTTAGTCTTATTTCAATGTTTTGGTATCAGAGTGGGGAAAGAAAGGGAAAAAAAGGACTAACAGTTTCAGAAAAAAATAGTCAGTAGCCAGCAACAACTTAGACTTAACTAAGATAAATTTACTGCCCCTTGAAGTGCAGGTTTCTTTGCGTTGCTCTGCAGCTCTGTTACATGGATATTCTTCTAAAGGGAATTTATCTTGCAAGCTAGGTTTAAGGGTGCCAGAACCACTCAGTAGCCCATACTTTTTCCTCAACCAAATCTTCACAACCCCCGTGATTACAAAAGAATGACTGAGGAGACTGGAATCACACATCAGCTGTAAATTACATAAGCAGATGTGGTAAGACACTTGTTACATATCTAATTTAGGAGGTGATACTCCATTTCATTTATATTGTGTTTGTGTAAAGCTGACGTGTGTGTCTTAAGATTTGGTTAGAATAAGCTTTACTGGCAATTATTCCTCCCTTTGGCCATGAGGCTTGGAAGGCTATGTCTTATCACCTTTAACTAGCCAGCAGGTTCCATAACCCTGTATTCTGGGAGAAGAACAAAATCATCATCATCAAGATATAATAGTTCAGAAACTTTCTAAAATCAGTCAGCCACTTCCTAACCAGCCAGTGATCTGAAAATCAACTGCACTCCAAGTAAAGGAGCATTTTTAATACTAGCAGATGGTGCAAACAAAGGCACCAGGCTTCTCCTTTTCAGCACCAGGGAGAGGGAGCCTTAGAAAGAAAATGTCTGACTAAAGAACCTTTCGTGTGATTGCATAGTGTCCTTTGAGTTCATGTAGTGCCCACTTGATGTCCTGACTGCTCAGCATTTTGAAGTCAGCCATAAGGAGGTCAGCTGCTTGGATAAAGCATCGTTGATCAAGAGGGGCGAGTTTGGAAAAGTCGAAGTAGTCCACTTTAGGCACCTGGAGAGAAAATGAAGACCGGAGTTAATGCAAGCCTGTTAAAAATAAAAAGGATTTCCTCTTTCAGCAGTGATGAGTGAACAATGGCAAGACCACCCAGAACTAAACTGACTGTTCTGAGCACGTGCACAGTGTGTGTAGAATTAGGTTATTCTAAACGAGTGGGTTCGTCTGAGTAGAATTAAGATTTGCTCTGTTCTAAAGAGCATGAGACCGAATATCTATGCTGTCTGGCCCCAGTCTAACCATTTGAGATCTACTTAGCTAAATGGCAGTGCTCCACTGCAACACGAGACTCAGATTAGAATTTCAGTCTACTTCATGCTCCAAGGAACTGGGTCCACTAGAGACACTCAATGTTAATATCAATCACCTACTGAAGAGGATTGAAGGGGACAGGGTGCTTTCCATTTCTCCTTGATTGAAGCAGACAGTGTGCGATAATGGATCTTGGATGGTACATCAGAAGAGAAAAACTGGCAAGAACTAGGGATGCACAAGACCCAATGGAAGAAAGCCCTCTGAAAGTCAAACAAGTTTTTATATCCTTATTTCTATTACAGGTATAGCAATCAGGGTCCCACTGCACTAGATATCGTATAAACATGTACTGAAAGCAGCCCAAATTGAATGTGTTTGCTGGGATGCATATTAGATATGAAGACACTTCTCACTTGCCTTTGTCTCATCTTGGCTGGCGAGCAGGCTGCTATTGGGATTTAAAACCACTCTGCCTTCCTTCTTTGGATAATCTGGATTTTCCAGAAGAAAATTACAAAGTCTGCAAAGATAAGTATAGTTACTTATGGGTTTCTTCTGAGCCCACATCCCTGCACACATTCTTAAATGTTAGCTTTTTCATGGATATGCTACAGCAGGGTCTGACAGGCTAAAAGAATCCATTTCAGGAGAGAGTAAACTACAGCTAGGAAGATTGGAAAGATAATTCCACTATCTTATTTATTGTTTAAATATTTCACCATTCTTTTACTTGATCCTACAGTTAAACTCACACAAATTAACATCATAATTATTTTTCACATCAGAAAGAAGACACCAAATATGACATACTTCACTACATTTAAGGACAGCTACGGTCAGAAAAGTGGCCATGTTAAATATGGCACCTTCTTTGAGTGCATTTCAAATCTCAGTTGACTTTAAAAAAAAATTTATTATTTAAAGAGACTACTTTTTATTTGTGCTTCATTGTAGAAGCAACAGCACAGAGACTGAATAGGAAAGAGTGACGGTCATCATGCATGCAGCACTAGTGGAATGCTGCTTCCGCCAATACAAAAACACCTTTTGAAATTTATTTTAACAGCAAAGAAATCCAAGGGCACAAGGTGTTGCACTGGCACCGCACCAACCTTTCTCAGATGGAGATGTGTTTCAAAGTTTAGTTAAATCTTATACCCTCCATCTATCCTCACACTGAAAGAGAGAAGAAACCCTGTTTAAAGTAGGTTTGAAAGCAGGGTACAAGCTCTGTACATGAGTTTCACTACAATAAGTTTTAAGTCACATAGGCACTATCTAAACTACATTAGGAATTGGTTTCGCTAGAACCATGTAAGCTGTATTTAAGGATTAAAACAAACAAACAAAACAAACCAACCACATACTTCAAGTCCATTGCAGCTGAGGTCTTGCTACTAGCTACCATGAATTTGGCAGACACAAAAGTTTTAGTTTAGCTTAACTAAGAGCTTCTGCTCAGAAAAGGCCGTGGCAATTAGCTCACCAGGGCACATACGTGGCCAGAGGTGTGAGAAGACGATTGCAGAATCTATCTCGACGGAGGAAATGAGTTGTAGTAACCAGAGCAGAGGACTGTGAATCAAAACTCCACGACATATTGCTAGCTCTGTCCCTGAGGTTGTCATTACTGTGGAAAAAGACCCACAGCATGGCTGTCACTGGCCCAGGTCGGCTGACCTGGGCTTGCAAGACTGAGGATATGGGACTATAAAATTGCAGTGTAGATATTTAGGCTTGGGCTGGAGATGCTACCACTTTTCTCCTCCCCCCCCCAGCTCGGGGTCTCAGAGCTCAGGCCAAGCTTGATCGTCCGTACTGCAATTTTATAGCCCCGCAGCCTGAGCTAGTTGACCTGGGCTCTGAGTCTCAGCACCATGGGCTTTTTAATCGCAGCGTAGACCTGTCCTAACTGGCTGTGCTAGTTTTGGCATGTCACACAAACGGTTCCTTAGTCTCTCCATCTGCACATTGTAATAATACCTATCTCAGAGGTGCTACAAGGAGCAGGTAATGCTTGTAACGCACAGAAATCTTTCAATGAAAGATACCTGATACCAGCACTAGCATTCTTGCTTGCTGCAGCCAATGCTAACAACTCACTTTTGTGATCTTTTTTAAAAAGCCCGTTGAAAAGTAACACTTAACCACTGTCACAGCCACATTATTGTAGTGCTACTCTCACACTCAAAGCAGAGTTATATTAAGCATTGACATACTGAACCAGAAATAAGCACATTCAATCAAAAGCATCTACAAATGAAAACTATACATGGTACCCTGCTACATGAAATGCTTATATTTTATCTTATATGTCAGTGGAAAATTGTTACGATGTCCATCTGGGAAAACAGCTTCATGCCAAAACATTGTATATACGAAAACACTCAGCATTTTTTTAAAAACTGCTGATGTGCAATTAAATGGAAATTTCACAGAGTTCAAGCCAGAACAGCTGAAATGTAACAGTTTTAATTGTTGGACAGTCAGTTTACATTTTAATTATTCTGTTTATTTCCATTTGGGTGCCGACAATTTTCAGGGACATTAACCTTCAATATGCCTGACAGAGTTAAACGAGTTCTACTATACAGTAAACATGCTGCTGTTCTATTCATTAATATCTGCAACACAAGGCATTGAGTCGGTGAAGAGACTAGTCACGGCCCAAAATGGCCCCTCTTATTTATTACATTTCAAGCATGATTTAGCTTGACATGCCATAGATATGAAAGTGCTCTTTCAAGTAGGGTTGATCAGTGCTTTGACCTGCTTATTCCAACACAAAAGATGTGATAACAACCCAAAAGATAGTTTAGTTAAAGGAATACAGGCAAGAAACCTTTACTGGCCGTCAGTCACCCCTGCATCACAGAGCAGATATTTCAGAGTGCTTACTAGATGCTCTGTAAACACCCTCTCACCTCACGCATCCTAGATCAATAGAGTCTAGAGGCTAAAACGGGAATTTACCTCTATCGAACCCTTGCAGCATAATATGGATATCTGACTCTGAATGATAGGAGACTGGTGAGGAAAGGATCTTTCAAAGCATGACTAGGAAAGTGAGAAATCAGTGGCTTCTATCAGGGAAACTGAAGTCCCAAACTCTTGTCTCTGGTAGAGAAATCTTAAAGCACAAAGAGCTAATGCGGCAGATTAGGAATTCCATGACCATTAGGTAATGAACATCATATTTCATTGCTGACTGTCCTAGTTATGCTTCTGTAGAACTTATAGACTCACATATTCTGATGTTGTTCAGCTAATTGCCCTATTTGTGAACACTCTAGCCACTGAATCTTCAGTTTCAATTTCTGCTTCACTTACTAGTAAGCTTTAACATGTTTTAGATTGTGAAATGGCATCTTCAGGTCATATCATTAGGCTCTATGCTACAGACACATGCTGATGAAGCGAAATACTTGGGACCACTTCCCCTTGTTTCAAAATCCTGTAATTTACCCAGTTTTTCTGATACCAAGACATTAAACTCCTCAGCTGCCTGAGTGTCCAGATTTCAGCAAGGAAATGAGAAAGAGGATGGCGTCACCTTAATGAAATATATTATTCTTTATTCAATGGCAATTGCAATGTCATTTTGATCCTAGGGTGATCAAGAGAGATGTCAAATACAGTGCTTAACACAGAAACTTTTCTGGAGCTACCAAAACAAATGGTGAAATTATTTAACAGTTCCCAGATTGTTTGTCTACTGGTTTTATTTTTCACAAAGTTTTGCTCAAATTCTAGGCTATCAGCAGCTGATATTTATAAAGTTAACACTTATCAACCCATAGTATTTGTTACCTTTGTCATGTGTACAGAAAATATTTACAGAAAAATTTAACAGGACATGCCACTGCAGTGCTAAAGAAAAACACATCCTAGCATCAGGAGCGGAGCCCAGGACATAGTGTCAACTTTATAAGGAGTGCACACCCAGTTAGTTATAAGCTACAGTGCAGGAACAGGCAGGAAACTATTTTTTCATATTGAATAGGCAAAGGAAAGTCAAGCCCATTCACCCACATTTTGAAAGCAGCAGAGGGAGGTTAGCCAGTAAAATATCAGGACAGTCTATAAATTTTAAAGATATAAACATGAAGGATGGAAAGAAATTATCTAAATGTCTATTAAGCAGCAATGGAATGCATTTAAAGGAAAATTAGGTTGAAAATTTAGGAAAAAAGCCTTCCTGAATGTGAGATTCCATAGGCTGCAGACTATCTCCCCAGGGAAGGCTGGAAACCTGTGTGACAGGATATTTAAAAGCAAGCTGAACAACATACTAGAAAAATATATTGCAGAGCACAATCCTGTATGACCCAATAGGACTTTTTAACTCTGTGATATTATGAACCTGGTAAAAACCGAGAAGATATATGGTACCAGCATAGCACCCAATTTTGCCAAGAACCCAGGAAAGTATTATTTTGAGCTCTATCTTATATGAAGAGGTATTTCTTATGTAGCGAGAAGGCTTTAGACATTCTGGAATAATTCAGCTTCCTTTGAGCAATGCTTTGTCTCTGCCTAGACACATACTGGGGCATTTTTCTAGAAGTCTGTTAATAATGAAAGAATTGTAGCTACAACACAGCCAGGTTTCACTGCAGCTTTGCACAAATAGAAAAAATGGAGATTGAAAAATACTCTATCTACCAAGAATAAAAGTGGTGGCATTAGAACGTAATGACAGCCAGTTTTGTTGAGCAGGGACAATGCTACATGTATAGGGGGCTTTGATTTCAAGAAGGGTTCTATTAGGATTAAGGAAAGATCTGTACAATCTTCTGGACAATCTCAAGGTAATGCAGACTCCCCCCATCTCCAGCCCATTTGAAGCAACGTGATTAGGATCAGGGACAATGAATCTGTGATTGCAGCCAGCTTGTTTGTCATTTATGAATAACCAGTTCCATTAATGAATTTGCTGTTATTTGAGAAGACCTCTGTACTTACACATTTAGGTCATAGCAGTTCTTTATGTGAATTAATTCCTCAACATACTCTCTCTTCACATCTGGGAATCTTGCTTCCTACAGTGGGAAAAGCAAAGGCCTGTTATATTGGAAATTAAAACCATATAAGAAAAAACCCTAGCAGCAGTATCAGTAGGAACAGAATATATATAGCTAAGCTAGCATGTCCCTTCCTTCAGGTGTCAGAGCATCTTCTACGAGAATATTTAAGCTTACCCAGCCTGGAGAGTGGAAACTATAGAATTCAGGTTCCTCCATTCAATATCTACTCACCACAAACACCCCTTTATGCTAGAGATTGAGTGTAAGGATGCAAGGGGAGGCCAGCTACTCTTGGACACATCAGGGGGTGGTATGAAGGAAGGTTCTATGATACAAATGTAACCGTTGTTCAGTATAGTTTTCTGTCCCAAGTAGTCCAATCTTTTCAGCTAAGAGACACAAAACTCAAACAAAGTAAGTAAAAGGAGTCCACTCCAAGCACCCAGGCATCTGTCAGCGGCAAGATAGACCAGGACTGAATAGACTGAGTATTTCTTATAGGTTTTGTAAAAGCCTTTCCAGCATTCTTCATATAAAAAGCACCACCTTATCGTTGGAGGTTCAGATAGGGAGAGTAAACTTGATCATGTTGTACAGTGTTTTGACTTGCAAGATTGTCAAATAAATGAGTAGTTCAAGAACAAAAGTCAACTTTGTTAAGCCCAAAGTTAAGTTCAAAGCAAACTGTGAACTACAAAGGGATCTCACAAAACTGGGTGTCTGGGTAACAAAAAGGAAGAAGAAATTCAAATGTTGATAAATGCAAAGTAATGCATAACGGAAAACATAATCCCAGCTGTACATACAAAATGATAGGATCTGAATTAGCTGTTATCACTCAAGATAGATCTTGAAGTCACTTCTCTGAAACTCAATTTGCAGCAGCAGTCAAAAAAGCTAACAAAATGTTAGGAACCATTAGGAAAAGGATCGATAAGACAGAAAATATTATATTGACACTCTGTATATAAAGACACCCACCCACACACACCCTGAATACTGCGTGCAATTCTGGTTGCCCCATCTCAAAGAGATATTAGAATTGGAAAAGATACAGAGAAAGACAACAAAAATGATTAGGGGTATGGAACAGTTTTCATATAAAGTGAGATTAAAATATGGCAGGGGACAAGGTGCATTTCTGCCTCCATTATTGACTAATTGTAACACAATCTGTTATTGTGGCACAGCCTATATGCCTAATGGCCCCATTGCTTTACGCATTGCACACATGGAGTAGAAGACCAGAACTCCCTTAAGGGCTTACAGTCTAAGTAGACAACAAAGAAAAAGGGTGGGGGAAGGATTATAAAGCTAAAGCTGATTTTTCAGTGTCATATTAGAGTCATGTTTTTATGCATTTATTATAGGCAGTGCTACCAGCCCTATCTTTTCTTAAGGTTACATGACACTTCCCATTCTATGACCCTATTTTCAGTTGCTTATGAAACCAAACTGTTTCCAAACAAAACTTGTCAAACTGTTTGAGATGAAATCTACATGCCAGGCATCTGCCTCAGCCAGAGCATTTTGGAAAATTTCAGCCAGAATGGTTCAGAGTCTCCAAGAACAAAGCTAGGGGGAAAAACACATTTTGACATTCTTAAAATAATTCTGGTGACATTTTGTAAGAAAATGTCTAGTGCCTCCATGTTTTAGAGCAGGAACCTGAAATTTGGCAGGGGATTACTTTTTCCATGCCCATGAAAATCCATCCAAATTTGAACAAGTTATAAGCGGTTGGGGGAAAGATGAGGAAGAGTCAGTTTGCACATGCTCATTAGGAACTTGCTAGAGCTTCACAGGGAAAATTCCTCAAAGACTGTCTGCCCTGGGCATACTCCAGTTTGCATGTAGGCATGACTTTCCCTGCAACTGGACACATGGGGGATGGCAGGCTGTGCCAGGGCCAGGCACCAGAAATGAGCTCAGGGAGCCTTCCTCTCCTGTATTCTCAACGACACCTTCAGCCCTCCAGCTCAGTCTAGGCAGGATGGAGGAGGAAGTTGCCTGATTTGAATGCAGAGGAGACAGGAGCCAGACATGGCAGGGGATGGGAAGGGAAATCTGGAAATGGCTGTGCAAGGAGACTGGGAGTGGGATGAGAAGTCCGAGTGGTGATTCTAGGATTGGCTGAGCAAGGAGACTAGGACAGGCTGAAGAGGATGGGGTCGAAGGGAATCAAAATTGGGAGGAAAATGGGCTGGAGAATCTGTGCCCAGTAGAGCACACTTCTCTCCAGAACTGGTAACAGAACCCAAGATTCCCAAGTCTCACCATTCCTCTGCTGACAGACATCTCTGAAAGCTACTGGCACAGAGTGTCATCCACCTCTAGTGCTAGTCCATATAGAGGATGACAACCCCCTACTGCTAATCATTTACTCTCTTGGTTCAATTGAGGTGGATCTAAAGGTGCCAACCCTACTGATGACTCTCGTGAATGTCAATACGATGCCACATGACAGAATTTTCTTTTCAGATGGCTTTTTAAAAAAATTTAGGAAGTTGTATTCAAATGTACATTAAAAAGAACAGTATTAAGGATGAAAACTCAAGCGCTCAGAAGTTTGGAAATGCTAGAATTAAGGTTGCTTCATTCAACCCCTGGGTTTTTATGCACTATGATGCTGTCTGTAATTACAGGATCAAATTAGTATTTCTACAGGACCCCTACCTCATTCGGTGCACTGAATGAAATGCTCTGAGGATGAATCAGGTTTGTGTAGTGAAGGAGATGTATCTGTAGGACATCGGATTCATATGATGCTGAAGTCAGAAAGCATGTAGTGAATGAGGCAGGAGATTGCAGGAAGACAAAGGAGGGTCTCAATGGTAAAGACAGCTGAATGTTGCCCTGGAGAATAGAATTTCATCCCTGCCTCTGTCAGAGTTCCTGTGAAATATGTAGTTTAAATGACATTTGTTTAACTTTTCACAGGTGGTCACTAATTGTGTGTTCGCTTTCCAGGTGCCCAACTGGAGACCCTGGGGTCTGATTTGCCAAAGTAACAGGCACCCACAGCTGCCACTCAAGTCATGGGAGCTGTGCTCTGAACATGTGAAATGCTGTATAATGATGCACACTGTCAACCCCCCCCAATCATTTTTAAAAGATATAAACGCACAGTGTGGGCAAGCGACTGTGGTGACTTCCTCAGCTAACACAGCACACAAAAGACTTACTGTTTCCTTGATGAGCAGTGCAGTGAGGTCTTCATCCTGCCCACCAGCTCCTTGCTCTGGAACATCACCGGAGCCAGGCTCATGTGATCCCTGTGCAGGGAAGGCTGGGCCAGGCTGTTCATTGTCTATTGCTGCCCACTGGCCTCTCATTTCCTCTGGCGGATGAGCTGGTTGAGGAGAAGCAAGGCCTGGTATCCCATCCTGTTGTGGTTCAGGTCTGGGAAAGGCTGGCCCAGGATTCTCTTCCCGGTACGCCCTTAGCAAAGATCCCAGTTCTGTTTCAGGCTGCCCTTGCGGAGCACAACAGTTTGCTACAGTATGTGGCTTGTTGTCTACAGGTTGGAAATAAGGATGGTCCAACCGACTGTTGTCTCTTGTGGCCTGTCCATTTGCTGCTGTTGCTACAGCAACTGCTCCTCTGAGGTTTTGTAAGAGCTCTGGCTCCAAGTCTTCATCCTCCTGGTCTTGTACGTCCAAATTTTCCTCCCGTTTAGGTAGAAAACCACCTTCTTCCAGGTTGATTACTTCCCTTTCACCACTGAGTCTTGGACCTGCCTTTATTGCTTGAACCACACTTGGCCCAGGCTCTGTATCACTTCCTCTTTTAACCCTGTGCCGGCTGTGTTCAGAGGGTCCAGGCAGCTGTGAGGCAAGGTTTCCATTCTTGTCTCTGCTTGGACCTGCATCGCTCCCCCCTAGGCGGTTACACTGGGCTCTCTGGCACACCACGAAAGGCCGAATCTCCTCCTGAAGATGTATGCTCTTCAATGCCACGTCACCCTTCGATACTTCTCCCAATGGGTTCAGACCTGGCCATTGAGCAGCTGATCTGATGACATTGGGACGTAGAATCTGCTGTTTCGGGGTCTAAAAGGAAAAGAAAACAATAGTGGGAGCTCTCCATTTTTGCACACGTCATGCAGCAGTCTGTCCAGATGACCTGTGCATCCAATTAAAATTGTGGTCCGAGGCAGGTGAAGTAAGATGTTTAGCAAGCCATACAATAAGAGCTCTAATACTCATATTCCAATACTCACAGATAAGGCAACCTGCCCTCTCTTATATTTTGCTGTCTTCTCGTGATCCAGTTCAACTGTACTTTAACGCTGACCAAAACTAGCAGTAAAAGATGGCTGGGCAAACTAACTACACATGGTCTTTTCAGATTTGAATGGACTCCTCTATCACCCAGCACTTCCCCTGCCACCTATAAAATAAGTGGGAACTTTGACCAGTTTGATAGCTACATCTCAGTTCACCAATTCACTTAACAGTACAACATAGGGAAATCACCTCCACTAGGATGACTACGTCGTCGTCTTCTTCCTCCTGCTGCTGTTGAACTGGCGTGTCGAGCAACAATGGCAATTCTTCATCTGAGGAGTCTGATATGGTGATAAATCCTTCATCTCTGCTGTTTATCCAGTCTGCAATAGGGCAGATAATGTTATCTATTTGCTAATGGTTTGCAGCAGCTCATAAATATTTAGGTCCTACAATGTCAATTTAAAAAAAAAAGTCCTAAAGTTCGCATTGCAATAATGGGGAAAGCGCTCAAGGGCTCTAGCAGCAGCGTGCTTCATTGTTAGCCAGCCATCTCATCCCCAGTCAGCTCACTAAAGTAAGGAAATCTGTACAAATGCAGACAACAGCACAAGACACCTTAAACAGAAGCAGATGCAGAAAGTATGTTTATTCTTTAGTGCTGTGCAAACCCTCCTCAGATTTCAGCAGGCGTCAGTTTAGGGAATGGTATAGCAGCATAGGCTACTGCGACTGCCAACAGATACTCTAGCCTCAATGCTCAAATTAATTTCTATGAAGAATGGGATAAGAGGCACTGCATATGGGAGCTCCAGCATGGTCAACATCTTAAAGTCTGCTCATTTGATTGAACATCTGAGCTGGTTCTGAGGAGGGAAAGGTATCCAACTGCAATTCAGTCTCTTATGAAAGCAAAGTGTGATCTAGCAGGATGCTGAGTGAATGAGGTAGGATCACTGGCTTTGAGAAATCCACTCCTCCAGCCAAGTGTATACTGCCCGGAAGTGGTGTCCTTATCTTACAAGGCTCTTTGCAAGAATGGGATAAGAACACAGAAATAAGTACAGTGACTGGAACCTTGAACACAAATTTCATGGAGATGTATAGTCTCTCTACATGACAGACAACATTTATTCAAGATTTTGGTTCAACCTTCAGTAATTCGATAAAACAAAGACTGCCATACAGCCCATCACTTGCCTACAGAGACCAGATTTATCCCTTTGCCGTTTTTGAACAGTCATGTATAATTCTCCAAATACTCAAAGACACTGGTATTTTAAACTCCACCTGTGCAGGAACAAATGCCAATTTACATAGTCGTATTAGGACATGAATGCAAAAGCCAGCCTCTGTGCCAGGAGACCCTTCAAAGGTGGTTTGCATTACCAGCCCTTCAAAGATTTGTGGCGGTCACTCTATTCTGAGTGGCTATTTCCAGGAGCTTAGCAACCAGCCTGAAGAAAGTGGAATGGGAGACGGAGAAATTCAGATATTTCTTGGACAGGGCATAGCCACAGAATTCACAGCTGCCTAAGGCAAACTGTCAAAAGGCAACCAGGTAAGTATGTGATCTGATGCAGCAGAGCATGATAAAACCTGAGGTATGTTGAAAGCTGTATAACTAAGTTTACTGATTGCAAGTACTACTCTTAGATCTGGTGGCTTTGCAGATGCATATGAAGTTACTTACTTTTCCCACTGTGGCTACGGAAACTGTTCAAGTGAATTACATCTTCCTTGCCACCTCTCTCTGCCATCTTAATCAGTTGTGCACATAAGCATCAATACCTGAGCATGGCAATCACAACATCAGGATCTGGAAAACAAGACAGAAAAGGAAGTGAAGACACAGATCGCCCCACCATGTTCTCTCTTCAGAGACCACACCACACACTGACTAATTTCAGTCACTTCAGGAAGGATTGTGTTCCAAGACTCTACTGTAATTGTGCTCAGTTGGATTTTTTCAATTGCAGGTTCTAGAAATGCAGAAGTACCTCAGGAAAAGCCAAACACACACACATTTTAGGGGAGCTAAGCCTTTAACATGGTGACCATATTCAGCAAAGACAGAACAAGCCACCTGAGGTGCAGAGGTGATGTATTTTGGAAGCTAGTGGAGTCAAGCAAGAGGTAAATGTGTCTGTTCAGTGGAGAGAATCAGTGTTTGATCCTTACTGTACTAATCAGAATTAAGACAGGTCGTATTCTCTGGCCATTTTAAAGCCAGATTTCACCATTACACCTCACCTGATTTTGATACAGCCTCATCTATAGTCCTTAGTTTACCCATGGAATCTGCTTCTCAGCCTTATTGTTTCCACCACCTGATTGAGAGGGCCATTCTTGAAGCCAAAGTCCTAGTTATTTTAAATGTTATCCAAAGAAAGGGATCCTTTAAACTTTGTTTATTTTAACATTCTACCTTGCAAGCCAGGAAACTCAAACAACAATTACCTCTCTCCTTTATTACTGGTTTTCAGCCAAGATAAGTCATTCAACAGGTGTGATGCCTAGTCTGATATGAAAAGACTTGGCGGAAAAGAAAACTAGACAGGTAAGAAGCTGCCACTCTTCTGACACGGAAAGGAACAATGGAGAAGCAGGATTTCAAACAGCAACACCCAACACCAAAACAAAGGACAGGGAAACCATAGAGAATAGCTTCCACAGAGCCTCTTTAAGGGAGCCACTGTGTTACACCACTGAATCTGTTCTAGTAGTTTGCAAAGTAGTTCACATGGGTGCATTATACATGCAGAGAAGCACAGACTCTCTTCACAGAGAAGGAACAGGCCTTAAAGGACAGAATGTTCATACACTTATCTGAATAGGCCTTCCTGTTCCTGATATAGACTACGTATCTCTAGGGTCCTCCAGGCCCTGCTTGGCCAACCCTCCTGCACACACGGTTCTTTGGCAGAAAATTCCCAATGGTACTCCAAACAGGACATGGTCTAACTTTCTTTTGTTGTCAGGGCTAGGCCAAAGGACGAAAGGAAACCAGACCAAGAAGGTATGAAAAGCTATGGTGGAGAAAGTGACAAAGTGGTTTTAAACCACCTGATCCTAATGGAACAGATGGGTAATTCTTCTAAGGATCCCTAAAGGAAAACTCTAAACGGACACTACTAGAAACACCTCTTAGTCTTCAGAGGCAAACCATCAAAGAATGACTCCGATTATATAGTTGGGTTTTCTGCTGCCATCTGCTGTTAGAAGACACTATTTGTGCAGGACAAAACTGCAGTGCTTGAAAAAATGGTACCGCGTTATCAGTTGATAATACCCTTCACCCCTATTCTCACTTTACGAAGCAAGCCACACCACAGTTTTTTCTAGAGTGAATAAAAAGCTCCAATAGAAAGAGAGTATCTGTGCTATAAACAAAGCAGTGACAACTAGAATTATTGAGATGTTTAATATGCAGTTTTATCTACTGTACCATATGCTACACTTTACTTGGCAACGAACATACAGAATACAAATACGTATTACTTCCCGGTCCTTGGCTCACCCACACCGACACTCCGAACAGGCAAGTGAATGAATCCTGGGAACTAGTTGTCTTCACTAACTTTGTTCTTAACACCAGGAAGTGCCTCCTGGCCTCTGATCATACTTTACTCTCCACAAGAGATTAGATATCTTTGTAGGGCAGGGGATTTTGGCTTGGGTTTCTCTCACCCAGATGACGTTTCTCACATCTGCCATTAAGGAATGTGCAGTATGGTGTCAATCTGACCATTCTAGCACAGGAGAGAATCTGGACTGTGACGTGAAAGGAAGGTTCCAGAAGCCATTCCAGCATCAACAATAGATTTCCATCTTAGAGAAACAAGGAAATATCTTTTACTGAACCAACTAAAGGTTACTCTGTGTAGCTCAAAAGCTGGTTCAATACAAAAAGCTAGTTCAATACAAGATTATCTCACTTGCATTGTGTCTCTAATATCCTGGGACTAACACCACTACAATACCACTGCATCTTGTTTTCTGTGTTCGTCTATTGCTATTTTGGTTGCAGGGAGGAAGACATGCCAAAGGAATGCAAGCAAACAAACCAAACTACCTTAGAATTTAAATTATGTGATTTCACATGGTGGAGTAAGAGGTGATGGTGGACTGATGCTTTTTTTTTTTTTTTTTTGAAAAAAAAAAACAAGTCCAGGATATCTTGCTTTGAAGAGTTCAAACTCATCATAGGAGAAGTTTGTGATGTTTAGGTGCATTTAATTAAGCAGATATTAACACCTGACCAAAGGTAAAGAGAGAGCCTGTAAGAGTATAAATTAGAACAGCTCTCCTGCACAGAAACCACCCAAGAAAAGCACTTTAGCCTCTAGGTACTTCGAAAGTCACATGTGCCATGTGTCTACTCCCATCATGCACCTGTACAAACAGATGCTCCCCCCACACCTTAAAATCCCATCACCAGAGCAGAATGAATAGATAGTCCACTGCAAATTTGTATTTTACATACTAAACAGTAGCATCGTTATTACTCCACCTAACAACTCCTGCCCGTCTCACACCTGGCACTGCAAGCTCCTAACTTTAATTAGGTAAGTTTTAATATGAGCTTGGAGCCCAAAGTTTAGTCATTTAGGTCATTTAGATTAAAAGAGTTCCTTTTTAATGTGCACTGTGAGGATGGAAAGGTGATCTATGTTCCAAACGTAAAGTACGCATTCTTACAGAGGTAGAGGGATACAAGTTGTGAACTTGCTAAAAAGACCCTATCTGCCAAGTCACTTGAAAAGTGGTACGTCAGTCCCTAGATTCTACTTTACTCCTCTGTGAAGAGTAGAGAGATTACAGTAGCGGCAGCAGCAAGAGAAAGTAAACAGTTAAAGTATATTCAAGCAATCGGTCACCTTCACCACCTGCATAAGAAAAGCAGAGGCAAAACAAAGAATGAACTTCACAAAGTCTAACACACAACATACTGAATCTCAGCACTAAAGACACAGCTACCTCCCAGCTATGAAAACAAGCCTTAGCTACAGGGCAGTGTGCAAACACATAGCTGCAAAGCCCAGGGCCTGTAGACAAATAAGCACCATTGAGTGTTGAAAGCAGTGTTTTCAGATCAGCAGGGCAAGGAACTTGCTCAACACAAATTTAACAGCACCGGTAGTATAGCTCAATGCTCTAGGAAAATACCAAGGTCATTTTCCTTTATGGCACATTCAACATGTGAACAATCACACCCAAGCTCACTACACCAGGCAAAACACTCTAGTTTAAGTAATTATCATATCATCATCATTTTTCTAGCAAAGACAGCACTGTGTCACTCACTGCAGACAGGGCCTAACCTAGCAGCTCAGGGCCTGGTTAATTATCAGATTTAGCAGAAATATTCTCCTGTTTAAGTCTTGTCTACAGTACAAGTTGCTTCATTTCAAGTTGCACCAATGTGGTACATCCATGCTACTTATAGGGGCACACAGTGTAAGTAGCCCTTGCACAACATTCCCTGTGAGAAGATGGATTGTTACCATTATCCCAACCACAGCTGCTTTCAGGGCCTGCGTGCAGCTGACAGGCAAGCGGTTTGTCAGGTGACAGCCAGTGCTCAAGCTGTCAAAACTGTCACCAAAAGGTGGGCAGCATTTTGGGATTGCATAGGGAGGACTATGTGCACCATTGTCATGGCTTCATCAGCATTTGCTATATACACTCTCACTGCAAAAATGCCCTAGTTACACTATACCTCACACAATGGTAATCAGCTTTGCTCAGAAGGGCAAGCAACTGCAAGCACCGGTGCACACGTATGGTGTTTTACAGGACTGCTAGTGGTTGCAACAGTATTAGCAGTATGCTTCACTGCAGAAGAGCTTTCAGAGAACTTCTCCTCCCAAACCCCATCCAAATTGCTCCATAATAACTTAGCCAGTCTCCCTCCTACCTCCACAACATGACCCGTCATGCTGGGAACTAAACCATTGCTGTCCACATCAGAAATTTACTGCTCAAGGCAAAAAATTAAGAAACCAGGATTTTATTCTCCATAACCATCTCAGTTTCACCCAGAGGGAAAACTCTTCCAATTACTTCACAAGAAAAAACTCTTGGAGCTGACAAGTTTTAACATCCTGAGAAGTTAAGGCAAGCAGAGATATAGACACAGCAAACTGAACAGACAGAGACAAACTGCCCTCCTTTGCAGTAGAACATGTGCGCGCACATCCAAAAAATGAAGGAGCTTTGAAAAAAATGTAATGGATTGCATTATGAATTTCACTGCTATGTACCATCAAAGCAACTTCATAAATAGAGGCCAGACTCAGTACAGTGCTAACTCTTTCCATCTTACCACTTTTCTTTTCATGAAGGGCAATGATCAAAAAGCCAAAGGTGAATCAGTTTAACAAGGTAAAAACAGACTTGCATACAGAGCAAGACATTCATTAATACCATAATAAGGGCTCATTTCAAGAACTTATAACATGGGCAAGCTACATCAAGCGGCATAAATAAAAAATGGATGAGAGTTTGTAGTGCCTGGCTGGCAACAATTCAGGAGGTAACAAAGATCAACCTTAAAGTCTTACACTGCTTGAACACGATCTTGCACTGAATGAACACAGTAAGAAAATGACTAGAAAAGCCAGGAAAAGTTACATCACACCCTCATTTGCAGGACTTCAGTTACAAGGGGCATATAAAGTTACTTATAACCAGATTAATCACCACCACCACGATTACAACATAGACCATTTAAAGGATACTAATGAGAGGACTAAACCTGTTTTAAAAACATGGATAAGAAATACACAGAAGTATGGCTGACAAGGTATTCTGTCCCTGTACTCCAAGCAACAGAGGAGAAGATTGAACTGGGATTTATATTTCACTTCTTTTAGGGGTAGCCACCTTTGAGAGGATGATGCACAGCTTGTACCAGGATTTTGCAGCTTCTGTCAGTAGTTTACAGTATATTAAAGGAAAACCAATAATGTAAGCAAAAAAATGGAATCACATTGAATCTCCTCCACACTTCCTACATAACCAAGATGAGATTGAGTTATTTCTCTCTATTCATGTTTGTCAACTTTGTCTATTTGACAGCAATGCCTGTCTATACAGTTTCACTGTACAGACACCATCCACTACTGGGTGTGTAGGGTCTTTCACAATGCAGTAAGTGAGAGAAAAAACATTAATAGAACAGCGTGATTGTAAAACCACAAAGGCTGGTAGGGTGCTCAGCTCAAACAAACGCAATATCTAAAACTACTTTAAATTTTTTATACCTACCAGACTCCAAGTTGGCAGTCTCCCTTTACTCATTTCTAGACTCTTATAGGTGTGCAATTTCCAGTCAAGGTCCATGCCTAAAGGACATCGTGATTTGCAACGCTTCCTGCTGCCCCAACTGCACCTAAGAGCTGAAGAAGCTATTCCAGCATACTGAACATGTTGAGAGTACGGATATACTGGAATGTCTGAGGACCAGCCAAAGCCCTTCATGAAAAACACTGTGAATTTGCAGTGGCCACTTTTAAGTTGAAATTTGTCTTAAAAAAAAAAAAATTCCAATGATTACAACCCTAAGAAATTCCTGCTCTCAAGGACCAGAACTCAAAGTGCCCTCACCAGGTACTTCTCTGTTTCTCCCTGCTTGTGTTGGGATAGATATGTTCAGGCTGCCCAAGAATTTAGAGGGGAACTCTGCTTAGTTATGTTTTAAATAGCTGTCTTTGAAAGTGTAATTTAATTTTCTGTATTGATGCTGTGTGGACCTTACCGCTGCTAGGACAGTTCTAATTTTGTTTCTACTCCTTTTCATTTTCTGGCTCTAGCACAAGGCTACAGTGTTTGGGTTGCAAATACTGCCAGGGAAGGTAGGGAATGTTTAAATCTGAACAAAGTGTTTTGACATTTTATAAAAAGTCAGAGATATCAAGTGGTTTGTTTGTTTGATTTCTCCTCCCCACACAATAATTTGAGCCTAAGTTACCAGACAACATAGCTCCCTTGTAGCAACAGAAAACTGTCAGTTCCCACCTTTCCCTGGCAGGCAACTAACTTGTTTTCTCTTGTAAAGCTAGTTGACTTTTTGGCTGATTTGAAACTGTTAAAACAAAAAGAAGCTACTTAAATAATGCATGAATTGTGACTAACACACAAGAGCCAAGATAGACCTTCATCAAACAAAAAACGATGAGGTAAACTAACCTGTCTTAATGACTGAAATTTCATTGCAGGGTTCATTTTATGGAGCAGCACCTATGTTATCAGATTTGCCTGTCACCTTGGGGTTCGCTCATTTATTAGGGTTACTCTCCTGGAAGGGGGTGTTTGATTCTATTAATGTACTGCTTGTGTTACTTGTGTGTTGATATGGCTACAAGTCCCCTCCCAATGGCGCTATCCTGCAGGACCTAAGGATTTCAAGGCTGGGTTCCTCCAGCCCCAGTTATTTTATTGCCAGGTATATAAAACTTATGCTACTAATAGGAATACCATATAAGGAGAGAAAAACAATCAAACGCTTACAATACTACACAATTTCAGTTGGGATATTGGTTTCCCAGGTTTAATTACAAAAGTAGAAAGTTATACCTGGGCTGAGAGAGTGTTTGGGGAAAACGGGAGGGGACTCAGACTCATAGGTCAGAAGGGACCAATATGATCATCTAGTCTGACCGCCTGCACAAGGCAGGCCACAAAACCCTACCCATACACATTTATAACAACCCCGAACCCATGACTGAGTTATTGAAATCCTCAAAAGTGAGATTTGAAGACCTCAAGCTGCAGGGAATCGATCAGCAAGCGACCCATGCCCCACGCTGCGGAGGAAGGCGAAAAACCTCCGGGGCCTCTGCCAATCCGCCCCAGAGGAAAATTCCTTCCCGACCCCAAATATGGCGATCAGCTAAACCCCGAGCATGTGGGCAAGACTCACCAGCCAGCACCCAAAAAGGAATTCTCTGCAGTAATTCAGTTCCCATCCCATCCAACATTCCCACAGACCACTGAGCTGACTTATCTGCGGATAATCCAAATCAATTGCTCAAATTAAACTATCCCATCATAACATCCCCTCCATATACTTATCAAGCTTAGTCTTAAAGCCAGATAAGTCATTTGCCCCCACTACTTCCCTCGGAAGGCTGTTCCAGAACTTCACTCCCCTAATGGTTAGAAACCTTCATCTAATTTCAAGACTAAATTTCCTAATATCCAGTTTGTACCCATTCGTCCTCGTGCCTATATTAGTACTAAACTTAAATAATTCCTCTCCCTCCCTAACGTTAATCCCCCTGATATATTTATATAGAGCAAGCATATCCCCCCGGAGCCTTCTTTTGGCCAGGCTAAACAAGCCAAGCTCTTTGAGTCTCCTTTCATAAGGCAGATTTTCCATTCCTCGGATCATCCTAGTAGCCCGTCTCTGAACCTGTTCCAGTTTGAATTCATCCTTCTTAAACATGGGACACCAGAACTGCACACAATATTCCAGGTGGAGTCTCACCAGTGCCGTATATAACGGCACTAACACCTCCTTTTCCTTGCTGGAAATACCTCGCCTGATGCATCCTAAAACTGCATTTGCTTTTTTAACAGCCATATCACATTGGCGGCTCATAGTCATCCTGCTATCAACCAATACCCCAAGGTCCTTCTCCTCCTCCGACGTTTCCAACTGATGCGTCCCCAACGTATATCTAAAATTCTTATTATTAATCCCTAAGTGCATGACCTTGCACTTTTCACTATTATATTTCATCCTATTACTATTACTCCAGTGTACAAGGTGGTCCAGATCTTCCTGAATAGTATCCCGGTCCTTCTCCGTATTAGCAATACCCCCCAGCTTCGTGTCATCCGCAAATTTTATTAACACATTCCCGCTCTTTGTGCCAAGGTCAGTTATAAAACGGTTAAATAAGGTCGGTCCAAAAACCGATCCTTGAGGGACTCCGCTAGTAACCTCCTCCCAGCCTGACAGTTCACCTTTCAGCACGACCCGCTGTAATCTCCCCTTTAACCAGTTCCTTATCCACCTTACAACTTTCACATTCATCCCCATCTTTTCCAATTTAACTAACAGTTCCCCATGCGGAACCGTGTCAAATGCCTTACTGAAATCGAGGTAAATTAGATCTACCGCATTGCCTCTGTCTAAGTAATCCGTCACCTTCTCAAAGAAGGAGATCAGGTTGGTTTGGCACGATCTACCTTTAGTAAATCCATGTTGCAATTTGTCCCAATTACCATTGACCTCAATGTCCTTAACTACTTTCTCCCTTAAAATTTTTTCCAAGACCTTACACACGACAGACATCAAGCTAACAGGCCTATAATTACCCGGATCACTTTTATTCCCTTTCTTAAAAATAGGAACTATGTTAGCAATTCTCCAGTCGTACGGCACAACCCCCGAGTTTACCGATTGCTTAAAAATTCTCGCTAACGGGCTCGCAATTTCACGCGCCAGTTCCTTTAATATCCTCGGGTGGAGATTGTCCGGTCCCTCCGATTTTGTCCCATTAAGCTGTTCAAGTTTGGCCTCTACCTCAGATACGGTAATATCCACCACCACATCCAGATTCCCGTTTGTCATCCCTCCATCATCCCTAAACTCCTCACTAGTCTTATTAAAGACCGAGGCAAAGTACTTATTTAGATATTGGGCCATGCCTAGGTTATCCTTAACCTCCGTTCCATCCTCAGCGTATAGCGGCCCCACTTCTTCTTTCTTTGTTTTCTTCTTATTTATGTGGCTATAGAACCTTTTACTATTGATTTTGATTCCCTTTGCAAGGTCCAGTTCTACGCGGCTTTTAGCCTTCCTCACTTTATCCCTACACGTTCTGACCTCACTAAGGTAGCTTCCCTTACTAATCCCGCCTTTTTTCCACTCCCTGTAAGCTTTCTGCTTTTTCCTAATCCCCTCTCTGAGTTGCTTGCTCATCCAGCTTGGCCTACTACTCCCACCCATAGTTTTTTTCCCCTTTCTTGGGATGCAGGCTTCCGACAGTTTCCGCAGCTGCGATTTAAAGTAATTCCAGGCCTCCTCCACATTTAAACCCACAAGTTCCTCCGTCCAATCCACTTCCCTAACTAATTTCCTTAACTCTTTGAAATTAGCCCTTGAGAAGTCGAAAACCCTAATCCCAGATCTACGTTTGTTTATCCTTCCATCTAATTTGAATTGAATCAGCTCATGATCACTCGAACCAAGGTTGTCCCCTACCACCATTTCTTCTACAAGGTCCTCACTACTCACCAAAACCAAATCTAAGATGGCATCCCCTCTCGTAGGTACTTCAACTACTTGATGAAGAAATCCATCCGCTATCACATCCAGAAAAATCTGACCCCTATTATTCTTGCAAGCACTCGTCCTCCAGTCTATATCCGGGAAGTTGAAATCTCCCATAATCACACATTGCCCCTTAGTGTTTACTTTGTTAAAAACATTAAAGAGGTCTCTATCCATATCCAAATCAGACCCCGGCGGTCTGTAGCACACCCCAAGCACTATCTCAGGGGAAGCTCTAGTAGCTTTTTTACCCAGTGTGATTTTTATCCAGACAGACTCCGTCCTATCCATTCCATCACTTCTTATTTCATTACAGTTCACCTCATCATTGACATACAAAGCTACTCCACCACCTTTGCCTTTCTTCCTGTCTTTTCTAAACAGCACATAGCCTTCAATACCCGTACTCCAGTCATGAGTACTATTCCACCAGGTTTCTGTTATCCCTATAATATCCGGTTTCACTTCCTGCACCAGTAGCTCCAGTTCCTCCATCTTGTTCCCTAGGCTCCTCGCATTAGTGTACAGACATTTTAATTTTTGACCTTTGACGTCAGTGACATTCTTTCCCCTGTCATGCACAGACCTTCTACCACCAGCATCACCCGTTAGGCTAGTTTCAACTCCGCTTTTCCTCCTTTGGTCAATTCTTCGGTCCACAAGGATATCCCTTCTCACTTTGTTTCCTTCACTCTCCAGGTTAAATTCCGGCGTGGAGATCTCCTGAACATCTCCCAACCATCTCCCCCAACTTCCTAGTTTAAAGCTCTCCTAATGAGGTCGGCAAGCCTCCATCCTAGAAGTCTCACCCAAAGATCAAAGGTTCCCAGAAGACAGGCTGTTCACCTGAGGGTTCAGAGCACTTGAGACAGGCAGAGCCCCCAACATGATCAGTCAGGAAAAGGAGAAAATCCAGTGGAGCTGATGCAGCATTTGAATCCAGGCATCAGAACCAGAGGTTTGAACTTGGGTAGGGTTTATTGTAGGGACGAAACACTGGTTCAAGGGAGAACACTAGGTTTGTTTATGGATAAACAGTGACTCAAGGGAGTATACCAGAGTGGTTTTCTTTATGCTGGACAATAGGAGCTGATCATTCCTGGCTATGGGCTGTGTTCCTCTGAGGGAGCTCACAATGCAATCAGGCAGATTCGGTGTTTTGGATATCAATAACTAGACAGGTCTGATAACTGCGGAGCTGGGTGGGTGCAGGTATGGGTTCATTTACATGAGGAGCAGAGATCTCCCATCATGCAGTGCGCCCCTGCTTTACCAATCCCAGAGTTTAGTGAAGTTCCTGCTTTGGAGCTTGGTTCTCCATTCAGTATGCTAATTCTTGTTCCATCTTCGATGTAGAAGAGGCTTCTGTTCTTCATTCGATGTGCTAATTGAGATCCCTCCTTTTTACATCTTTGATGTAGATGAGGCTAGGTGAGTTACCTTAATCCTATCACCCTTGCTTGGAGGGGTTTAGGTGTGTCTCCCACAGCCTTTTCATTGCTTTTGATTTCTGATTCAAGCAGAGGCTGGGGGGAGGACTCAGGTGAGCCAGAGAGAGTAGGGGTTTTGCACCCTGGTTCCCCAAGAACACAGAGCTGACAGGTAACACCTACCAGACCACGACTGCTGAACAGAGCTAGGTAGAGGTTAACAGCAGCTCACCATGTTAAGTGATAGCTTCACAGACAAAGAGTTAAAAGTCTCACAAAAGCAGGCACAACAGGAAATACAGTGCACTACTGTATCCGATTCCAACTGCTACATGGACATCAGCTATCTGCTGGTCACATGGAACTGCTGGATTACACCTTTCAAAAGAGTAAAGAAGGAGTTTACAGTTTATACCTGCAACACAGTTTCTGTTGAATACACCTGCACAGAGGTCAAAGCACAGCATATACACTGGAGTAAACACTATAAGAACATGGGCTCCAGTCCAGTAAACACTGCTCTGTCCTCTAGAAGTTACGAAAGTGTAGACAGAGACTTTTACTGGCAAGGCCACCTTGCTTCCAGCTGCAGCACACAGTTCACTGCTCTTAAAATAAATAAATCAGACCGCTATTACAGTTCATACCCTTTTATCACTAAAACAATACCTTTCATACCACCATACATCTGGAGCGCAGTTATTTGGGAATAACGTTATTTGGCCCTGTGGGAAAACCAGCCACTCCAAATTATTTTAAAATATTAGTGGCTCTTCACTCAATTATTTTAAAATATTATGATTATCTTCACAGCAGAGGCTGTGCCTTGATACAAGATTTTACAGCACCAGGCTCCTGATCCAGAATGCGCTCAACTGGCTGTATCTACGGACCAGAACATCACCCATCCACACCAATGCATAGCCAATTTTACTGGATTTTCCTGTACAGACAGTTTCTGCTATCTGTGTGGGGGTTTCCACACACCAACAAGGATAGACGCTTAAAAAAAAATTGGAAAGTAATTATCAAGTCACAAATATTGGCAAGAGGATACCGAGGCAGCGAAATCTAATACTACTTTTAACTAGTTTTGAACCCGAGATTTCCAAGTTAACTGTGCTTTTAAGTTACTTCCTCTCTTACCACTTGTCAAATTCAAGAACTATAAGTTTCATAGGAACGGATATAGTGGGTCAGACCAATGGTCCATCGAGACCAGCATCCTGTCTTCTGACAGTGGCCGTGCCAGTTGCTTCAGAGAGAACAAACAGAAGAGGGCAATTATAAAGTGATCCATTCCATGTCCTCGAGTCCCAGCTTCTGGCCATCAGAGGTTTAGGGACACCTGGAGCATGGAGTTGCATCCTTGACCATCCTGACTAATAGTCATTGATGGACCTATCCCCAAACAAAGGCTTTCCAAACAAGCTGAGTCAAGCAGCCTAATGCCCTAGTGGTGAGGTTCTGTATCGTCACATTCCTCTGGCCAGCTGAAGATGAGAGTGCTATGTTGGAAAAGCAGCACGCTCAGCTTCAAGGAGGGGAGAGTGCTGGTCAGTCAGTCACTTGGCCCATCATGCCAAAGAGAGCCTTGAAACAGGAACAGCTAGACAGAGGGATGGTTCCTGCAATTGGAGGCCTTTTGTCTGTTTGAGAATAAAGTGAACAACCCCAAAGCTTTGCAAGTGAAGGGGTAACTGTGCATTAAGATACCGTGCAGGGCATTACCTTGTACACTTGAGAAGAGACTTTTAACTTGCGACTTCCTTGCCTGAGATACTGCAATAGAACCCCAACTATCCAAACCACACCAAATATGATTGGATAATCAACAGCCATGCTGGCACTTCACCAGGGGGAAGGTTCAGCTATTACATATACAACTGTACTGGAATATGGCAGTAATGTGCACAAAAAAAGGTGATGCAAATGGCTCCTGAAACAGCTCACAACTCATCTTTCAATTAGTTATTTTAAGAAGCTATTTTGTCCTGAGGGTACGGACCAAAGGAATGGCATGTGAAATCATGTGATTTGCTGTTTCGACACACTCCATTAAAACAGATATCAGTTTTTCTTATAGTTTTCACTCTTGTAGATTAGCTGTGAACCTTCACATTTAATGATGTCTAATGAAATGAAGCTAGGAAGAAAGAGTCTGCCTGATTTAGAGAAACACAATTAACTTGAAGTTACTTTAAAATACACTCTTTGAAACCTGAGTAGGCTTCAAGTGCTACGCCTACCTGTCAGTGCCTCTGCCAACTTATTTGACGTTGCTTTCTTATTTTTAATGTGTTTCTCTCTTCCCTATTGCGCAAAAGGCCCACACAAAGAGCAGGAAAAATTGACTGACTGGCTACAGATGGGACACAATAAGACTACCTGTACTCAAAGTGTTAAAATACAAAAAGTAGAAATAGCGCAAAGTATTTCATCTTATTTCTCTTAACAGTTTCAGGAATCTTCGGTGTTACCTGTAACAAGATCAGGTACAAAACTCCAGCCACAAGTGTGATTTTTAAACTGCAGTTTAACACCTTGGACGCATATCTTCAAGAGCCTTAAGTCTGCTTCTGCAGCTTTCAGCCTAAACTCTTAAATGGGTGAGGGAGAGAGAGTCCAGAACTGCTAGCTGTATTAGCCCCCACATGCTGCAGCTAGGAGCAAGAATAGCTATTTGAGCAAGAGCACAAGGTGATGCATGCTGCTGGCAAACAGCTATCAAGAATCAGGGCTAAGAAAAGCAGCACAAGGAGCTGCAAGGGAGAGTTCAGCCCAAAGTCAACAGGTGCAGGATAGAATCTCAAGGAGTCCCTTTAAGTTGACCGCAGCAGACAGAATTGGAGACAAGGGAGGAAGGGAAACTAGTTGTACTCAGTGAGCTTAATCGCTTCTCATTGTACTCCATATGTGGAGCAGCTGAACAGAAAATGAACCCAGTGGACCGAAGAACCAAGGAGAAGTGAGCAGCACCCAGGAAGATCTGATCTAGACATGGCTCAATCTATAATCCAGTAACCAGGGAGTTAGTGTCACTAAGGACAAAGAGAAGGGGAGTATGTGTTGTGTTCTGGTTTAACTTTGTTTAGGAGTTACCACAGACAGTTTCGCTTTCAAAGAATAGGAGTCAGTGATTATACCACACACTTCATAAACAGGAACAGTTTGAAATGAAGTAGGCAGCCTGACTTCGGGTGGCACAATAACAATCTTTTATTGCAGCAGCTGGCCTGCTTATCTTGGGGGAGAAAGGAGAGCTTCAGGGCTCAATTTGTACAATAATTTTTAAAAAGAGGGCCTAGTGAAAACTGTTCTTAAAACAAGCAGATATTTCCCTGAAGTATTTGAGACCCAAACACTCCAGTATGGAGGTTCCCTCACTGAAAATGACTTAATTGACTGTCATTGTTTGTGTCTTGCATTTCTTACTGTCTTCAAAAAGCATAGGCAAGTAAACTGGATTTTAAATGATTTAATTATTTAAGAAACATTGCTAATCACACAGTAGAAAGGTTAGTTTACAACAGATGATTTAAGTTGGTAATGTCCCTTTAAAATCAGCTGCACAATAATATGGTTGTCCACAAGTGTGTCAATTACCCACACAACACTTTTCCAAAACATGCAAACGAAAACTATAGTTAATTGTTGCAATAGTTGTTAGGTACCGTAGTACCTACCACAATGCATTCATAAACTCTTCCACTAGCATGGATGCAGAACTACTTCGCCATCATACATTTTATGCTATTTTTATATTATACAAATCATAGTAGTATCTAGGCACCAAGTACAGGTGTTTTAAGCTTCTTTATAATCCTGGTAAACTATAGCAGCCATTTGGGGAGGGGAGGCTGGGTCTTTCAGACCATCTCTGAGATGGTCCAGGGTCTGATTAGGTGAAGACCTCATACCCGGGGGTCTGGGAGAGGGAAATAGATTTAAAATGTACAGGTTGCATGTAGGCACTTAACTTTCTGCTACCTTTACCATCTTTGCTTGGTCACTGTATTTTTGTCATCCGCCCTCTGACAGCACACGTGTGTGTTTGTACATGGCTGGGACCACTGGGATCTTGATGGAGAAGTTCTTCTGGCTCCCTTGAGGAAGGTGGTGCTGACTAGTTGCCTCCCTCCATTTAAGGTTCTCTCTTCATTGCAGAGTTAACAAGGGTGATTGGCACGTGGGTTGGCCTAATTCAGGTGCAAGTGGCCATAATACAAAGCTATACTCAAATGTGTCCATTTGACTGCATCCACCTGGTGCTGCACTCTCACTCATGTGACGCACGAGGATTTCTGTGGGCATATCCTATGATTCTTCACATTGCAGCAATAAGCCGCAAAAATTCTTTTCCGGTGAATTGTGGGAAAACTTGTCTTTCCTTCTGGGTACCTAGGGGAATTGTGGGAAGGCACTGAAGGACAGTCAGTACTTGAATGGTTTAGTCTACATTAAAACTGTAAAATGGGCTGGTTACCAGCCCAGTGTTTGCAGCACACTGGCTTTTTACCCCAGGATGGGTCATCTAGCTCAGATGTAAAATACCACCATTATCAAGTGAGATGGTTTTTGCATGTGCAGATGGGAGCCTGATTACAGGCAACAACTGAATAAGAGCCAAAGTTAACTCTGCAGTGAAGACAAGCCTTTAAGTATCTCCTGACCTAACTATAACCCTGTGCTTTCCACTGCATTGATATTTGGAGAAGTGCACACAAACTATGTGCTGAACCTAAGAAGCTGGTCAGAGGTAATCTTGTTGGAAGATCAATCAATCTGTAAGTGTTCATTCAAGCATTAAGGATTCCCAATTATTAGGTACTCAAGAACCGACTGTGAAGCCTCTTTTTGGCAATTATGTTTTGTTTTATTGTGCAACAGTCCTCCTCTTTTATGCCCTCAACTCATCTTTGCTCAGGAGAAGCAATGATTCCATGTTCTCATAAGCAGAGAGAATCGCTGGCAGGCAGGATTTCGGCAGCCTTTGGATCACCTTCAGCCCTGCCATGTGACAGTAGCTGACAGCACACAGACTCATATGAAAGAAATAGCATGTCACACCCTTACTCAGAACTGAAATAGGGATAACTAGCTAATGGCCAGTCTCAGAAGCATTCTGTATTTTACATTATGCTTTTCTGAGGCCTCTCTGCATTATGTACTCTACAACATTTGATCCAAAGAATAAATGGAATCTATATAGGTAGACATATTGCTGAATTATAGTGCAAAGTCTCATCAAGTTGTACCTCTACATATATTATTTAAAATCTTATCAAAACAAATATCTGTTCACCAAAAGCTTGGTTTGGACTACAGCTGCCCATCCAACTTACATAGGTCAGAATCTGGTGCAAATACAGAAATCAACCTAAGACATTTTAGACGTCCTGAAAAGTACCATACATCATAATGATCTTTGGAGTCCAAGCAGCTGACTACACTGGTCTTCCTTTGATTCATCAGCTTTGTTTCATTTCAAGTTATAAATAATGACAATGACAAACTTTAAAAACTACCTTAACGTGACTGACCAGCACCACGGACAATGAAATGCCAGATTTCCCTGAAGATAGAGGCAGAAACCACTGTTCAATTTACATTTCCCCTGACTGAGCAGTACAATTAAAGAACTCTTAAAGAGAAGAACCCAGCTGAACTGTTGCAGTATTAGCTCTGCCACTCCCAATTAACCACCTCGTGTATTCTCACAGCCACCTTCAAACAGCTCTCTTGGCAGAAGGCTGACCTAGTACGTCAGCTGACTGAAGCTAAGCTACCTTGGCAGGAGACAGAGACAGACACAGAAACATCATACCTCAGTGTAATTTGTTACTTATTCCCTAAATCCAATACTTTCTCTCTTTAAAATGGGCATTTATAACTCCTCTTGCATGTGGAAACAAGACGTTAGACTGATTATCAACCGCATGGAAAACTGCCTAGGAGAAGGAACCATGACAAGTACAAATATTAACTTCCCTTTAAATAATTGTTTACATTCAGGACAGCAAAAACACAGAATCTTTCATAACTGGTATGGGTTAGAAACTACCCATTTTTGGGACCATTACACCTTTCCAAGTATTGGACCAAGACCAATGATCAGACTGAAAATTCTACACTTCAAATATTTCAAAGTAAATCAAAATGGAAGCCAGAATTCTTGAAGAGTAATGCAAGAGTTTCAACAACTGAAAATAAGGTAATCTCAGCTCCGCATCTGTAACTCAGATCAGTGTAAAGCATTCCATATTCCCTATGCCGCAATACTTCAGGAAACATAGCAAGTTATGTATGATCTGAACATATTAACTATACATTTCTTTGCTCCTGTCAATATCAGCCAGATGCTTAGCATTTTAATGTACTTTTCAATTGAATTGGTTTTTCAAATGAGTGCTACAGACTCTTGTAACTCATTGGGTCAGCTAACTCCTGATGACATCTTCAGTGAAGCCTAAAAGTAACTATCATGTCAGTACATAGCTAAAGCCTGATGGCATGGGCTAACAGATAAATAGCTTCCAAATAAGTTGTATATCCCATGGCTTCTTCTGCCTATGTACTTACTGTAAACAGCAAGGGATCTACCAGTCAGTGTAACTCCCATTTACAGTACATAAGAACAGCCATACTGGGTCAGACCAATGGTCCATCTAACCCAGTATCCTGTCTTATGTGTAGCAACTTCAGAAAACACACCCAACTGGATGCACAATAAAAAGGTCATTAGTTCAGTGAATGCTCATCTTTGTTAGCTGCCTGGAGGAGAAAGCCTAACATGATTTCAGAACACAAGTTGACTTTTGTGACTTAAATCATTTAAGCCAAAATTTAAAAGGTTCCAGACTGAGTCCACATGCAACATGCTTTTGATTGGGAAATATTAGCCCAGTTCTTAGTCCCCTGAAAAGAATGCATCCTACTGCAAACACTGAAATCTATTACAGTACAGGAGTTAGCCTGCGCTATTACACTGCAAGCTACTCAAAATGAGAGTATTTTTCTAGATGCACTTTTCAAACTAACAAATGGGAGTCTCTTCCAGCAGATTCTGAAAACACCCACAAGTCTCACTTCCCAATTACTTGGATGTTTATTCTTATTAACCAGCTACTGACCATTTTGCAACACTTCCTGTCTCCTTTCACTTGTTTCGCCAATCCATCCTTTAATGTCAGTTATTTTAACCCTAATATGATTAATCTATTTTTGCCGCTTAAAGACTATTAGAATATACAATACATATCCAACTGCAAGACAGCACTAAACATGCAACAATCAACCATGTCTACCAGATACTGTACTAGCATCCACCCCATTTCCAAACAAGACACAGAATCAGCCTGCTGTGGAATTTATAGCATCAAAAGAGTTTCCTGAAATGCAGGTCTAAGATGAAAAGTGAGCAACAGTCTCTTTGCTCTGACTTTGTACAGCACCTAGCACAAAGGAACCCTAGTCACAGATCACAATCCCAAGGTGCCACAGTAAATAAATGAATAAGTAGCAACAGTGTCCTGTTGTAAGCTATAATATAGTTCACCCTTCTTCACCCTGACATCTTTAAACACTCGCACTCATTTATTCGGTTATATAATAGTGACCAGCTGGGCCAAAAAAAATCACATACCATTCACAAAAAAGACTTTTAAAAACGCATTGCATCATCAGTGGAGGGCAGTATCACTACACAGTATGGACTGAACCAAACTATTACAGCTCTTCCACTGAAAATGGGTCTGAATCTTTTGTCAAGTGTTTGTAACCTCCTGTTGAGCAGAACTGCTTGCCAACGTCTAGTTTCATTATTAAGGTTAAGAATTTTGTCACAGGTATTTTTAGTAAAAGTCCTGGGCAGGACATGGGCAACAAAAAATAAATCACTGAAGCCCGAGCCCTGCCATGCTTGGGGTTGGGGCTGAAGCTGAAGAAGTCAGAGAGATCTGCTAAGTCACAAAATCTGTGACCTCCGTAACCAAATCGTATCCTTACTCCTTATGGAGACATGTAGCAAATAAAACCATTAAGATGTTTATTCTGTAACATGGGAAGCCCCATTGAAGTAAATAGGATTTTGCATAGCAACAGTACTACAGATGGAATTCTTACATTGATTATAGTATTGCAAGGATAACATCTTTAAAGTTGGCCCTGCAATTCTGCTACTTCCACAGAACAAGGTTCCTGCCCTGCAACTAGTACCCCTCTTTGGCACTGTACAACTGCTTAAGAGTGCCAGAAAAACATTTGAGTCAGTAGACTAGTGGATACTCATTCTGTTCCCACGCAGCTACTGAAGATTCCAGAGGACAGAAGGGAGAATATATTCAGATACCAGTTCTTCCACAAGCAAAGTGAGGCACAAGAGATAGCCTTCTAGGCAGGGGCATAAGGCATGTCTTATTGATCTCTATAGCCACTGCAGCCCACCTTCTCCCAGAGAGCTATGACTGTCAAGCTTCTACATACTGCAGTGTCTGAGGAAGGGAAGGAACCACAAGAACAGAAGACAGTTAAGAGAACCAAGACTCTAGGATAAGAGAAAAGTGAAGAAAGACATGAAAACAGATGCAAATTGCTTCATTTTAGCATGAAGATTATCAGCTTCTTTCAGTCATCAAGCCCATTAACTATCACAGCTATATGGATCAGAGCTGAAATATTCAGAAATACGACCACCATCTACTTGAAAGAGTCCTGGTGAAAGACACTAATAAATTAAGTTATAGCTCTTTAGTATTCAACACTTACCTCTAATAAAGAAAATACATTGGTGCTTTGTCAGCATTAGCACTTTTGTCAGACAGTGATGTAAAGAAACACCCCCTGATCGACATAAGTACCAGCACGGACAGCACTGTCTCCCACCTACATAGCTATCATTGCCGCTTCTAGGGTGTGGTTTAATATGCTGATGGGAGTGCTCTCCCCTTTTGGCATAGAATGGCTACATGGGAGACCTTCCAGTGGCACAACTGCAGCGGTACAGCTGAGCTGTGGTAAAGCCTGTAGTGTGGATGGAGTGCACTTCTTATTTTATATAAACACCACCAAAAGGCATCAGACTGAGGAGTAAGCCACAAAACTTTGTTTAAAAAGTTGAAATTTCACCCAGTTTTGACAAACAATTAAAATGCTGAAGAGAAAAATGGACTGTTTACCTTTTTGTACTGTAGATATATTTTAAGTAGATCTATTTTAAGATTTAAAAAAAAAAAGACCAAAGCCAATCTACATCTAATCTCAGAACAAGCCACCTTTCAGACATTTACTGGATACAAGTGACAGTCATTAAGGAGATTTTCAAAAGGCATAAATGGCAAGTAAGTGCGCAACTATCATTAGTATTTTTGCAACATCTCCCACAGAACTCCAAAGAAAGATGGCTTACAGTAGTGAAGCTGGCAGACTGATATTACTACTTTCCAGGAAAACCCAAGTGTCTTCAGCGCTGTACAAACACAAAAGATATGGGCCTGAAACGCTTACCGTCTAAAAACGGCATTGTTATAATATATCAGATTGAATATACCATATTGTAGATGCATTTTTGACAATTTTGCTCCCTCATTCATGCTGGAAATAAGTTCTAAAACTAGTTCCAATGTTTCCACTGCTTTTGCTTTTAACTGCAGAAGGGTCTGACTTTAAAATACAAAGCTTCAAGTTACCTTGAACGTGACTCTCTTTTATTTGAAGCCTTGAATTTGCCAACAATCATTTGTCTGCAAGAAGCATAGCCCCCGCGGTGGCAACGGCAGGGAACTTAGCATAGGCCAAACACAATCATTTTCACCACTGTATCACGCACGACCACAGCCGCTTGCACCTCCTGTAACTGGCACCTCCACCACCGCTATCACGCCTGGATCTAGCTTCTGGACCCGTGCCCTCTTTAAATGAGGGCTGCCAGGCTTTGCTTTTCAAAATCCAAACTCCTGCAACCTTCCTACTGGGCCTGCGGCCTTCCACACCAGGGAACGAGGCGAGAAGGGGGAGAACCAACTTCATGCACTCCTGGGGGCCCTTCCAGGGCCACACTCGGGCGGGCGGCTCTACCTGTGCAGAAGCGAGGCTGGCCCCGGGACACATGCCCAGGGCGAGAAGGGCTGTGGCTCGGTTCCTTCGCCAGCAGGGCCAGGCTCACACGCCCGACAGCTGCCCACAGACCAGACGCACTGACACCAACAAAACAGCCGTGCCCAGCCCCGCCGGCCCCGGCCCCGGCCCCGGCCCCTCGGGGTCGATCACGGCCCGGGAGGCGGCTCGAGACGCGGTGACACCCCTCCCCCCCGGGCTTTGCCCCGGTATGGCCCAGCCAGCGCGGGTCCGGCGGGACACGCCAGGGACTCGGCCCGGCCGCCGCCCCCCGGGGACCCCGGCCCCGCCGTGGGGGGGCCCCGCCTCGTGCCCCCTGCCCGCAGGGGCGGGGCCGTGACTTGCCCAAGGTCACGGGGCGAGGCGGGGATGGAACCCAGGCGTCCGGCCCCCTCCCCGCTTCGGGCCCGGCGCCTTCCCCAGCGTGGGGGGAGGGGCGGGGCCGGGCTCGGCCCGTGGCGGCGGGTACTCACCGCCCGTGGCCGCTCCGCCTCCCCCCGGGCCGCTCCGTCCGCTCCCCGCTTCCGCCGCCCCCCGCTTCATTTAGCCGCCGCGGCCAGGCAACTGGCAGCCTCCCTCCTTCCGGCCCGCGCGCGCTGCGCCCCGGCCGCGCGACGCCCCCCACGTGACCGTGCGTGCGCGCCCCCCTCCGGGACCATAGAGAGGAGAGGAAGCCGGGGGCCGGGAAGAGGGCCCGGGAGCGCACCATAGAGAGGGCTCGAGCAGGGAGGGGTGAGTCCCGGCAACCCATCGCCCCCCCGCGGCTCGGCGGAGGAGGGGGCGGGGCGGAGGGAAGGGCAGAGTCAAGGGGCGGGGCGGGACTAGGAGCAGCAGAGCCCGTGGGGGAGGGGAGCGCCTGGGCTCTGCTGCTCTCCCCCGCCCTGGCCTAGCAGCGGGTGGGGTGGGGTGGGGGGAGGGGAGCAGGCCTGGTGTCCCAGGGGTGCTGGGGCAGGCTGGCCCCAGATGTACCATAACCCGCCCCCCACCACCCGAGGGAAGGGGAGGGGAGGGGGCGGCACGGCCCCCTGGACCCACCAACTGGCCAGGGCGAGGGGGCCCGTCCCATGATGCTCCTCGCCCACAGGGGACCAGGCCACCGGTGCCCACACCCTCGCCCCACGGGCAGCCCACGCCGGAGCTGCCGTAAGGGGGGAAAGGGGCAGAACCGAGCCCTCAGTAGAGGGCCAGCCCCAGACCTGTGAGTCACTTGAGCCCCAGGCGGGTCACGGCCCTCCTGCCCTGCCCACCCTTTGAACGAGGGTGAGTTTCACCCACCCCCACTGAGCCGCGGTTCAGTTCAGTGGCCTAGCTATAGGGGACCTGAGTGGACCATGGCCCCCTCCTCTTGGAAAGCAGACCCACCCCAGCAGATTTTAAGCAATTAATCCCACCCGTATTTCCGTTGTGACACAAGGCCTGTGCTCAGCCCTGTCAGCCACGGGCCTTACCAAAAAAATACCAGTGCTGGCTCCACCTCTGGTGCAGCTCATGTTTGAATGCAGGTTGTTGCTGAGTCCCACTCCTTTGTCTTAACCCCCCCCCCCAAAAGGTGTCGTAACCACTGTAGGGGCTGTTCCCCTTGAGACACAGGAGCGCTTAGAAGTGATCCTACCTGGGCCTATGAAACCAATACAAACTTCGTAATAACTGCTGTATTATAGTAGTGTGTGCTTACTGAGACAGAGCACTAGAGGGATAAATCACAGTGACTTGAAAACAACGGAAGAGGGTTAACAAAGACCAAAGAAAATAAAACTAAAATTGAAAAAGGAACAATCAGTTTCTGCAGGATCCATCCACTAGAGAAATCATACACTTCTGTTCCATCCACTCCCCTGGGCTTTTCCCTCTCCAATTCCACTCCCTTCCCAGGGTGAGCTGGAGCAAGTTATTTCACCTCTCTGTGCCTCAGTTTCTCCATCGACAAAAGGGGGCCAATGATACTGCCCACTATAAAGGACTTTGTTATCAACTGATGAAAAGTTTTATATAAGAGCTAGTCATTATTATTACATGTAAACCACAGAAATTCATAGCAAATGCCCTTGCTACAACAAAGTAAAGGAGCATGAACTACTAAGTAACCTTTGATTCAATCATCTCGAGCCTATAGAATGAGCTTTCTAGTTCTCTAGCTATTTACATTGCTCATATCAGCACGGTATCTGAATGACTCATATTCAAACCAGTATAAGTAACCGATTCAATTAAGATGACAAAAAGAACAGGGTGTGTTCCCTCCCCCCAGTTACCTGTAGAAGAAATAAACCCAAGCCCATATCCCTGGTACGGAGAAGCATTTTGTATTTACATATAAACAAAAAAAAGGTGGGTTATGAGGCAACCACTGTGCAACTTCCATCAAATAAAAAAATACTACCTACTGGGCCTTAATAAAAGTACTATGGTAAAATTGCCAGCACCCGCAGGACATTTCTCTTACAGCTTCTCCTACAGCTCTTGAAGGCTGGAAACATCTACCCACCCATGAAATTTGAAAAAGTTTCTCTGAATTGCTACTGTGAAACAAAGCACTTGTAACCAGCAAAAAGACAAGTCACTCATGTCATGTCTCCTGATTTCCTATAAGTTAGTCATGCCTCCGATAGAAAGAAATGGTTTCAACTGCATAAAAAAAATCAGAATCCTAATATTTGGCACTCACTTTTCCCAGGTCTGAATGACTATGCAAGGTGCACGGCCGTGAAGACTCAGGCTCCTAGAATGTAACATAACCACAAATGGATCAAGTAGAGTCCTTGTTCAATCTCTACTTCATTTGTAACCAAAATCTGACAAGTTTTTCACTCTGGATCACTCTGTTCCCGATCTTAAATGTGCAGTAACCAGATGAAAATCAACACAGTTGCACTGTCCTGGTAAGGAGCTAAGTTGAACTGGGGTATCCCGTAAAACGCTTTTCTGTCAATCAAGTGTTAAAGAGCAGCACTGGTGGCTTAATTAATTAGTGAGAGCTAAATGCTGGCTTTTCCAGCTGGAGGCACCCTGGGGCAGTGCAGACGGCGGTGCTGGAGAAGGAGCCCCAGGAAAAAGCTGGGTGGACTCAACCAAAATTCCTCCTGGGGCTCCTAAAGGAGCTTGAGCAGAAATTCCTTATTCTACACCTGGCTAAATCTGCTGGCTATTGTGGAGGAGGCAGGGAGACTCAGCCATGGCTTTCCCTTATCCCTGCCTCTTCCTGCAACCTTTTGGGTAGCTAGTAAAGGTGGCAGTGGTAGCAGGGCCTATGCTGCCTACTGGGACCGTACTCAATCCCTACACGCGGATGCAAGTAGCAGGGGAGGCTTCTTGTACTCTCTCCCCCTTTCTGTGGTCCGACACTCTGGATCTTAGGGTTTGCATGGCACTAGGAATTGGTAAAACAAAAGAAGCAACAACTTAAAAAAATTAATTTCCTACCCCTAGAGGCTCTGGGCCAAGTTCCTCTTTCAGATTCACAGGTTCCCGTTTGACTTCATTCCCACTCGCAGCCTGGCCGTCATCGGGCTTTGCACACAAATCAAGCCAAGTGCAGATTTGCTCCTGAGCGTGGCCTCTTTTTTTTACCCGTCTCCTTTTCTAGTTCTTAGTCTCCTCCTCTCATTCCACTCAGATCAGGGCAGGGACCATCTTTCATTAGAGGTGCACCGTGCTGCCCTGACCTCTGGCTGGGGCCTACTGCAAGGCATATAATAAAATAAATAACTAAAGAAAAATTCCTTTCCCCCATTGCCCTCCCCATTTCCTTTCTAATTCCTTCCTAACTGGGTCATTCCTACTCTTTCATGGGAAAGTCTCTTTTGTTTGGTTTTATCTTCCTGTTTTGTGTCTCCACTTTCCCCCATCACTCCACACACTTGGCTAATTCTAGTCTCTCTTTTCCCTGCTGGGCTCTTTCCCCAATATTTCCCCTCTCTCCTCCCTTGGGCCCAAATCCTTGGCCCAAGCTTGCAGTGTATCTGGCTGGGGTTCTCAGGACTACTCACCACGTGGGTTGCAGAGCTGCTCAGCAGCCCTACAGATCCTGAACCCTCTCCTCTGCACAGAGCATTGGCTGCAGGATCCCTGTATCCGTGGATCCACCCACTGCCCCCAGCAGAGCAGTGCACAGGGAACCCTACAGGCTCCACAATATACTGGCTGGGCACCACGCTGGGGCCACCTCTACAAATCCTGCCTCCATCCCCACTGCACTGAAACTGGGCTGGTCCTGCTGCATCTTGGAGCCACCACACCCAAGGGTCCAATTTTTCTTCTTGGAGGTAATACTCTTCCCTCATTCAATACATGGGATTCTGGCTAATGTTAATGGGATTTCCTCATCGAGGATGACAGGAGAACATGCCCCCGTGTGTCTTGGTCTCCTTGCTTTCCCCTTCCCCAGGGCTAGTTGTTAGTAATTAGTCATCCATCCAATGCACAGCATGCAACACTGATCACATCATTCCCCCGGCTGTAACACAGAGATTTTACATTTTAAGCAAGATATTGAGCTAATTTCCACAATCTGATGCTTTGCTTGATGTGGTAAAGATCAGGGGCTCTCTCCCAACAGGGTTATTGCTTTCTTGTAACATATTTCCATAGGTACAAGGCCCTTCCCATGCTGATGACCCCGGCATAAAGGAGGAATGGATGAACATTAAGTCTCTAAAGAACTCTTGAACATTT
>ML675626.1:24030344-24056675 GCA_007922155.1 Mesoclemmys tuberculata
ATAGACATTTGGGCTTTTTCAGATGCCACAATTCTCTCTCTCTCCCTCTTTTTCACATGCACGTGGGTTAATGAAAACCAGAAGAGGGTTGATAGCAGATTGTTAGAATTTTCTTGCTATTTTTTATTAATTAATTAATTAATTTCTCACACACCTACCTGTCCCACGTTACATAGCTCAGTAACTAGTGTACAAATCTGAGGTTTTTTTCTCACCTCAGCTCTACTTTTTGCATGTCAATTTATTTTTCCACATTGGTCCCTGACACTATTTTCCATTGTATCTTATGATGTTAATGGAAGGCTGCCTTGCTGAAGAAAGAGAAGGCAGCTGCCTATGCAGCAGACTTTCTTTGTGATTTTGGCTTTTGCCAAAACACATGGGTGTCTGTTGGGATTAATTAGTCTTCATAAGGTATATGGGGATAGAAAGCACCACACAAGTGCACAGTGTTTATGAGTATTTAGATACCAGAGTAATGGTAGCATTATAAATACATAATTTAGTGAATAGCTGGACTGCAGACTATAACTTATTTTTGTCTGAAAAATGCCAAATGAACCGTTTGCAGGGAAGTCAATTTTGACCAATGTTGCTGTTTCAAAAAATATTTAGAAAAAAGTTTTGAAGAAAATCCTGTTTCAACATTTTCAAAATGAAAAAGTGCCCTTTTTTTGGGTTGGAACAACTTTTCGTTTCAAACTTTAAGTAAAATATAAATACATAAAAGGTCAAAATTGAAATGAGCCATTTAAAAATGATTGAAACAAATGTTTTGATTGGCCTGATATGAATTTCTTTTTCCAAGTTAATGAACATTTTTGAGATTTCAATTTTTTATCCCAATTTGGGATGGGAAAAAATTACAAAATCTTAAAAATGCTTGCAGAATGGGAAAACCACTTCACACCTAGCGCCAATAGCTAGCGCCTTATCTACATCAACTTTCATGAATAAATTCACACAGTATATTGCATTTTCAAGGGGACGGTATCTGACTATCCAAGCAACAAGAAGTGATTTGATAGTATTACATGACTGAGTCATAGGTGTTTTAAGGAAATGAGTTGGTCAGCTAACTTAATAGCTTTGGCAAGTGATGCTGGAAACTATTTCGAGGGGTGACCATGCAGTCAAAAATGGCGTAGCCCACAGAGTACACAGAGAAGACACCTTGAACAGCCTTCTCTCTAATCTAGTTTACATCTAATTTATCAGTCTTTCTTAAATACATCTAGACTTTTGCATTATCAGCAATGAAATAGATCCCTCTACCACTTGCGCCATGTTTATACTATGGGAACTATAATGGCACAACTATGGGTGTTATGCCACATGTAGTTTAGACACTGCCTACAGCAACAGAATGGGGTTTTCTGGAAGCATTTATCTGTAGTATAGACGCCGCCTACAATAACAGAATGGGGTTTTCTGGAAGCATTCTTCCAACCACCTAATTGCATCTATTCCAGAGATTAGAATTAGGTCATTTTTACTACCTCAGTTAGAAGTGTGGATTTTTCACCCCCCCTGAGCACCATAGCTATATCGACATAGCTTTTAAGTGTAGACCAGGCCTTTCATTAGGTAATTCTGTAGGAAAGGCTGCACCTTGAACAATAGACTGGGCAATATCAGTGCGTAGTTAAAAGCTCATCCCATTATCACAGGTTTGTTTTAGACCAATCCACTGTTTTATGTCTCCTTTTAAAAATGCAGCAAGTGCAATAGGAAAAGCTCTGTTAGCTTGTTTTTGCATAAGTCATTCAGTATATAACTGATGGCAATTCAAACCCAACTTCAGACTCTAATGGAGTGACTATAGTTTGTTTTCAAACCTAGCTACTTGTGTGCATTGTCCTCATGCACAGAATCACTGGATTATTTCCTAACAACTCCACCTGCTCTCCCCAGAACCCCGGCAGCGGGTGTTTCAGGTGAGAGTTGCTGTTTATTAGCAAAACTGTGTGAGGAACCAGGCCCTGGCAGTGGAGTGGAAGGTCAGGGCAAAGATGTGCTGGCAGGGCAGCGTGAATGGTCAGAAGATAGTAGGGGTATTGCAGGTCAAGCAAGCACAAGACCTGCACACACCATGTCTAGCTCTAACTGGAGATATATTAGGCCCAGCTGTTAACATCACTCTTTGCTGCGGTAGGTGCTGATTACACCAGAGGGCTACACTGTACCCACAATTACTCACTGCATCAGTCTGCGGCTTATATCGCTTACCTCTCATTTCTACTCCGCTTCCTCTCCACATGCAATTTCAGTTTAGCCTCCACAATCGAACTACTATATAGCCACTAGGTGGGGCTCCAAGATCAAGAAAATCAATTGGCACGGTCCCCTATTGAATGGGGTGCTCTGCGTTACCTGGTGTTCTATGCCTTCCTTCCCAAGACAAGCCCCTAAATGGAGGTACAGTGGCAAGGGTAAAGCAATGTGCTTGTGTGAACATATTGGGCTGGACAAGTCTCCCTTAGAGGACACACTTTGAAGGTGTATCATTTTCACTTTAAATCCATATTTGCATGTTGGTATGGAGGTTGGAATGGGTTAGGGTTGGGGTGAGGAGGCGGCTCCAAGTATCAGACTATGGTTATGTGAGCCTAGATATAGGGTGCAGAGGTTTAAGTAGAGGGTATGTGTATTATAATTGGGTGTCCAGATAGCAAGTGTGAAAAACCAGGACGGGGTGGTGGGTCATAGATGCCTATATGAGACAAAGCTCCAAATATTGGGAAGGTCCCTATACAATCGGGACGTCTGGTCACCCTATTTATAATATTGAATTGTGCATTTCATCTGAGAAGGTCAAAGATGTCAACCAACATTAATGAATTTCACCTCCCAACAGCCCTATCAGGTACATACATGTTGTTATTCCCATTTTAAAGATAGGGAAACAGGCCCAAAGCTACACGACTTGCCACAGATCACACAGAAGACAATAGCACCAATAAGAGCAGAACCGAGATCTCCTAACTCCCAGCCCCGTGCTTTAGACACAGTACTTCTTCCCCAAAGGGATCAGGTCTGTGTGTATGGACAGGTACATATGAGAGTGGGGACTGGGTATGGAAGCATGTGCAGATGGGGATGCGGGTTGGGTGGATAAATTGGAGCATGGAGCATCAGGAATGTGGGTAACCCACAGGTGTGCAGTGTAGATGACCTGCTTTCTGTTCGTTAGGTATTAGACCACAAGTTCAAGCTGAGTTGCAAAACCCTGAGTATTTGGTGGGAGAGATGAGCTCAGCCAGAGAAGAAGTACATGCGTATGTGTCTGTGTGTTGCACACGCATGCCTGTCCTTCTCTTTGTCTTCCCTATTAGTATTATTTATACAGTGCTTTAAGTGCTGCCTCTCTCTCCTCCCAGCTACTGCTCCTTCTGCTGGCAGCAGAGCCATTGTGCCAAGATGTGCTAGATTCGCTGCTGACTGGAACCTGTCCTTTCTTCCAGTGAAGATGAGCCTGCATTAACACCCCAGGGCAGACCCAGACACTCCTCCCTCTTTTCTTGTTGGGCTGTATGAGGGGGAGCTCAGAATCCAAACCTAGCTGTGGATCAGAACTTGGTGTCTGGGTTCAATCTCTATTCTGCACTGAGCTACCACCTCAGATCCAAACACACCCAGATTTCTGAATCTGACCTTTACAGCTCCAGGAACAAACACCACCTGCTTCTTCCCATCCCACCTATTCTAATCGCTCATTTCAGTCACCAGGTGTTTTCAAAATTTCCCACTCATTTGGCGCCCAGAGGAGGGATCCAAATTTTCCCAAAGTTCAGGGGTGTTTGGATCTGGTTATTGCGGCCAGAGAACCAAGAACAGGCAGGATAATCATTTTCAGAGAGAAAGCGGCATGAAGTACAACTCTTATTCATTAACACCATGTGCTGTCACAGTAACACGGTGCAGTCAATTGATTTGATAGCAGCCATCTGGGTCAGAGGAGGTAGGCAGGCAGAGTGCAAGCAAAAATATGAGGAATACACAGAAGGAATTAAATCAAGGTGGTTGGGAAATGGATATTCTTCTCTCCCCCCACCCCCATAGCTTGACATATGCCTGTTATTGATAGAGCCAAGTACATCCAGTTGCTGTGTGGCTTTGATCTTTAAGACCCGTTTTCAATCACAAAGCACATTATTATTAGTATGATGGTAGCAGCCAGAAGCCCCAGCTGATGCTCAGGGCCCCATTGTACAAGGTGCTGTACAAACAGCGAATGAACGTTCCTGCCCCGAAGAGCTCCTCAATTAAAAGAACAGACCTAAGAACCCGTGGATGAACCAAACGAGGGTAGAGGGGGAACGGGATGGCAAACATAATCGGATGTCTTAGCACAGAGTGGCGGTGTGCACAACTCAGTGTAATCAATCCATAGCCGTGAGCGTAGGACAGTATATTCCACGTATTCGCTATTTCTTGCTCCCAACCAAGAGTGGCCATTGTCTGGAAGCCACCAATAAGTGGAAGGCAGGTTTGTGGGGCTGTAGCCAGGGAAAGAAGCCCTGGGACCTGCCTTTCCTAGCTGCAGCCCTGAAAACCTGCCTGCAGCCAGGGGCCTGCCGCCCACACAAGCACCACACAGGGTGCACACATCCCTGCCCAACGGGGGAACCCCTGCTGGAGTCCCCGTCTGGGAAGGGAGACGGCAGGCAGAGCAGCAGCAGGGAGGCAGGCTACATCCTTGCTGCTGGGGCTTTCCATGGGTAGCAGAGATGCTGGGAGCCCACAGAGCTGCATGGCACATCTCCCTATGCGCTTGGGGCTGCATCCTTGGCACCACAAGACTGAGATCAGGAAAGGAAGCACTGGGGCATGATGAGGGTGGGCTCTCAGTGCCAGGGCAGGCACAGCCCTGAGAGCACAGGGAGTGATACCGTGCAGCTCCACGGGCCCCCAGCACCTCCACACTCCCCATGGAAAGCCCTGGCATCCAGGCTGCCTGCAACCCTCTGCCCCACCACAGTCCTGGGACCCTGGAAGGGACTCCCCCATGGTGCAAACCTGCCTGTGGAGGAGGCCTTTCTTCCAGAAAGAGGTATTAATAAGCAGCGTGCCTGCTGCCAGTCTTCAAATCCCATTAACATTAAAGTCAACAGGACGAGATTGGTTCCCAGCAAAATTATTGCTATTACCCAGAAACTGGTACTATCAGGGTTGTTGTGAAGCCCTGTCTGCTGTCATTGTAACTCACCCCCTGTGTAGTTGGGCTCAGGTGACAAAAGGGAAGATGGATGAATTCCCTGAAGAGGCCAGATCTTCTCTCCTGCCTCAGATTTCACAGTCAATTTCCTTGCAGGGTGGTTTATTTCTTTACTGGCTCCCAGATCACTGTCAGAGAAGTTCATTCATCCCCTAAAATTAAGCATCCCCTAGGATAGGTGGAGGAGGATCGGATTGCCCCAAGATCCGGGCTTGCATTTTTGATTACGCCCACTTTCCTGATCTTCCCCTTCCTTCAGCCGTCTTTCAAAAAACAAACAAAACAAAAAAAACCAAACCCGTCCTCCACAATTTTCTCCTGCCCATGAGATCAAGGAAGACAATGCCTCTAAACACACAGTACAAATGTCAGATTGCGGTTAAAGGGCAGTGCTTGATGTCCGATGGAGGGTGGGCGTTATAGAACTAGTAGACCAACCGTGCTGTTGAGAAATGCACTGGGCAAAGGATGAAGAATTTTTAATTTCTACTCTCGTCTGTGGAGAGAAGCCCCTAAAATTTGTGACACTAAAGACTGTCTTGACGACTTTCCAGGGATCCAAAGAGCCAGCACTAATTAAAATATAATCAGAACTAACTGAAGTCATTGAACAAGTAGAACCTTGCATGCCCCTAGGAAGCCTGATCACTGCCAACTGGTCCATCAAGGTTGAGGTTAAAAAGGAGATGTGTTTTAGCTACAGGTGCTGCACAGAAATTGATGAAATTATGGAGTGAGAAACATTGCATTTGGTGCCAATGTGAAAATTCACCAGACTAGTGTACTAACAGTATTATGCTATGGTCTGGATGGAAGCAGCTGCATTAAAGGAAACAGACCTCAGCAGGCTGGAGGCAGGAGAGATGAGTGTTCTTCAGAAGATGATAGTTATCAAATGGAATGATTTTCAGACAAATGAAGAAGTTAGAAGGCGAGTAGGATGGGAAGTCAAGGGCCGAGATTGGCTGCAATCAAAAAAGATTGTGACGGTAGCAACACTGGAGAAGACAAACAGATGATAGGATGCCAAAGAAAATAATGCAGACACAACCAAGGTCAGTCTGACCTAGAAGCCAACCACTAATAAGGTGGAGGGACATTGAACACAGAGACATAACCAGGTTGGGCTTAAAGGAGGAACGAGCTTTGGACGAGAAGGAATGGTGATGCTATATGGCTCCCCATGTCTGCAAAGCTGCTTTGGGAGGAAAGATATACACACACACATACTCTTTAATCAATTAACCTTAGTATTTGCTTGTATTTTCCTTGACAGATGTATGGAAACTGCAGTGCCTAACTGTTGTAGTGAATGAAGAGGTAGGCAGATAGATAAGGTATGTCTAATGATGGCGTATTTATACCCACTAAGATAGGCAAGTGAAGGATCAACTAAGGACATATTAGAGCAGAGATATAAAGAGCCATTGGGAAGAGAAACCTCTCATTTGCTCAACCCAGGGAGGAAATATGGTTCCAAAGCTGCTGCGGTAGGGCTCAGACCCAGATGCAAGGAGGAGCTGGGAAGCAGTCTATCCAGTTAAGCAGAAGGACAAGCGACTTTGTAAATTAAGGACTGTTGGTTTTCTTGCCCAGTTGATGCAAACCACCCTTTGTCTGCCACGTCACTGTTTTGTGTGTGTTTCGACTAGGCTGAAGAACGCCACAGCCCTGACTTCTCCACATGCTGAGCCAGGCTGGAGAAGCATTCAGTGCAGAGGGGATGAGTGTCAGTTGGACTCACTGCAATGCTGTCTAACCAGATGGCATTGCTTGTTGGGCTGGGCTCATCAGCAGTGGAAACACAAAACCCAAGGCAGACACACAGCCAGTGGAGTGAACTCGCATCCCTGTGTTCTGGCCTGTTGGAATCATTCACCTCTGAAGAAAGATCTAGAGAACAGTGGAAATAGCTGCAAAGAGCTTTGCAGTCCAGAGTCACTGACCACTGTCAGACCCCTGATTATAATGGAAAGCACTTTTCAACCATTCATTTGTGTGTTGTTCTGGAAAGCAATAGACTCCAGAGAAATCTCTTCCAGGGGGATTAGGGTGTTTTCCACTTTGGGGCTCCTGCACGCGGCTGTGTAATTTTGATGGTGATGGCAGATTTATGTTGCAAACACAACGTCTCGAAGGAGACACACACACATCAGATCTGGCCAAATGGAAACATCTGTCTGACAGCACGGCATGAAAAACAACGCATCAGTCCTGGACACATCCAATCCAGCAGCAGCCATGGCCAGGCAGGGCCAGAGTTAGCAGCATCTCTCTGAAGAGGGCCTTTGTGTTTTACTGGACTTAGAGCAATGCCAGGATCTGGGAAATCGCTTTAATTGCCTGAGTGTTTCCTAATGTTTGGCTCCCGGAGGCTTTATTTTTTACTCTGTGCATGATATATCAGGATGAAACAAACAATCCAAATTGAGAAAAAGAGCCTGAATAGAAGAGGACAGGGAGCAAAGAAACTGAATTTACAGGGCTACAAATGAGAGAGCTCTTGGGGCTGGCTTTGGTGTTTCTTTTCTGAAATATGGGACAGATATTTGGTGGGGAGGGGCGGGGGGGGGGAACAACAAAAATAAAAACTTGAATGGTCCTCCTTAGGGTCTTTATTTCTGTACGCTGTCATCCATGCACATCCCACCCAGCCACACCTGGCTCCCCTGGGATGACATGGGGTGTAACCAGAGGTGAAGGGAGCTAAAAGCTTTGAAGTTCAGCACCCCAAGTCTGGCTCTGCAGCTGAACCTTTTGGGACTGCAAAACTGGTCTGAAAAAACAGCCTGAGCTGCTTTCTGTGCTCAGAGCACCATAGCAAAGCTGAACGGAAGGAACCATTTGCAGTGCACAACAGGGAGTCTCCCTGGTCCTACAAAATTCAGGAACTGCACTATAGAGTCTCAAGCACCATCTACTGGCATCTCCCCTATTAACTATTTGTATGTATGGTTCTGTCATGGTAAAATTAGGCAAAATTCACAGAGCAGTCATGGTAAAAATGTACAAAACCAGGGTCGGGGCATGGCAGGGCTGAAGCCAAAGCCTGAGTGGGGCTGAAGCTGAGGAGGTTGTGGACATTTGTTAAAGTCACAGAATCCGTGACCAAATTGTATCCTTAATTATTATTTGTCTGCAGTTGTAGACAAATTGTTTGTTGTAGCCGTGGTGGTCCCAGGATATAAAATACACAAGATCGGTGAGGCAAAATCTTTGCACCAACATCCCCCGCCGGGACAGCATGGCTGCACGCCTCATATAGCTACAAGACAATGGACAACACTCAGATAGCCACCACAAACACATCGCTAACCTCGTCCCTTTCATCCTTACCCACAATAACTTTACATTCATCCGCGAACACCTTGTCCGAACCATGGGAAGAGCCAAGGTTACTCGTAGGGCTCCCCAACACGCCAACCTCTTCATGGGCTACCTTGAGGAAGAATTTCTGGAAAAACGCAACATGAAACTGATGATGTACATGAGATATATTGATGCTATTTTCATCCTCTGGACAGATGACCTAAACGCCTTCTTAGGTTTCCACAACATTTTCAATCACCACCACCCATCCAACAAACTCTCTCTAGAACATGCTCATACCAGCATCCACTTTCCTGGACACCACAATCAGATTCAACAATGGAAACCTTCAGAGAACAATATACAAGAAACAGGCAGATTGCCACACCTACTTTCACAAAGCCAGCAACCATCCCAAACACACCAAGAAACCTGTTATCTACAGCCAGGCACTCAGACACCACAGACTATGCAAGGAGAAAGTCCAAGGGACAAACTAAAGCCACCATTGCTAAACAAGGACACTCCACCGGAGGACAGGCCACCAAACACCCTGAGAGAACCTGTTTCAATACAGAACCCCCTCCCCCAGCTGTCACTTACCACCCCACACTGGAATCATATAGGGGTATCAAACAACTACAGTCCACGCTCGATGGGGATCCCATCCTGAAATAAATAATTTTGAACTCCCTTTTCTGGCCTTCAAACACGCCCCCAGCCTCGCCCAGTTCATCATCAGAAGCAAGCTCCCCACAAACCAGGCCATATCAATTCACTTGGCCACCCTACAGGCACTTATTGAAACTGGAATGCCCTATAGCAGTAGGTCCCAAACTTTTTCATGCCATGCCCCCCTTTGGGCTCACTTCTGTTAACGTGACCCCTGGAGAAGGGTTGGAAAGGTAGAGAGCATCCGCCCCACACTCATCCTGCAGTAGCTGCTCCAACTGGTCTTGGCTCCCTGCTCCGGGCATCGCGACCTGGCTCCTGGCGCACCAGGTCACATTGCAGCCCCTGATCAGGGACTGGGGGGGGGATGACCATGTTAAATTTGAGTGAGTAGTGTTGCGATCCAACATGCCAGGGACTAGGCCGTAATGCCTGGAGCAAGGGGCCAAGGCCAGCTAGTCCCAGGGACAGAAGCCACTTCAACTAGGATATATTCTGGCTTCCTTGCTTTTTCTCCCCCCCCCCTTTTCCCTGGTCTCGTAACTGCCGTACCTTTCCATGACCCGCCGCCCTGCCCAGTATTGCAAATACTGCCTAAGCATTCTTTGAGCACAGACCAGTGATGCTTAGTGCCTCCTCGAGGCAGCAAATGCTAATGTTTAGTAGGCCCCAGATAGCCTTGTTCCAGCTGTGTTTACATCCCTCCTACCGCACTGAACTTTGGCCTGTTATGTTCATAGCCTGCCTGCAGCGAGGTTAATTCAAAACGTAAAATACTCTTGCTGGAAGGCCACAGCGTAACACGACTTTATTTTGTGGAGTCCAGAACCCTAACGCACAAGAACCAAAGAAAGAGTGAGGAGGTCCCCCCAGATAAAGTGGCATTGCAGCCTGGTGCCCGGGATCCCAGAGCGGCTCAGGTCTGGCCCAGCTGCCCCTTTATCGGTCTACAGAGGGGCAAACAAGCCATGCCTGAATGATGCTGTGCCCCGCTTCGGTCACTTGAAAGATTGGGGGGGTGCAATTCAAGTGATCGCTTGTCATTGTAACGCAGCTTGCGCTACACCACGTGGCCAGCCCTGGTTAGACCCACCCCACCCCAGGGGTCGGGCTGTCAGGGTTTGTTCCACTTTCCTTGTGGGCCTGGGCTTTCTGCATGGCAGGGAGCACCCATTACCTTTGGGTCCAGCCTGCAGCATTTGGTTTCCTCCGGCCCCTTGGCCCTGACCTAGGGTCTGTGCGGGTTGGTAGTGTTGAGTCTCCTACTTCCTTGGGTCAGTGCTGATCCACAGGCTGCACTCTGGGACTTGATTGGTTATTAGCCCAGCAAAGAGCCTTGCAGCAGAGGAACCTTTGGCCCCTTGAGGGGATTAGGAAAAGCAGTGTCTGTGCCTTTCTTCTTCACCCTCTCTCTGTGCCTCCCCACAACCAGAATTGCTTAGGCTCAAGGTTCCCAGTGAAACATCCCATTAGATACCAGAGTGGAGGGATGTGCTCAGCTGATGCTGAGGGAGACATAAAAACTCCCGGAGCATGTTACACATTTTCGCTCTTCTCCACAGTCCCCTGCAAATCCACCAGAGGAAGGAGAGACCAGCAAAGAGCAGGGGGAGAACTTTTCACAGGAGAACACCTATAAAAAAAGATGGCGCCCAAGGCAATTGACTGAGCAATAGTTTATTATTAATAAATCACGCACACTTTGCTCCGTGTGCTGGTAGAAGCAAACGGATTCAACGACTCATTCAGAGGGTCTGGCAGAGTTTACATTAAAACAAACCTAAACCCAGCCAGTGTCTCTGCCGGCTGTGCTGAGCAGAGGAAACTAATCCACAAAAGCTCTTTAATCTAACTGTGGCATTTAATCTTCCAGAGAGAAAGACATGGTCTATGTCATCACACTCTAACTGGCCGGGGTGACACTTTCAGGCAGGAAGCCAAAGCCGTAGCATCACCTTGCATGGGCGTCAGCTCTTTTAGAGATATCAAATTGTGTTTCATGCCGAAAAGTAACTCTAAATGGCATCCTGGGTTGACTCCTGCTCAGATGTGCTTTGTTTACAAGGAGGAGATTTTCTTCTGCCTAACAGCCCATGTTGCTAATGTAGCCTGGGATCTGAGGGTCAAGTTTGGTTCTTTCTATTTATGCATCATCATAATAAGGGTAATAAGGGTTCTTCAGGACAATTCAGGCCCTCAGTTCAACACCTCCATTGCTAATAGACAATGTCTTTTTTGATGCCTGTGCAACCTCTAACTTTCAAGAGGCTTGCCAAAAAGGTAAGTCATTAGAGCTCATTGAATTATTCTGTTGATAATGCACAAGGAGGAACAGATGCTGGCTTCTCTCTTTGCTGTGCTGGCTGCTCTTCTGTGTCAGAACATGGGCAGTTTCACATAATGGGTTCCCACCAGTGAAGGCATCTTCTGCATTGCTCGTGTCTATCTGTGATGGAGTGTCCACCCCACACAGGAGTGGAAGGGGTTATTGGAGGCCTTGTTGGCCTGCCACACCCCATCCCAGAAAAGAGCAGTGGAGATGAGTCCTCCAAACAGCCTAGAGAGGCTACGTAGGAAGCAACCAATTGGAGAGAAGCTGCATGGAGCAGCCAGTCAGGGCCCAGCAGGCTAGTACAAAAAGAACTGCAGGGGGCAGAGAGCAGAGCAGGAGGGTCAGTTGCTGTGGGGAGCCCAAGAAGTGAGGAGTGTGTTCCTAGTAGGCTGCAGCAAAGGTAGTCCTCTAGACAGAGCAGTTGCTGGCTGGGACCAAGAGGTAGTTCATGGCTGGCTGCTGGGACTTCCTCGCTGAAAGCCCTGAGGAAAGGGCAAAGAAGGTGCTGGAGCCACAGGGAAGTGGCCCAGGGAATTGAAGAAACATTGAGGGAAATTAATTAAATGCAGCAGAAGGCTGCTATCTACAGGGCCCCTGGGTCGGGACCTGGAGTAGCAGGTGGGCCTGGGTGCTCCCCATTTATCACCGGGGAAGTGGCTTGACTAATGAGCAGTGGTACCCATCCCCAGAATGGGGAAATACAGATGACGACACAGCCAGAAGGCTGAGCCATGAAGAGGATGCTGCAGAACTTGGACTAAGATTGGTCTACATGCAGAGACGACAACAGGAGAGGCTCCACCAGGAGAGGGTGCACCAGCTGGCAGAGCTGATCCCCATGACGGGTGGCAGGAGATGCTACGTGGTGAGTGGACGCTGACACCCTCTATCCATCCATGTCTGCAAGATACACTAGCCAGGCCACGTCTCCCCTGTTGTTGCTTCGTGATTTCATAACCAGTGATTCAAACAGCAGAGCTGCTTTTTCACTGGGAAACCTGGACAGGCGGGAGAGAGAGAGAAAATCCTTCTTGGAAAACATAATCCACCCGCAGTGAGTCACATTAAGAAAATAGCCACGTTTGTTCTGCCATGTTATACTGATAGCAGCAGCAGGGGAACCGTTTAACAGCTAAGAAGATTCGGTTTGCTATGGTTAATTTGCCATTGTGAATATTCTCCTTACAGGCACAGGGCAGAGGTGAGTGCACATGGTGAATTTCAGGCTGAACCAAAAACACTGAAAACCTAAAGTAGCTTCCCCAAGGGGCAGGGACCAAAGATGTTCACATGAGGGGGGATTTTTTTTGCCTTCATTTGGATAATTTCCCAGTAATTAAAAAGTTATTGCATTGGCTTCAGGGCCTACGTCCTATTGCTGATCGCTGAAGGTTTCTTTACTATGGTAGGGTTGTGTCAGTTTCCCCATTTTACAAAAGGGGATCGAATACCTAACCACCTCATAGGGGTATCACAAGGGTTCATTTGTTCCAAAGCACTTTGCAAGCTTCCACTACAAAAGCACTGAAAGCGATGTGATCCTAATCAGCAGCTGAGATGCCACCTTCAGAACAAGAATAGAATCCAGACATACCCCAAGACCAGCGGAGACAGCCCTGCTGCTCTGGCATGGACCCCTCTGCGTGAAAGACGCTTCCTGCAGAATCTCTCTATTGATCGTACTTCCACGACTCCTGTCACCATGGTACCTAAGTATCACACAGCAGTTAAGCTTCAAGAAGCCTGTCCACAAAAGATTCTAATCACATTGTCTCGTTACAGGGGGCATTCCTTTTGACCTTCCCCCTCCTCCTCACAGTGTGGCAGCACCCCTAGGATTCAGTTGTGAATTATTGCATTTCTAGAGAGCTATTGAAGCAACCTATAAATAGTAATAGAGAATTTTATCCCTGCTACAGAATTCTATAGGATGCTTCAAAAACCCTGTAGAGAATTTCTTGAGTTCCTATTTCTCTATTAAATCCTCTAGGTTTTTTGAGTGATTTCTATAGAGCCACATTACATTTCCATGTCACCCCATTGATTTCATTTCTATTCAGTTCAATGGGATTTTTCCATCCGGGTTGCTCTTAGTGTTTCTCCTTTCTATCTGCCCCATTCTGTGGGCTCATCCACCTTTTGTACCACCTTCTGCTCAACAAAATGTTAGCAGGCTGAGGACTCTTCTTTCCACCAATAGGGATCCAGGCTGTTTAGGGATGGAAGTGATGTGTCAGGACTATGGTGAAAAATGGGAGTTCAACGGGGGCCCTGCATCCAGACAAAATGCAGATGTGAAACACAGCAGTTTTTTGGGGAACTACTGGCCAGCAGGCTGTAGTGGATCCGTTTCCTCTCCCATATGTCTCGTCTTTCATCTTCTGCTGTTTCATGCCATCTCGTTTGCATGCCTCAATTAAACATCCATCCGGAGGGGAAATCTAACTCCCACTGTATCAAACGTTGAGGACCTGGAGCAGTTGCTCTTATAGTGAAGCTGCAGCTGTGGGGTGTAACATTGCTTGTGTTTTAAGCACATCCCCTGCTTGCTCCAAGGGACATTTATTTCCTGGGGTGCTATTTAGGAGGGACTGTTGCTAAAAAACATTGGCTCAGCTGACTTGTGTAGTGGGGGATGCTCAGATGGATCCAGTCCCTGCCCCTGGAGAAGAGCCAACAGCCAGGCCTGGAGAAGGCAGTTCAGAGGGAAAAAGCCGCTATCATTCCTGGCTCATGAGCATTACGTTATGTGGCTAGCTCCCCTCTCTGGGCAGTGAATTACCATGCAGCGGGTACTGCTCCCCGCCCGTGGCTTTAATACATGGCAGTGGGGGCCTGGGTAGGAAAACAGCCACGGTGGGGCTGGGGGGGGGGCCTGAAGGGCATGTGCATGGGCTGAAATCCACAAGCGTTTGCCCCATTCCTGCCCATGCCAGTCTGCCATGAACATGTGCCATTCTGCCCTGCAGCCAAGCACACGTGCAAGCAGGAACAAGGCCCAGGCTTACAGGCGTGCTGAGCCACTGCTCTATCGCCTGGCCCCAGTTATACGACAGGCTCCACGGGGCCAGGCTCAGGGTTCAGTAACTCCAGTGTCTGCTGTTACAGGAACCACGCAGCAGAGCAGAAGAGCCTGAGAACAACAAATCTGCCGCCCTTTTACCGCGGGAATGCAAGGATTTAACCTATGATTTAAGCTGCCTTGTTGCCGCAGGAGGAGGAAGGTTAAAGGAGCTTTGCTGGGATCAATGCTGAATTCTCTAGCCTTTGGCTGATGGGGATGTGGACCGAAATGAGGAAAGGGGGCCTTGAACATCAGCCCTCTCTAGCAGCTCGGCCAAGCAGCCGGTGTTGTCCCCATGAGCGCCTACAGGCATGACGCTGCTACACCATTAACCGCACGCCAGGACACATCCCTCACTCAGCGGAGGTGGCCTCTTCTGCTGAACCCAGAGGCACTGCCCAGCAAGATGGGGTGTGGAGGGGGGGGGAATCAAGCCCCAGAAGGGTTTCAAACGATCCATGGCATTGGAAACAAAGATTCAATGCCAACCCTCCAACCAGGAGGTCAGTTCTGCAGAGGGCAGCGCTCCTTGGACGCCTGTGGAATGAAGCGGTGCTGGGTGGGCCGTGTTTGCTGACGGCTCCAGTGCTCCCTCGCCGGCCATGCTGTCAATTACAGAAGGAGATTTCGGCTCAGGGTTGGCTGGGTCATGCTCGTTCAAAGGAAAAGCCTGGCGGATATTAGCAAGAGCTGCACGCTGGCATATGGAGCTATTGTTGCTAGAATCCCACAGAGGCAGGGCACAGGGATACAGCGAGAGCTGGCAAGAACTGCAAATATTGACAGACATGCAACGCATACGGTGTGCCTTCCCCACGCCGATGCTCAGGGCAAGTTCATCCTCGAAAGAGTTCATCCTCTTGGTAAAGAATCCGCCCAGCCAATCAGATGATTTCCTTCACCCCAAGAGCTGCCAATTCATAAATGATACAGGGATTAGTTATTGTTTTCCTACGGAACTTCCTTCCCGCCCGAGTCTGTCGCTTCCATGTTTATTAACCTTCAGAGCTTACTTCACAGCCCGGGAGGAGAGGGATGGGGGGGAGGGGGTTAGGTGGCTAAGCTGGGCCACAGGAGAGTCCGATGCAATTCCCAGCTCCACTACAGCCTCTCTGAGAGACCAGGCCCAGTTTAAAGAATTTTGGGATGCTGTGCTCTCTGGAAAGGGGGGCCCTGTGAGCGCATGTGAGATTAAAAATTGCCAGCCTAGGCGAAACTTCAGTGTGCCGCCCTCCCTTCTTGCCCCCCAGCGCAAAGGTTCTCGGCTAGGGGACGTAGGTAGAAACATGGGGGCGGAGCGACAGTCACAGCACCACTCAGTCGGGTTTGGCTGCGACCTGCTGCACAGGGTTGCAGTGCCAGCCAGGGTTTTGTTGCTGCAGCCACTGCTGTTTCTTTTTCTGGTGGTTGGGGGGGCCCTCCTGAGACGGGGGGCCCGTGCCAGGGCCCTGAGCGCACAGTCGTTAATCCAGGCAGGTGTGACACATTGGACAAGTCACTTAGTCGCTCTGTGCCTCAGTTTCCCCATTTGTAAAATGGGGATAATAGCACTGCCCTGCCTCACAGGGGTACCGCGTGGATAAATGCACTGACGATTGTGAGGTGCTCAGACACTAGAGTCATGGGGGCCACATAGGCACCTCAGAGAGGTAGGTTTTTGTTATGTGGTTTGATCTGATGGGTCTGTTCATTAGTGTATTTTAAAACGTCACCCAGGGTGACTAGAGCATGGGCCAGCTGTGTTTGACTGGAGAGCAGTGAACATTCAGCAGCTGAAGTCCCCTTTTCCCCACCGATCGGGGACGGGTGGGCAGTGCCTCCATCCTGAGCTGGCAGGACCAGTTCTAAGGGGGGGGAAGATAGGTCCTTCCCCATGGCCCATTCGTAGCCCTTTCCGGAGTCCCTCAAGAAGGGGTGACAGTGGTTTCTGGGGTGCCTGCCTCTCCCAACCGGAGTGGGAAGAGATCTCTGCACTGGCTGCTGCACCTAGAGCCATGGGATAGGCCTGGAAAAAGTAACACAAACAGGTGGGGCTGAGCCCCCAAGCCCAGATCAGGGGGTTCGGTTCAGCCCTGTTGCAGACAGATGGACTAGACCAAGCCAGACAGAGGCACAGGTTGTGGGTAAGGCTGGCTCTCCTCTCGCAATGAACAAACGCCAGAGTTCTGGAGCCTGGGGAAGGCGAATTGCCTAGTGTATGATGACAGAGCACTGCTGCGCTCTGAAAGCCGCACAGTAACGTGCACAGTAACAGCCTAACACAGCAGCTCTGTGCAAACCCCAGCAGAGCTGGGTTCACGACAATGGGTTTCTGTCAGGAAAAGGCTAATTGACTGAAAGTGAAACATTTTATGGAAACTGTCCATTTCAACAAAATTTCATCTGGGGGGAAGGGGGATTTTTAATAAGTTCGATACTGTCTAGAGCATTCTGGAACCAAAGGCTCTGATTTTTCATTTCAAAACAACTATATACTTAGAATGGTTTTGAAATGTGCCTTGTAAATGTATCCTGACACTTTGAAAAAAATGTTGGCAATTGGAACAAAATGTTTCATTCGACTGAAGATGAATGTCTTTCCTCCAAATTTTGTTTCACGGGAAATGTCCATTTTTTTCCCATTCTGTTCTGAATGGAAATTGAGTTCTGCAGAATTTTCTGCAAAACAGAAAACTGGGTTGCCACCCAGCTCCGAGCCAGGGTCACAACTATCAACTCCTGAGACCAGAGCAGTTGCACTAATGTTTCCTTCTGCTAGCTCTGTAGAGCCTCTGCAGCCACAGGACAGGAGTTGGGTTCTGCCCCTTCTCATGCAACGTCAGTTCTAGCTTTGCAATAGAGGGAGCACAGATTTCATCATGGACCTATATAGTCTGCAGAACCTTTCTGTGATGACAATGCATGAGAGGGTTACAACACGGACACCTCTTCTATCTCTGAACATCTGCTAAAAAAATCCCCTACCCCAAGCAGTTTTGACTCAAAAAAGGGAAAAGTCTATTAAGGCCTTTGCTATTGATTTGAAGCGGAAGGTGCTCAGATACCACAGTGATGAGTGCGGTAGAAAAGAGAGCGAGAGAATCAGTCCAGCGTGGATCTCAGATCTCAGGCTGGCAACTTGAAAAAAACCCAAAACCCTTTTCCCTTTAAAGTGACCCTGTTTGGTCTGAAATTAGAGACACCCACTGGAGCTTCCAGTGGTGACATTTTTACTGTCACTTCGCAGAGCAGAGCTGCACTTTAAATCAGTGCCCGGGACACCTTGTAAACCCACCCTGCCACTGGGGATTTATACATTGTCATATTTGCTACATATCTGACCAGTGACTAATGAATTTCTGGAGTTCTCGTCCATCCTTACACAAACTCCACACCCTGTGAGGACAACGTACCCTATAGGGACCCCTGATATTCTACGGAAAGTGTAAGCGACTCTATGAGACAGTGGTCAAAGCACAATGTCTAGAATGGCCTTAGTCTGTATGTGGGATATGGCTGAAACAATCAATCCATGTGGGAGAAATGCAATTCTTACCTCTTCCTTGCCCTAGTTCATTCAGGATCCTCAACACCAGCACTAAGGCAGACCAACAGCCGCACTGCGTCAGTCAGTGACGTGCTTCGGGGCTGGAACTTGGGGTGCTCGTGCCCCCACGGGCTGGAAGTGGATTCCATCATATACACAGTTTACAGTTTGGTTCAGTGGCTCTCAGCACCCTCGCTATAAAAATTGTTCCAGCACCCCTGTGGTGGGGGAAGAAAAGGGGTTTCACTTCACCAGGAGTGATTCATCCAGGAGTTTTTATGATGCAGTATGCACCAGACAGTGTCATCACAAGGTGGAGTCCCGGTTTCCTGCCAACATACAAAATGGCATAATGACACCCCATATGCTTAAACAGCAGCTGCAGTCAGATACAGCATTCTTCTTTACTACAGCTCCTAAACTATTACATGCTGTTGCTGTGCGCTGCCAAACCGATGATGCGTTTTACCCCAGAGGTGGCTGCATTGCAAAAGTGAGGGGATCTTTACTTACTCTGTTTTGGCAATCTTTTAGTGTAAAAGGCATTATGGAAATCTAAGGGTTCACGCTTTGTTCATTCCACTGTTAGCTAGGGCTATGCCAGTTACTTTCTTCTGATTTTTATGGCCCTCCGATTAGAGAAATGAGGCATTTTGGACAGTATTTCCTTTTTATCTTTTCATGCTTTTCTGTTCACTTTCCCTGGAAAACACTCTCCAGATGCAGGTTTGATCTCCCTCTGGCCTGAGAGAGGCAGAAGGTTTAAAAATAGCCCCCCTGGCCCTGCCCAAATAAAATGAGGCTGTGTGTGTCTTATACAGGGAAATTAGCCACTCCGCACCCCCTTTGAAGCCCAAAGAAAGAACTGTGCAAAATTAAAATTACAGTGCAACAGCCTAGAAAGAAAGAAGCAAAGAGCTCCCTATAGAAATACATTTCAAGAGGCAAAGCCAAACTCCCAGTGTTGCTAAGAGAGTAAGGGGATAGGAGGTGCCAGCTGTGTGCATAAGTCCTGGTGGGAAGAATGTGCCAGTGCTGGTTTTACTCCTCTTCCCTATTCGGAAAAGGGACAAATCCCACTTCTACGGGGCTGTCAAAGCCTCAGATCCCACCCCATCCAGCTCCAGCTCTTGGAAAATGCCTGGCTTTACCTGCATGGGGAGAGAGGAATCTGCTGGAATAGACCATCACGGCTCTGCTGTCAGCCCAGACCCAACACCCGCTTCACTGGGGACCGGCATGGACACCTCAGTGGTCCAGCCTCTTTTTTTTTTTTTTAAACAGCAGCTAAGATGTGCCTTGGCATTAAAACAACACAGCTTCTGATTTACATTCTAGCATCTGCAAGGAGAGCAGATCATCCTCACAGCTCTCTCTCTCTCTCTCTCTCTCTCGGTGAGGTTATTAGCTTCTATCGCACAGCACTCCAGTCACTGTCGAGCTGTAATTTCACATGCCATGGAACTTTGGATGGGTCTGGAGAAGACCGACTCTTGCTCGCAGCTTAAATTCAATCGCTGACAACCCAAAAGACTCCAGTGTCACAAGGACCACTTAAAAGGCAATCAGTAAATCAGTGCTTGAATTTTCACAGGAAGGAAAATAACTTGGACAGACAGCTGCACCAGGATTATTTCCAACAGAACACTCGTTTCCCCATCTACCTGCCAGCAGCAGCTTTAATGTACGTTAGGGTCTTTAGCCTTTGGACTTGGAGGCAGCTTTCTGCAGTAACTGACTCCTATCTTCACTTCTATCTGTGGTCCTTGAAGGCTGTTTGTCTGCCTGGTGAAATGACATACAGCCCAGGGAGCATGGCGATTGCTTTTTAGAGGCTGTAAATGTGTGGGCACTAGCAAAAAATCAGAATGATGCTGTTACAGTGACAGGGACCTCTGTGTCGAATGCAGCCCCATCTGCTCGGCTGCATGGAATCTCTCTGCGTGTCTGATGACAGCTTCTCACCACGACCACTTCAGAGTTAAGTGCATCTATTATTTATGCTTTGGGGTCGGAAAAATCCAGCACCGCACAGCGATGGATCTGGGTCAGTGCATTTCTGTGCCCTGTCACGCCAAGAACGCCACAGATCACACCAATGCCACGTTTGAAGGCCTCGCTGACACCAGTGATGTATTGGTCACCTCCTTCCTGGGGTGCATCCTGGCCACGATGTGCCTGGTGGGGATCGTGGGCAACATCTACACGCTGGTGGTCGTGAACCTCTCCATGAGGTTCACTGGCTCAATGTACATTTATATTGTCAACCTGGCCCTGGCTGATCTTCTGTACCTGTTGACCATCCCCTTCGTGGTCTGCACCTATTTTGTGAAGGACTGGTACTTTGGGGACGTGGGATGCAGGATCCTGTTCAGCCTAGACCTCCTCACCATGCACGCCAGCATCTTCATCCTCACCATCATGAGCACTGAAAGGTACCTAGCCATAGTCAAGCCATTAGACACCCTTGGGAGATCCAGAGACTACAGGAGGACTGTCACCTGTCTGGTGTGGCTGGTGTCCTTTCTTCTTGCCCTCCCCACCATGATCCTCATAGATCTGAGGACGAGTGACCAGGGTGGGGTGACCAAGCGCATGTGCCACCCCACGTGGCAGATGGAGACCTACAAAGTGTACCTCACCATCCTTTTTAACACCTGTGTCCTGGCCCCTGGGCTCGTGATCTGCTGCTTATACATTAAGTTGGCCAGAACCTACTGGAGATCTCAGACCGCGGTTTTCACCACCAAGGAAATGAACCGGTGCCCCAAGCAGAAAGTGCTGTACATGATATTCAGCATTGTCCTCGTCTACTGGGCTTGTTTCATACCCTTCTGGCTCTGGCAGCTGCTTAGCATCTACTACTACAAGCCAGGGAACCTCACCAGCAACACTGTGGTGTACATCAATTTCATCGTGACCTGCCTGGCCTACAGCAACAGCTGCATTAACCCTTTCCTTTACACGCTGCTGTCCAAGAATTACAAAGAGTATCTAAGGAGTCGCCAGAAGAACTGCATCAACCTCTCCAAGATAAAGCCCAAGAGCCACTTCTCAAGGAGGTCCATGTCCTCTGGAAGCCACGCGTACACAGAATCGCTTGCCATCGCTCAGATCACAGGGCTCACTAATGAGGATGTCTGCTCCTTGTGAAAGGTGAGTGGATGTGAGTGGTGCAAGGGGGAAGGGACCTATTTAATGTTTCACGCTCATGGGTTTTATTTCCATGTTTGGTACCACCTGGGCAGCACAGCTGTACCAGAAATTACATTCAAATGTAATATGCTGGGCATGAGCAACATATCCCCCTCTGGTGGCCACTCCACATAGAGGATAAGAGCCTACTACAGCTATCAGCTAACCAAGTTATTCCTTAGGAACATGGCAGAAGCCCAGGCTTTGGAGCAGCAGGTTCTAGGTTCTGTCCACGCTGGCCCCATAGTGCTGGTAGGTCATTACAAATATAGGTGGTCACTCCAGTAGCAGCTGCAGTTTAAGCTATGGATGAAAGTTTACACAACTCTTGTGGCAAGGAAAAAGAAGGTATGTGGCACAAGCATTATGCCTCAGTTTTCTGGCATCCAGCACCAGCCAAAGATTTTAAGGATCGTTTAATAATTTGCAGTTGCTGTTTCACCATATTAAGAGAAAGCCCTTCAATGTAATTTAATTGAATGGAAAACACAGATGTTGCTCCCCCCCACTTTAGAACTAGTTAATTTAATTCGTGTTTGCATTTTAATCAACATCTTTCTGGTGAAGAGCCTAGTGTGTTATCAGAGCAGAGAGGGTGTTAATAAATGATGGTGATGACAATCAAGAGGTAAAACCATAGCTCCCAGCCAGGAGAAGCAGAATCTCTGACCATTGGAAGAACCAGGTTATCAGTTCCTCTTTTTTGGGGGAAAGTATCTCAGCTTATAATTAACACCCAGTCTTGCTGTGAAGGACTACTGAAGTTGCATTGAAAATTGTTTTGGATTTACTAGTAAAATGATCTACAGGCAAAAAGCAGGGCTGTGAGCTGAACTGATCCCTTCAGTTTTCAGTACTGTGAAATCGTGCTTTCAGGATTTGTTTTGGACACGCCGCTTTCGATCGCTATCAAACAACTGCTAGATGCAGATCCATAAACGCTGTGACCTTCCCTTATCAGACCACACAACAAAAGTCAACTATCAAGGAGAGAGTAAATTCTACCGTGCATTTTATCGCCCTGGCAACAGGTTGGATGCGATTCTAAGGCCTGGCCTAAATAACAATCGGCTTAAAGTTTCTCACCCTTGCTACCACTGCTGCACAGCTCCGTCCCTGAAAGGCTCTAGTGTAGGCAGGCTGACAGCATTTTAAACGCCATGTTGACCAAGCCTGCTCTGAGCAAGTCTCCACAAGTGAGCCAAATGCCGGGGCGGCTGAGAGGCTACAACAGCTGGCCCTTGGCTGTGGGTAGCGACCGGAGGGGAGGGGGAGAGGAGAGGGGAAGAGGGGAGGCAACTCTAATGTAGACAAGGTCTATGCAGCATTTTCACAAGTAGAAACATGGTCTCCCTAGACCACCAGGGGCCTTCAAAGGCCCGGCCTAGGTGAGGGAATTTGAGTAACAAATTACTTTTCTTGCTAGTATCAGCAGGAGCTCTAGTGTAGACGGCCCCCTGGCTCCAGTGTGGGTCTATTAACCTATTCCAGCCAATTGTGATTTCAGCAGAGCAGGCCCGAATGCAGCCCCCTTCTGGAGGCCCAGAGGAGTGCCCCACTGCCCGCCAGCTGGCACTCCAGCAGCTGTGCTTGCTGCTTCCCTCAGGGCACCCCCAGCTGCCAGCGTGGGGGCGAGGGCCCTAGCGTGGCTCCCAGATGGCCAGGCCTGAGTCCCTCAGGGCAGCCGCTTTTGGTCTGACCCGTGTCTGAGGCCAGGTCGTCTGTCTGACTGAGTGCGTCCTCGCCCCGCATGCAGTTCTTTCTAGACCAGTAAAGATAACAATTAAAAACCCGCTCTGGAAAAACAGCTGTAACTGCAGAGATGTTCTGATCCGGGTAAGTCGTCCAGGGGGACAGGCTGGCCTGAGCGTCACACAGCATCACTTAACACAGCCAGGGACGTCCCCCTGGCCCCCACATCCTCCGACTCTTCCACCTCCACTTACCTTATATACACAGCCACTCCCTCCAGCTCCCCCACCGCCCCAACTCTGACCTCCCCCCAGCATGTGCATACTCCAGCTTACATCCCTGTCCACCCTCACAGTCATATCCACGTCCCCCGCCCCCATTCTCCCGCCCCGTTCCCTTGCCCCCACCCCGTCACTCTCCCTGCAACCTACCATCCTCCACACACATCCAGCCTGGGGCCCGCTCATTCACAGATTCACATTCCAGGTCCATTCTGGTTCAACCCTAAGAAAACCGGGCCTGAGTTGAGCAATTTTTTCCCCAAAAAATCCTCACTGCTTGTTCTCTTGTAGTGATGCTTCGGCCTCAGGGGTTCAGGAGCCAAGCTGGCAATGAGCATTTCCCAGAGGAGCCACAGTAGCGTGGAGTCAATGTTTCATTTCCTAGAGTATTACATATTCTTATTGAAGCAGGACGATGGGAAATGTTGAGTTTTTTATATATATTAAAGTGACTGACCAAATATTATTATTTTATCTACTGCATTTGGTTAACAACAGAGTAAAAGCATCCTGACTGGTTAATAATTCAGTCACGCCGTGTTTTAATATCATGTGCTGCAAAGAGCCATAGGAGACGCTTGCCGCTCCCAGGCTTCAGTGAGTATCACGGCTCTGTCGCTGCCTCTTCCTTCTCTCTAGGGGACGTGGGGAAGATCCGTGTCCCTGGGAACTCACCCATTGGAAGCTCTCCAGTCGCTGGGCTCTCCTTGAGAACAACTCGAACAATGGCACCAAACCTCCTGCTATCACTCGCCCCCATGCACTTGTCCCTCTTCTGCTGGCTCCTGCCCCGACGGAGATGCTACGCTGCAGTTTGGAGCTGTTGCCGTCTAACCAGGTGTCCTAACTTCTTCTGCTGGTAGGTGCCCATCAGCCAGCTACTTGGGCACCACTATGAAATGAACACAATTAACGTTGCCCCTAGGCAGGCCTCTGGTGTAGGCAACCTCCGCCTGCTGATTGACAGCACCCAAAGGCAACACATCAGTAAGGGGAAGCCAGATGCACAATGCTGCATCTCAAACTATACCCTACATGGGGACCAAGCTCGGACCGAGGGCCCCCCTTCTCCCCCGAGACAGCATGTTTCACAGCAGAGAACCCCAACCGCTGGCTTGTAAGCATTGCAACAGGATGTGTGGGGAGAAACAGTGGGTGGATGAAGGGCTGTGCACGGTACAGACGCTGTCAATAGAATCCAGGGAACTCCTCTCCTAGTTAAAGCCAGACGATCGCAGAGGTGGGCGGGTGAAGCGAGTGACCTACTGCAGACGGGGTGAGGCCACAACAAGGCTACCCTGCAACACTGGACGGAGCTGAACTCTGCTCCCCTGCGCCCTTCTGCTGCGTTCCTCTTGCTTCACACACGCTTGCTTCACACACAGCTGAGGACACCAGGCCCATTGCTTGCAACACCCCCACCCCCGTGCCAGGCATTGCATTGTTATTACTAGTTTCAAAGGTAAAAATATCAGCAAAATAAAGATACGTGGAAGGAGGAGAAGGTATTTTTCCTTGCACCTAGGGACATCTCTCAGTTGGCCCAGAGCTGAGAGCAGGTCCCTTTAAATGGTGTGGGTAGGGACAAAGCAAATGGGGGGTTCGTTTACAAGGCGCAGCTGAGCCGGTGACAGGCCCCCCTGAGGGGGCCAGCCAGGCCAAGGGGTCCTAGGTAGGAAACCATACCCCAGCAGACCCAAGTTCTCAGGGCCCCTGGGAATGGGAATTCATCACCGTATTTAATGGCCTTTGTATACAGCCATGCAGACAGCGGCCTGCAGTCCTCACTCAGACAAAACTGTCTCTGGCCACACGCACAGGCTCGTGCCCACTCCCACGTACAGAGACAAGCTGTCAGAGTCACTGACACCCGTGGGATAGGCTGGTGGGATCCTGACATGGGTAAGTGGCTCTGGAGTCTTTCACCAGCGGGTGCATTAGCAGAGCACTGTGGCTCGCCCTGCCGCCGCCCAGCCTGCCTCCATCCTCTGCCAGGGGCGTGTGGCAATCTGGCACCTTTCTCCCGTCCTGCGTTACCTTTCTACATCCCTGCATGGGAGACTTCGCCACAGGGAAAATGGTTCCCTGCCAGTCCTGACCCAAATGCTGGTGGCTCCCTCCCCGTCAGCAGGTGAGACAGGGATCGGGTCTACGATCTGCAGAACAAAGACGAGAAAGATCCCAGCCCCGCATTCAAACCATGGATACTTATGAATGTGGCAAACACACACACTGCCAGGTCCCCAGGGCCGCTAGAGAGAACTCAATATCTCTATGATAGCGGGCCAGCATCTGAGATAACAGCCTCCCACGCACCCTCTGGGGCTGATGATGCTGGCGGCTGGTGCTGGCTTCTCTTGACCCCTCACAAAGGAAGCCCTTTCAGGGATTCAGATAGTCAGAGCGTCTCCACTCAACGAGTGACGCACTGAGCGAACCGCGCTCCTGTCCTGTAGGTGCTGGACTGAGCCCAGGGGTTGTGTTTTCCAAGTGTGTTCTGCTTTCCAAAGGCATTTCTGTAGGCAGGAGCCTAAGGGAATGAGATGTAGGCTCATAAATGCTTTTAAAGCTCTCTGTGTCACTTTTAAACGGGGGCGTGGCCTTCAAAGTCACTTAGGCCATTCACATTTTTTATGCTAGTTCCCAAGAAGAGAGTGCCCAGGACACCTCTAAGGGGCTCAGCTGCTGAATCCATTGGCCTTTTTCATGCTGTTTTAAATTCTTTACAGCTGGGGCTTGTCCACACTGACTCATGGACCATCTATTCTGTTATTGCCTATGGTCTATCAGGGAAGCCACGTCCAAACAAAAAGGAAGGCATGGTCCCTGCCTAAAGGACTTGCATTATAGCGGCATAGACTATAAGGTCAGAAGGGACCATTATGATCATCTAGTCTGACCTGCACAACGTAGGCCACAGAACTTCACCCACCCACTCCTGGAATGGATTCCCAACCTAAGACTGAGTTACTGACGTCCTCAAATAACAATTTAAAGACTTATAGACTCATAGACTCATAGGTCAGAAGGGACCAATATGAT